>OX451216.1:114513815-114842587 GCA_949628195.1 Phasia obesa
TGCGCCGCTAAATTAAAAATAAAAAATTAGTCAAGTGCGAGTTAGTCTCACACACGTAACGTTCCGTACTATGTTTAGTACGCCTTTATAAATTGAAGTTGTTAATTTTTTCATGGGGCACCCTTTAATTTTAAAATCAAAGTCATATTAACGAAAATTGCAACTCTATTGGAACACCCTTTAAAGTATAGGAATTGTTGTTATAACATCCATGGTAATACACTTTCTATGAAAATATCAGGCGTCTACCTATTGCGGTTAAAAAAATAAGGTAATATACATGAAAAACATGTCAGTGGTGGAGAACCCTTTAGTAATTAGTAATTGTTACAGCGGCCGAAGTACAACATCTACTGTAATCAATTCAAGAGTCTACCTATTACGGTTCAAAAAATAAGGCTAAGGTCACTATACGTGAAAAACATGTTATTGTCGGAACACCCTTTAATTTTTAGTAATTGTAACATCGGCCGTGGCAACACATCTTCTGTAAGAGTCTACCTATTACGGTTCTAGAATTGAGACGAACACCCTTTAATTTTTAATATTTGTTATAGTGGCCATAGTAATAAAAAAAACTTCAAGAGTCTAGCTATTATGGTTTAAAACTTAGGCCTTGTACATGCAAATCACACCACTCTCCGAACACCCTTTAACTTCAAGGTTTTATTGTTTTTATAAAGCGAACATTTTTTTTTCATAATTTATTTATTGTATCTTCAATATTTTTGAACTAACAATAATTACTCATATCTTAAGTCTAAAATAAAAAAATACTTCTTAAGTCCAGACAGTGCTAGACAAAAATAATGTTTGTTTCACGGATTTTGCAATCATTTGCGGGTCATCCCTCTAATGTACGGCCAAGAAAAGCAGTATCTCTTTATGTGCTTTAACTGATGGCATGTTTAGGTCTTTGTGGATGTTCGAATTTTTTATATACCAGTCAGCAGATGTAATAATACGTAGAATCTTATTTTGGCGCCTTTGAATTTTTTCTACATTGCTAGCTGAGGCCCCATAACACCAAATTGGTTTGAGGATCGACTTGTACAGTAGAAGTTTACAATCTAAGCTCAGGGTGGAGTTTCTGCCAATAAGCCAATTTAGTTGTACTGCTTTTAATTTCATTTGTGTTTACTTGAAATCAATGTGGCTTTTCCAAGTAAGGCGACGGTCAAGATGTATACCCAGGTATTTAACGTCTGAAAGCTGCGGTATCATTTGGTTATTTATGCGAACAGGAGGGCATGAGTCCCTACGCAGTGTGAAAGTTACGTGAGTACATTTTTGCTCATTCACTTTTATTCTCCATTTTTCTAGCCATTTTTCCAAATTGTAAGAGTTGTGATGCTTCTTGGGCACTTTCATGAATACTTAAAAAAGCTGTGTCATCTGCAAAAGTTGATGTGTGGACTAGGGTGCTAATTGGCATATCTGATGTGTACAGTAAATATAAAATTGGTCCCAAAATACTACCTTGGGGAACTCCGGCTTCAATGAGCTGTGGCGAGCTTAAAAAGTCACCTTCTTTTAATAAAAACTTGCGATTCGTTAAATAATCTTTTAAGAGCTTATACAAGTTTTCGGGCAAGTTCAGCTTTAGCTTAAATATTAGGCCTTCGTGCCAAACCTTATCGAATGCTTGAGAAACGTCGATAAAGAGCGCAGAACAGTACTTTTTTTCTTCAAAGGTCGTTTTAATTTCATTTACTAATCTGTGTGTTTGTTAGATCGTACTATGTTGTTTTCTGAAGCCGAATTGATGGTTCGGAATACATCCTTTCGCGCTAAGAATTGGATTCAGCTTAGTTATTAATATTCTCTCAAATAACTTTGACACGTTTGATAAAAGGCTTATAGGTCTGTATAATTCTGCTTTTGTGTGGTCTTTTCCTGGTTTAGGAATCATAGTTATCAAAGAGACCTTTCACTCTGTGGGAAAGTACTCAAGACGTAAGATGGCATTAAAAACAAACAGAATAATTCTGCGACCTATACGGGGCAACTCAACTCAACTAACAACAGGGGCTTTTTTGGTGTTTAAATCTGCTATTGCCCTTTCAATATCGCTAAATTCAAATCTTAGGGGTACTACGGCACTAGTCCCTACTGATGGTAACTCAGCTATATTAGTACATACATTTGGGGTGAAAACCTTCTTCAAATGTCCAACAAATAAATTGCCTTTTTCGGTATAATTCCTTGCCCAGTCTCCACAAGAAGTTCGCAAGGGAGGCTTACGTACGACCGATCGTTTAAGGTTCCTACATCTGATTGTGCAGTTGCGTCGAGGTCTTCCAAGTAATTTTTTAGAGATGCTACTCTTCGAGATTCTAGCAGCTGTCTTAGCCGTTTCGTGCAATCTTTAAGTATAGATTTGAGTTGAGGAGATCTGTGTGCTTGCCACTCTCTTCTAATTTTTCTTTTTTCAGACAAGAGCCGCTCGACATCTACAAAATTAATTTGATTGTATCTAGCCGGTTTTCTGGTTTCTGTCGCATGTTGGGCAGCTGATTTAAGGTTTTGATCAAAATAAATTAGACTCTGGTCCACATCTTCTGGTGTTCTTAGCGGTATGTTTTCCGAACAATGAGTACTGAGATACTTTCTATATTTCAACCAATTAATGCTTGTGCAAGTTGTTGGCGACACGTTATTTTGCTGGTTCCATATATAGTTGGTGAATGATCTGAGGATAATTCGAGTGATGCTTCAACCTTAATCATTTCTCTCGAAATACCTTTAGTCACGCCAAAATCAATAACATCAGTTATTTTTTGTCGATCAGTAGTCCAATAGGTGGGTTGTCCACTTGATATCACATTCAGGCGCATTTTTTAAATAGTGTCAAATAAAACACGACCTTCTGGAGTTATTAGGCGTGATCCCCAAAACGTATGTTTAGCGTTGTAGTCGCCTTATGCTATGAAACAGGGACCTAGTTATTTGTAGAAGTCGATATATTGACACTCTGATATTTGAAATCTAGGAGGTGAATAAATCGAAGAAATAACAAAGTTTTGATAATATTCTTCAATACAGATGTTTGTTGCTTGAAGGTAGTCCTCACAAAAATCACACAGTAAATGATGTTTAATTCGAACCTTTATTAGTATTGCTGAACCACCACATGCTCTGCCACGGGAGTCTTTAGTGTCATATAATATATAGCTATTGATTTTAAAAAAGCTATTTGTTGTTAAATGAGTCTCTGAAACCATCATGACATCAATTTGTTGGTTCTTCAAGAAGTACTCGAGTTCATTTTTGTGTTGGCGTAAGCCGTTTGCTTTCCAGAAACATATTTTTAAACAGTTCATGGTTTGTTAAGTACCGCCTGCAACATCATAGATTGCATGCGAACCATTTCTTGCATCATGCTGCTCATAGAGCTCATAAAAGTATTTAACGAATGCACTAATGTCTCGATGCTTGCTTCGAGACGATTGTAGTTACCAGATGGTGTTTGTTCTTTAGGTTCTGGATGCATATTTGGGAAAGAATTGGTTGTAGGTGTCGCTTTGTGTGCTAAAACATGATTGGATTTTAACATATCCGCGTATGAAACATGTTGGGTTGTTGGTTGAGCTAATTGAGGGTAATGAGCATTTTCTTGATATTATGGCTGCCTAGCAGGAGTATTCGATTTCTGAGTTGACTTCCTTACTGGACAGCCTCTGTAGTTAGCAGTGTGATTTCCACCACAATTGCTACATTTTTTAATCTTCGAGTCATCCTTTGGTTTGTCGCATTGGGCGGAACAATGTAGCTCTCCACACACAACGCAAACCGGAGGCAACTTGAAGTAAGCCCTTGTCCTGACCGCTTATGTGGTTCCACTACACTTATCCTGCGGTGTAACAGATATTTTAGATTATAAATGGGATGCGTTTCGTTCTTCTTCAATCTAATATTCCCAGGTTCCGCTATCGATTTCTAAGATTGTCTACACTTTTAACCTTAAATCCTGCTTTTTGGAGGCCAGCTCTTATTTCTACTGGATCAACATATGAGTCTACACCTTTGATAACTACCTGTAGGCCTTTTTTGAATTTTAGTTTCATCAATGTTACCACGCTTGATAGGAATTAGATAGAATGAGTTTTCTCCAATAACTGTCATACTTTTTAAGCTAATTAATCTTGGCGCTGATCCACAAAATTGCTACAAAGCTACTTTTCTAACTGAAAATTCGGAGTCCAAATTGATAACACTACTTGAGAGCTTGGTCCACTGAAAAGTGGACTACCACAGGGAAGCGTTTTGGCTCCGTTCCTATTTAATATTTTCCTACATGATTTTACACATTAGTCCACAAACTCAAAAGCTAATCTCTATGCTGACGATTGCTTAATATATGCTTACAACAGATCACCATTACAGGCACTCAATAATGCTGCTCTTCATCTGGGTGAAATAAGCTTCTTCTATGGTAAATGTAGAATAAGAATTAATGCTGTCCAGTTTTTTCTATGGTAAGGAAGTCAACTCAGAAATCGAATACTCCTGCTAGGCAGCCATAATATCAAGAAAATGCTCATTACCCTCAATTAGCTCAACCAACAACCCAACATGTTTCATACGCGGATATGTTAAAATCCAATCATGTTTTAGCACACAAAGCGACACCTACAACCAATTCTTTCCCAAATATGCATCCAGAACCTAAAGAACAAACACCATCTGGTAACTACAATCGTCTCGAAGCAAGCATCGAGACATTAATGCATTCGTTAAATACTCTTATGAGCTCTATGAGCAGCATGATGCAAGAAATGGTTCGCATGCAATCTATGATGTTGCAGGCGGTACTTAACAAACCATGAACTGTTTAATAATATGTTTCTGGAAAGCAAACGGCTTACGCCAACACAAAAATGAACTTAAGTACTTCTTGAAGAACCAACAAATTGATGTCATGATGGTTTCAGAGACTCATTTAACAACAAATAGCTTTTTTAAAATCAATAGCTATATATTATATGACACTAAAGACTCCCGTGGCAGAGCATGTGGTGGTTCAGCAATACTAATAAAGGTTCGAATTAAACATCATTTACTGTGTGATTTTTGTGAGGACTACCTTCAAGCAACAAACATCTGTATTGAAGAATATTATCAAAACTTTGTTATTTCTTCGATTTATTCACCTCCTAGATTTCAAATATCAGAGTGTCAATATATCGACTTCTACAAATAACTAGGTCCCTGTTTCATAGCATAAGGCGACTACAACGCTAAACATACGTTTTGGGGATCACGCCTAATAACTCCAGAAGGTCGTGTTTTATTTGACACTATTTAAAAAATGCGCCTGAATGTGATATCAAGTGGACAACCCACCTATTGGACTACTGATCGACAAAAAATAACTGATGTTATTGATTTTGGCGTGACTAAAGGTATTTCGAGAGAAATGATTAAGGTTGAAGCATCACTCGAATTATCCTCAGATCATTCACCAACTATATATGGAACCAGCAAAATAACGTGTCGCCAACAACTTGCACAAGCATTAATTGGTTGAAATATAGAAAGTATCTCAGTACTCATTGTTCGGAAAACATATCGCTAAGAACACCAGAAGACGTGGACCAGAGTCTAATTTATTTTGATCAAAACCTTGTAGATATCGAGCGGCTCTTGGCTGAAAAAAGAAAAATTCGAAGAATGTGGCAAGCACACAGATCACAACTCAAATCTAGACTTAAAGATTGCCCGAAGGGGCTAAGACAGCTATTAGAATCTCGAAGAGAAGCATCTCTGCACAATCAGATTATTCATTATGGCGTGCATGTATGAAGACCGGTCGTACGTAAGCCTCCCTTGCGAACTTCTTGTGGAGACTGGGCAAGAAATGATACCGAAAAAGGTAATTTATTTGTTGGACATTTGAAGAAGGTTTTCACCCCAAATGTATGTACTGATATAGCTGAGTTGCCACCAGTATAGACTAGTGCCGTAGTACCCCTAAAATTTGAATGTAGCGATATTGAAAGGACAATAATGGATTTAAACACAAAAAAGCCCCTGGCGTTGATATTTATTTAATATATAATTTTACATATTTAAATATTTTTATTCTACTGCCATTCGTAAGCTTTTTTTAAAATTCAATCGCTCCCTGCTGCTGTAAAACATCTGAAATATGAAAAAATATATAAATTATAAAATATTTTAAGATAGATCAAAGTATTACATACCTAGAGAATGATTATCAACTCACATAAGCTTCCCGGAAGCATTTCTTTCTCATCTACCTTCCTCATTGTACTTCTCCAGCAGGTCTTCCGACGTTGATTTTAGCTTATACAAATATGTATTTAGTCTGTGAAGAATAAAATAATGGAGTAAAAATTTGAATTAGTTACTATTGCTTGAGTGAAATTTCCTGTCCTTAATTTCAGTTCTACCTCTTACGCAACCACAAGGGTCTTCAAGGAAAGAATGCTGGCGACTCCATTTTAATATTGTGTCTAGAGGATGCTGCTAAAAACTCTACGTGTGAAAAGAGGTAAAAAAGAATAATAAGAAGTGAAATTACTCCATGGTTAAACGCTAGTTTATAAAAAGCTCTTTTAAGAAGAGTCTTTTAAGACAACGTTGGCAGAAACTCCACCCTTAGCTTAGATTGTAAACTTATACTGTACAAGTCAATCCTCAAACCAATTTGGTGTTATGGGTTGCAATTATGGGGCACTGCCTCAGCTAGCAATGTAAAAAAAATCCAAAGGCGCCAAAACAAGTCACTACATATGATTACATCTGGTATATAAAAAATTCGAACATCCACAAAGACCTAAACATGCCATCAGTCAAAGCAGAAATAGCGAAACATGCAGTCACATATCTAAAGAGGCTTGAATCTCATCCAAACCCTTTGGCGCTAAACATGCTGAACGAACCTGGTTACATTCGACTAAAAAGAAGAGATACTGCTTTTCTTGGCCGTACATTAGAGGGATGGCCCGCAAATGATTGCAAAACCCGTGAAACAAACATTATTTTTGTCTAGCACTGTCTGGACTTAAAAAGTATTTTTTTTTTATTTTAGACTTAAGATATGAGTAAGTATTGTTAGTTCAAAAATATTGAAGATACAATAAATAAATTATGAAAAAAAAGTATGTCATTGTGAGAGAATCAAGGGCCTTTTCTATGTCCAACGATATGGCCACATAACATATTCCATTTCTTAAATTGTAAACATCATTATGAAATGTAAGCAGCGCAGCTTTTGTTGAGTGTGATCTCTTAAATCCAAATTGGAAGCTTGATATTGGTTCTATAACAAACTTATTTTCTAATTTTTCTTTTCTTATAATTGAAAATTAGTAAATAGTTTTTATTTAAAAAAGGTTTGATATACACAAAAGTTTACAAAGGAATGAAAAAATATTCACCCCTATTCTGCATTTCGATTACGTTCCCGCATTCAGTTACACACAAATCGAAAAAAGGTATACCAAAAATTGAATCGAAAGAAAATGAAGAAGACAAGAGTATTTTCAAACCAACTGTTTTTCTATGAAACGAATGAAATAGGAACAGAAAAAATAAACAATTATTTGTCATTTTACTAAAAATTAAATTTATTTCTGTTTTTATTTCAATTAAGTGCGAAAAACCCATGAAAAATAAAATAAATAAAACTTAAATGTTGTTGAATCTTAATTGTGGAAAGTCAAAAAAAGCCAAAACATAATTAAGAGATATTTTTGGTTGAACTATTCCAATGTGAAAAGTCCTGTAGCGCTGGAGTTGATATTTAGCATTTGTATACATCATTGTAATAAATAAAAATAAAATTTTAATTTATAGATCCATGGACAATATTATCCTTAGTTGCCATTCAATTCGTAAGCTTTTCATAATGCTCAAGTGCTGCTGTTTTCTGGCAAGAAATTAAATAAAACTTACAAATTTCAGGACAAAATCATTTTAATATAAATTAAATTTATTTGTATTTTATTTAAATTTACTGCGAAAAATCTGTGCAAATAAATACATTAAATATAGTGTGCCACATTAATTATAAAATAAACAAATAATTAAACTAAGTAAAGAGAAAAAAGCCACAACATAATTAAAAGGAATTTGTGCTCAAAGCATTCCAGTGTAGCACAAATATAAAGTTTCTTTGTTTTTTAGATCCACACGCAATATTATCCTTCGTTGCCATTCAATTCACCAGGTCTTCATAATGCTCAGATGCTGTTGTTTTTGACCAATAAAACTTTCAAATCTTTGTACAAAAAAATTAATAATAAATATACATATTTGAATATAAATATTGTAATTGACATGTTTTCTTTTTATTTACATCTTTTAAACTGAACAAACAAAATTCGAAAAATATTTTCCGTTAACAAATTATCAACTTGGAAAAACGTAGCTACGTTCGAAATGCAGAATACATTCGATCGTAAAAAAAATTGAAACGAAACTGAACGGAATGTAGAATATCAAATTTGACAAACGGAGAAAATTTCGATTCGAATCGAAATGCAGAATAGGGGTGATTGCAATAATTTCCATAGACATAATATATATAAAACTAAGGTTTCTAAAATATATTTCAATACCCCTTTTCTCAACCATATAAACAAACCAATACAATTACAAAAATTCAAAAAAAATATTTTTATCTAAGGATTTTGTACACATGTCGTCCAATTGATCTGAAGTGTCAATAGATTCAATTTTTACTACCACTTTCTTGACATTATCCCTAATAAAATGATGTTTGATGTCTATGTGTTTGGACCGTTTGGACTCTATAGTTCTTGCCATACATTCACATCCACGATTATCCTCGTAGATAATTACAGCTTTTTTCAGAACACTTAAATCTGGGAGTAAACCTCTTAGCCATATGGCCTCAGATACTGCTGAACTTAAAGCTAAGTAATCAGCATCACTCGATGACGTTTTTATTTATTTATTTAATTTTTAGGACTTTAAGAATAAAATTCTTTTTTAGCTCAAAAAAGATAACAAAAAGAGTAATGGGAAAAACTAATAATTATAATAATAGCAATAATAATTAAAATAACAACAACAATAATAAATATTTAAATTCACAATTAATAAAAACATAATATAATAATAATGACGTTGCAACTGTTTGTTGCTTTTTACTCGACCATGACACTGTACATCCATAAACTGTAAAGATGTATCCACTGACAGATTTTCGATCTGTGACATCACTTCCCCAATCAGCATCGGCATATCCAATAATTATTTTGTCATCATTAGCATTGTAAACAAGTTTCTTCGTCATTGTGCCCTTTAAGTATCTCAAAACTCGTTTTAAAGCTTGCCAATACTCTTCTGAAGGATTTTGCTGAAATCTTCCAAGATAGCTTACATGGTAACATGTGTCTGGTTTCACACAAAGCATAACATACATTAAACTCCCTTATAGTTCGCGATATAGCGTATCAATTGTAGTAGTACTATTATATGTTAGTTTTAATCCCTTTTCCATAGGCGTCTTAACTGAATTACATTCACTCATTGATAATTTTTCTAAAATTTTTTGTATATTGGCTTCTTGAATAATTTTAATATTATTGTTATCAATTTCAAACTTCATACCCAGAAAATGCCTTAAACTTCCACAATCAGAAAGTTAAAAATTTCTTGAAAGTTCAGTTTTTATATTATTGATATGTTCCATGTTGGTACCAGCAATTAATAAATCATCAACGTACATAATAATATATGTACATAACATCATCGAAAGTTTGGTTAAGTTTTACATATAAACAATAATCATGTTTAGAGCGAATGAAAATTTATCATTTCAATATTTAGGCGATTGTTTGAGTCCATAAAGAGATTTAAGTAAACGACAACACATACCTTTTTCATCAAACACCCATTCTGGTACTGCCATATAAAATTTCTTCATGCAAATCCCCGTTTAAAAATGCAGTTTTTATATCTAATTGACGAAGATGCAAATTTGTCTTAGCAGCAATTGCAAGTATGACACGTATCGTTGTATGTTTTGCCACAGGAGCATACGTTTCGGTGTAGTCAATCCCATATTTTTGTGAAAAACCTTTAACAACCAACCTTGCTGTGTATCGATTGAAATTTCCATTTTCATCTTGCCTTATTTTAAATACCCATTTAGACCTAATTAACTTTGAATTTTGAGGAGGTTTTGTTAATACCCACACCTTTTTAGAGCAATTTTTTTAGCATCGGGTCTACCAGAAATTTCGGAACATTTGTCAGGTTCTTTGAAGCAACCGGATAGTTCAGTAGTGGCAGAATTACTAGTAAAGTAAAAAAAAAAAAAAAAAAAAAAAAGTAAAAATATTCAACAAAAGGGAAGCTAAAGGTAGTGGTAGACTTCGTTCTCACCAACTGACGATTGATAATTGAATACAAGTTTTCTCGTATTCCTTTATCTGGGTTTGGTTGGTTAAATAGATGATGCTTACAACTAAAACACTACCCTAAGTAGATTAGATACAAGTAGTGCTGATGACGGACGTGGCTGTCTAGAAAATGTGCATTCCACTCGTTGCTGGTGTCTAAAAATTAAATTTTCCCAATTTTTCTTTAATATTATCACCTAATTTGTAATTTAATTAATTCTTTCTTAGAGAGAATAAAAACGAACTTAAGCTTGATTATAAAAATTTCATTCTATGTAATCTAGAAATCTTAAAGGCGCTTTCCGTTCGCTACAACTTCTAGGCTGCAGAATATCTCCATCACTTACTTGTAATAGTTACATCATCACTAACCTCTACAATGTTATTTTCACACTAGTCAGATTCATCCTCAGTCATTATGGCTTCTTATTCACTCACTGTTTTTGTAACTGGCATAATCGCTTCTTCATTAGTATCAAATTAGTAAATAGTTTTTATTTAAAAAAGTATTGATAACCACAAAAGTTTACAAAGGAATGAAAAAATATTTCAATAATTTTCATAAACATAATATATGTATGTATGTATGCATGTATGTATATAAAACTAAGGTTTCTGTGATTAAAACATATTTCAATATTTTTTATAACAGGCTCAAATATTTAACCAATATTCGATAAAAGTGACATTGGCGGCAATCTTCAGGCTTTTGCTGTCTTGGTTTCTTTTAATAGGCATAATTTTAGCTTGTTTCCAGGCCTCTGGAAAATAACCATTATTAATGCAGTTATTAAAAATTATAGTTAGTACATTAAGAGTGGCATCAGGAAATTTTCTAATTATAAAGTTCGAAACTCCGCCAAAACCATATGACTTCTTAATGTTGATATTGTTAATATATGTATGTTCTGATTTTATTTTTGCTTGTGAAGTGGCAAGTATCAAAGTTTTCTTTTCTTTAGTTTGGAAATTATTATCAAATGTAAAAATACAGATTAAATTTAAAGTCAAGCTTAAGTTCATTTTATTCTCTTTAAGAAAGAATAATTTAAATTACAAATTAGTTGATTAATATTAAAGAAAAAAAGGTAAAGTATAGTAATCATGAAAAAAACGAAGTCGGGATTTCGACGGATTTATACGTTTTGAGGCCTCCTGAACCCAATTGGGCTATTTTCGTCCAAGGTCTGTGGGTGGGTGTGTATGCCACTATTTTTATGGAGTTTGTTTGACATATCAAAATAAAATAGAGTATGTCCCTTTGGTATATGGAGATGAAGAGCTGTATAATTTTTGGGCATAATCGGGAGGGGGCAAGGAGTAGTTTACTTACTCCCAAATTTTGTGAACGCTATACAGGTCATACCGTATGACATATTAAAATGAAATTCAGTACATACCTTTGGTATATGGAGATGAAGCTGTATTAATTTTGGGCATAATCGGGAAGGGGCAAGGGGTAGTTTAGTTTAATACCCCAAACCGAAAATAAGTAATTTTTCGATTTGAATCTACTTTGAACTTATTATCTCTATGTAATATATCCATAAAAATATCTTTTTCCATTGGGTATGGTAAAGTTGAGTGTAGGCCACTCCAGATTTTTTTTAGGCACTAGCAGTAAAAATTTATTCATGAAGCTCATTGACGAATGATAGGATTTGGCTTCCGATGTTATTGGTTGATCTCACAGGAACTACCTTACCAAAAACAGAAAGATAATGATTTCACAAAATATCAGTTCCTTCCGAACTATTGGATATGGGAGAATCATTGTAAATTATTTCGTAACAAAATGGCGATTTAGTACTTCCAAGAGTTTGATAAATATCCTTAAATTCTGTAGGTACAGGTACAATGTTTTTAAGTCTGTTTCTAAAATTGTTGGCATCTTCTAAGTTAATGAGCTCGTTGATGATTATTTTTAAAAGTTGTATTTGTTTCGATAGGATTTTATACTCACAGCTAAGTTTATTGCCAGTTCTGAGAAAAAAAAATTAAGTTCCTTTTGCCATATACATATGTATGTATGTACATACATATATTTATTTTGAAGAACTTCTTGATGTTTTCAGAGTATGGACGTTTTCGATCTTTAATTTCAATTTTGCTTGATTAAATATTATGTATTGAAGTGAGTGCGGTGTTAAAAGAATCAATCAATATGTCAAGCTTATCATTGTTGAAATTGCAGTTGTTAGGTGGTAAAATGGCAAGAGAAGCTGCTTCTAAATCTCTTCTTAAGTGTCTCCAATTGGTGTGCATATAATACGTCATTGTTTGGGGGCTTCTAACCGTTACGTGGACCGTCTCAAAATGAAATTTAAGCACAAGGGGGAAATGGTCTGAAAACATTGGTAATGTTTTTATGACGTAATTGGGATGAACACAATAAATTATACTGGTGCCTAACAAAAAGTGGTCTGAATAAGAAGACCCATTTGGGTAAGATGGAGAAACGTCGCAAACCCGCTTGACATTCAGACAATTTTCTAACAACCATTCCTTAAGTGCTTTTCCATTAGCGTTATCACATTGTCTACCACCCAATTTGAATGAATGTCAAAATTATTAGCCATTTACAGGATTTTATCTAGACTAGTAAGCAGTTCTTGAGCATATATATTGAGGAATATATATATTGATCCTTTAAAGGTTTTTTTACTAATGTTGTTTATCAATAATTCCATTTGAATAAAAATGTTGCCTAAGTACGAGCCGGTAAAATTAATTCTATTGTAGTGAAATGTATTTCTAACATTGCTACACCAACTGATGAGTTGTCATAAATAAAACTATAAGCTTCAATTTTAATTTTTTTATTTCCATGAACATATGTAGGTGGCATTTTTGAATGAGGCTTACGTCAATTTCGTTGTGAAGAAGTTCAATTTGACGACTATTGCTTACGAGGGAACAAATGTTAAATGTCATGAAAATAATTGTTTTATGAGCCATAAGATCTGTTCCGTAACTTTCCTAGCAGAAACAAGCAACGAGAAAGTAAAACAGAAATTTACAGTATTACTCTCCTAAATATGAAAAGGTAAATGAACGCTTTACTAGCAAAAGTTAGCACGTAGACTACGGTGGCGTCAAAAAGGACTTAAAACTTGTACCGATTAGACCATAAAATAGTACTTTTGAAAACGTAATTGTACTGAAAGGGCAAACATAAAGTAATCTGCCGTTGTTAGCCAGAAATGTTGCTTTAAAGAAGTTTAAACTTAAGCTGATAATAGCAATCTCAAGGAAACCATAGAAATAAATCAAACAACAAAAATAAAAGCACAATAATTTAAATAAAATTATTGTTTTCAAATATTAGATGTCAATATTTTTGGTTAGTCAGTGCTAATAAACATTCTTATTTCAAAGAAACTTCTATAATATTTACATTAATAATATTCCAAAACACAAATATGTTTATTGTTCAAAATATATTAAAAACTGTACAATACAAATTTTAAAATCAGAATTGTACCGAAAAAAGTACGATTACAATAAATGTGTCATTTGTTTACTAGGTATTTATAATTTTAAAACAAAAAGACCTAAAATGGAAACCTAAATTTAAAAAGGAACAACTAAATTTTATCGTTAATATCCTCGCTAAATTAAAGAAACACAATATATATACCAACAAAACTTTATTCACTTTTATATTATTTTTACTACTAAATACTGAAATTTTCCTCAATATTGCAAAAATTTATTTTTTCATACAATTTTTGCAAAAAAAATATTTTGAACACAAAATCCCGAACAGCTGTTTGGCTAATTCTTGCCAGTAAAAATTTTACTAGCAAAAATTGCAAGTTTTTTTCTCACATTTTTTTTCTTGTTTTGCTCTCTCGTTGCTAGTTTTTAGAGTTAATGAACGCTTTTCCAGTAACAATTAGTACTAATTTGCAGTTACTGAACAGAACTATATTTGGCAATGTTAGGGACTGTTTAGATTCGTCTTGAAGTTTGACTTTTGTTAAGACATGTTAATGACTAAACTCCCGTCTACATCAGTCATTAACATGAATTAACAAAAGTCAAACTTCATATAAAAAAACAGTATTAAAAAAATGTTTTTTTTTTATATAAAGCTTAAATTTTGTTAAGGCATGTTAATGTTTAATGGTGACAGGGGGTAATGTTGAGGGGGGTTTAATTTCGTATATATTAACTTGAAATTACAATAGACAACGCTGGTTTTGTAGAAAAAGCTACTTTTTTGCAAGTATGACCATATAGCCAACAATTGAAGCTTTAAAAATCTGCTTACTTTTTTTTCAATCATAAATTTTGTTTCAGAATTGGCTATGTTTGGATAGGGCTGGAAGTAGAACTATTATAATTATTTACCCAGTTTTTCTTTTTTTATTTTCTACCGAATTATTAACAAAATAAAACGTTTTTAAACCACTGTGCACTGTAGAGTAGTTCACCAACGTCTTGGGAGTTTCTTAATGTTTGCTTACAATCAGTTAGACATCGACAGTCTCATGAATCGCAATCGATAATAACCCTCCATCTAAAAAATGTGTGCAATTCGTTTTTCCTTCATTTTGACGCCCAACTAGTTCCTGATGTAAATTTACATTGCGCTCTTTATTACATTTATTAACATTGCAAGTTTTTTCGTCTACATTGTGTGTCGAAGAGGGTTTTTTGTGTACAAACATAAATTATAACATTTAAACAAGAAAATCGATTTCTTACGTTTTGATCTTCTTCAAATAGTTAACAAAATGAAGTATTGGTCTGAGATTTGAAAAAAACAGATACATACATATGTATGTATGTATCTGTTTCGAATTTCATTAAAAATTCGAGAACGGAAATTTTCGAAAACAATGTTTTTATTGTAACGTAAATGTTTGTTTAATGAAGAAAACAGTAACTGCCGATAGAATAATTGCTTAATGTAAACTGAGAATATTATTGGTAATTTTTAAGGTATTTGGATCACCCTATAAGTAATTGATTTAAAATAATTTGATTATTTGTGAAACTCATTATTTTTGTAATTGTTAATTGTAATAATTGTGGTAAAAATGAACGCTTATGAAGTTTTCCTGGTGCAAACACAGACAATAATTAATTGTCTGTATATTCTAGTTATTAGTACATTGCCTATATTGTGGTTTGGTGAATGTAGAAGAACAATGTCTTTGTTGTTTAAAAGGATACGCTTTCCGGATTTATACGATATTTTGCATGAGAAAACTGTTATTGCAAACAATATTCAAATTGTTATTATAGGGATGGCAGTTACAGCATACTTCCTCCATAGACGTTGGAGAGATTACGTGTTGAACTTAAGATGCAATGTTCTAGAGCAGGAAATTGGATTTACGGACAACAAAGAAACAAATGATTTAAAAATTAAACTTTTGCAATCAATAAATAATATTATTGAAAATAAATCAAATACTGGAAAATTTTCTCACGGTGCTAAACTATGAAAAAATTAATGATGTCTTAGAGAGTCAAAGAAAATCGAAACTTCCATAATGGATAAATTGCAAAAAATAATTTTATTATCAAATTTCTAGTAAAAAAGCAAAACATAAATAAAAAATTATTGTTGTTAATAATTACATATGTACATACTTATATACATATTTATATTCGTATATATTTTTCTGGTTTATAACTACAATAATAACATTGGTTTATAACTACAATAATAACATTTGATTTGTATGTTAAATCTCTTAAAATTAAATAAATGCATTTTACAAGAACAATTTTGGTTGCAAGTTGAAATTTAACAAGATTCGATCAGCAAGGCAATACCTTGACCACCGCCAATACAAGCTGAACCAATAGCGTACTTAAGTTTTTTACGTCTAAAAAGAGAAGTCGTTGACTCGTATATATTTGAAACTTTTTTTAATGTAAAATACTTACTGTAACTCGTGGGTCAAATGACCAGTAATACGATTGCCACTAGCACCCAAAGGATGACCTAAGGCAATAGCACCGCCATTTACATTCAGTTTATTCATATCCAAACCAAGTGCATCAGAACAGGCGAGAGTTTGAGCGGCAAAAGCTTCGTTTATCTGGAAATGAATATAAATGATGTTTATAATATCTAAAACAGTTGTAAAACTGTAGCCTTACTTCAAATAAATCGATATCTTCCATCTTAAGACCACTGACTTTCAAAACGTTTTGAATTGCAGAAACGGGGCCAATTCCCATAATTTCAGGCTGACAACCAACATAAGAATAAGCTACTAAGCGGGCCAACGGCTTCAAATTGTATTCCTTAAGTGCTGCTTCAGAAGCAACAATAACAGCTGAAGCGCCATCACAGATGCCCTATATAATAAATGGAGTAAAAGTTTTCCTGCAACAAAATCAAAAATATATCTTATATATTTACCGAAGCAGTACCGGCAGTGACTACACCATTCTTTTTAAACAAAGATGGTAATTTGGCCAAACCTTCGAGTGTGGTGTTTGGTCTGGGATGTTCATCAACCATAAAATCAACTTCCTTGCCTTTAACCTTTAATTTCATGGGTGTGATTTCTGATTTAAACGCACCTTCTTTTTGCGCCTTTTCCCAGTTCTTTTGCGAACGTAAAGAGAACTCATCAACATGTTCGCGGGAAATTTTAAATTGTTCGGCCAAATTTTCCGCTGTTAAAGCCATTGGCAATTTACAGTACGTATCTGTAAGACTGGACCACAAAGAATCTTCAAATGAGTAGTTACTGCCTAATGTGGTACCAAATCGTACATTGCGAACCATAAAAGGAGATTGAGACATGTTTTCAACACCACCAGTTAGAGATACCTTGGCGCTGCCCAAAATGATGTCTTGAGCGCCGTTGACAATAGATTGAAAACCAGAACCACATAGGCGATTAACACCAAGAGCGGGTTTATCAATTGGAATGCCGCACCCGAGGCTGACATGACGAGGCAAGTAAGTGCCATCGATTGAAGATGCCTGTTCAAAGAAAAAGTATGAAAAGTAAAATAAAAATGCGGTGAAATCCAAGTATTAAATACTATTTCAAATGAATAACAAATTCTTTGACATAAAATAAATATTTGCTACTGATCAGTTTTCACAAAAAACCAACCCAACAAAAATTAATTTTCCTATATACCTATATATGTACCTTATGAAGAAAGAAGCCTAGAGCTCAAAAGCAATGGGTTTCGGCTAAAACCAAATACTAGTCTTTTTCAGATTAAGAAGTATACAACGGTAGTTGTTTTTTCTATTCTAAAGTGATGATAATTGACCTTGATTCCTTGAATTTTTTTTCTGTGGATATTAGTCAACGGAAATCAAAGCGTATACAAATTTTCAACATTAAGGTAAAGAAAAACCCGCAATTATTAAAAATCCCAAAATTGGAATTTTTAGGCTTGTCCACATATGAACTAGGGTTCATAAAATATTCTCAGCAATAATTTGGAATATATATATAGCTTTTTCACAGCAGTCTTTATTTTCCGATCCATTTGGTATTTTCGAACATATTGGCTAATATGAAAATTTCGATGTAAAATATATTAAATTAAAGGACCTCCATATTCTAAAAGGATCATCACTTTAAAACGACATTAGGTTTAAAATACAAAATTTTTTATATATCCCTTAGATTATTTATTTTATTTAATTTAGAAAAGATATATTTTGAAATTCTTTCATAATATCTTAATTTTTGCTCGCTAAATACAAAAAAAATTGTTTTTAAAAGAAGTGCTAATACTAAATAGATTTTTAAGACGATGTAAAATTTTAAAAAATCGAACAAAAATTTAAGAAATTCCAAGATTGAGTTTCTCAACTTTGAGGCCACATATCGCCACTACTGATATGTGAATGATGCCCAGCTTCGACATACTTATGTATGTTTCATTGAAAATCGAGGATAATTACGTTGATAGTGATTGGGAATATTTATTAAAAAGTTTTCTTCAGCAAAGTGCTTACCAAATAAAATCTGACGGCCTCCAATTTTATACAATAGCTCTAGAGGAAACCCAAAGCCTTTGAAGAATAATACAATTTTTAAAGAAAATTACAGTCTAAAACAATGAACTGGATAAGCTTTATGTGCACTACTAGTCATTTTAAAAGATTGAACTTATAATTAACAAAATAATTTTATTTTTAAAGGTAACTTTTACTTAAAGTTTTTATTTCAATTTTGTGATATTTTTGTTTTGCAAAATATTTTTGTGTTAAAGTTAAAAATTTGTGTCATGTTCTTTTAACATTGTTATGAAATGTATACCTTTATAGTAATTTAAATTTTTGAAACTAGTTAACCTACATAATTTGTTTACTTTTTGATATTTTTCACTTAACTAATTACTTCAATAAAACTTTTTACTCTAAAAGGTTATGGTCACAGGAAGTAGTACTTGGAAAATAAGTTCAAAATAAACAATATTTAAAAATAAACAAGAATATTTTTTCTATGGCAAAAAAATTGAAGAAAAATGGATTTTTCTAAACTTTTGAAACCGTTACTGAAAGTAGCAGACTGTCCGAAGAAAGAAAACAATACAAATTAAATGATGATCTTTACAAAAAGCAAACAGTTATGCAAAATCTATGCTGATTAGCGCAGTAAGTGATGAGGTTTATGAAAAAATTATGGATCAAGAATCTGGTATGCCTTGAAATTACTGTTTGAAATTCTAAGGATCAGGGCCCTATTCTACAAACAACTTATCAACTTTTCACTTTGCACTTATCAAATTGAATTTTTTGGAAAAGTAATAAGTGTTTCTGTTCCACAATAATCTTTGGAAATCTTACTTTGCACTAAGCAAATTTTTACAAGTACTTTGCACTTTTTGTAAAGTCTTTGCGCTTTCTGGCAAAGTGAGTGTGAAAAGTGTTCCACAAAGCATTTAGTCATCTTTGCATTTCTGTCTTATCACTTTTCACTGCTAAATATAACTTTTTAAAATGAGTAGAGTAGAGTAAAATTAAGTATTTTTTATAAAATTATTGTAAATAATATTTTAATTTTATTAGTCGAATTATTTATTAACATATAAATGTAATTTTGAAGTCAGGCTTAAACTCGTTTCATTCTGACTGTTCAAAGAAAAATTTTTATTACATATAAAGTGATTAATTTTAAAGAAAGAAATTGCATTATTGTAAATATTTCAGGGACCGTAAATAACAGTTATCAAAGAAAAATTAAACTCAACGGAGATCTATACTGTCATATGTATATCAATAGATTTCAATTGACGAGCTCTTTTAGAGTCTATGATGATCTTAAAAAATCATTCTCAACTCCACGGTTAAGAGCTATTTTTCAACAAGAAAATAAAATTTCAAATGAAACTCTTAAAAAGAGTGTTTTATTTGTCCCGCCATATAATAAAACTAATTTTGTTTATTTACATAATTTTTACGAACGGAGGCCGCTGAATAACAATTTAAGAGCGTCAAGTGCTCTTTCCACGCTTCCCTGGGTTGCAGAAACAAACTGTTAACTTTTTTTGCTACTTTATGGATATAGATAGTTTATTTTTTTCCTCCCAAAGAAAAAATTATAAATTTCCTAGAAAACTTCTTTTCAACCGCATAGTCATTTTCTTCGCTTTTTTGTTCTGCTCTAAAGCGATGTATGAGATGTGTCGCAAAAATGTGGTGAAAATGGGAAACATCTGGTGAAGATCCTTATAGCCCATGCAGGCTGCCACGAAATTAAGTAATTTCGAGCTGAAATTACGAACGAAATCTAAAGTGTTCATACTGGGCTTTTTGACATTTGAGTTAATTTCGCAAATAGCTGACCATGCTTAGTTGTATTTGTATAATTTAATTCTTTTGCAAAATTCTTTCGCACAACACTTTCGCATTGATTAAAAATATACACGAATATTAAAAACAACACTACAACAAAATTAATGTACAATTATGTACATTTCCATTATTTCATTTGGCTTTTAAATTTTTTTCAAACAAATCGGACTTTCTAGGTTGTAAATATGGTCATGGTTGCAAAAACAGTAGCTTTTTCTCTAAAACGAGCGTTGTCTATCGTAATTTCAAGTTAATTTCGACGAAATTAAGTAAAATGATTTATAGCCCGTTCAGGCTGCCACGGAATTAAGTCATTTCGTGATTTCGGCCGAAATCAACTTGAAATTACGTAATTTCGCATACATTTTACCATTGCCCAAATCAACTCATTCTACTTAATTTCGTCGAAATTAACTTGAAATTACGATAGACAACGCTGGTTTTGTAGAAAAAGCTACTTTTTTTGCAACCCTGACCGGACTTGCAACCTTGAAAGTACGTTTTGTTTAAAAAAAATTTAAAAGCCAAATGAAATAATGCAAATATATACATAATTGTACATTAATTTTGTTGTAGTGTTGTTTTTAATATTCGTGTATATTTTTAATCAATGCGAAAGTGTTGTGCGAAAGAATTTTGCAAAAGAATTAAATTATAACAATACAACTAAGCATGATCAGCTGTTTGCGAAATTAACTCAAATGTCAAAAAGCCCAGTATGAACACTTTAGATTTCGTTCGTAATTTCAGCTCGAAATTATGGTAAAATGTATGCGAAATTACGTAATTTCAACTTGATTTCTGCCGAAATCACAAAATGACTTAATTTCGTGGCAGCCTGAACGGGCTATTACTCAAACAATAACAAATTAAAAACCTACTTTGGTTTAGTGACGATTTATTCAATGGAAATGCAAGGTGATTGTATTGGTTATAAATGAGCTTTATTTTCTAAAGAAAAAATAAAGCTCATAAAAAAGTTTTATTTTATTACGGCAAAATAAAATTCTTTTTTAGATGGATTTTTTTTTATTTAATGCTCAAAATAACTGTTATAAAATATTTTTCTTAAAACGACCAGTGTTATTTACGATTCCTGAAATATTTAAAAGTTTAGATTTCATTTTGAAAATTAGATAACCAGGCTGCCTGGGAGGAAATTTTACAAAAAGCCCATGAAAGTCAACAAATCCTTCTCGTATAAATAACTTTTTGGCAATACCACTAATGCCACCACATAATATCATCTCTATGTATGGTTCTGCATGCATAGCTGCAACTTCATGGTACTGGTAACCATTTCCGAGCCAATGCATGCTCAGAAGCAGATGATTTTCAGCCAACAAATATTGTGCTCAAATATTTCTCTAATTTTATTTAAAATGAAATCAACTTGTATTTGCTTTAAACGATACCACTCTTTAAAAATAAATTTTTGTAGTCCTGGAAAATTAATTTGGTTTCTATAATTTGTTGCTATAACCGCATCTTCATTATCGTCGAACAAAAACATTATTAAAGCTACACTAGTTATAACAATATAAATTTCCAAAGCGATCGTTTACCTTGCAAATTTTTGACAAACTTATCAAAATTTGCTTTGCAAAAATAGAAATTAAAATTTGTGGAATTTTTGCAAATTCTTTGCAAATTACACTTTTCAATATTAACTTTTCACTTTGCAGAATAGCACGTACGTGGAACAAAAATTGCAAAGACTTTGGAAATTACACTTATAAATTTCAACTTATCACTTATTAAGTTCTGTGGAACATAAACTTTAGCAAATTGTCGAAAAATTTGATAAGAGCAAAGTGAAAAGTTAATAAGTTGTTTTGTGGAATGGGGCCCAGGTTGTTCAAGAGACGTTAGTAATATGTGATGAGGTAAATGCTATTCAATAAGCTATACCAGATGGCTGGTGGATAGATAACGGAGCAACACGCCATGTTTGCAACAACATTAATCTTTTTTTTTGAAAAGTTCAAAAATCTATGTTACATTAGAGCAGCTGGAAAATAAATTTTAAAAGCAGTTGGTAATGGAACAATTGAAATCGATTCAAGGGTCCATGATAAGGTCCAAAAATAAATAGAAATTTATTTTCAGTTCTTATGATAAGCGAATGGTAGTGAATTTAATTCAACAGCAACAAAATGTTCATTTAAAGTAACTAATAAACTTTTATTGTCCGGTGCTCGCGTAACTGAAGGTTCGTTATATAAAGCGAACATAAAATCAATAACTCCGAATTATGCTGAAGTTAACAATGTAGAAGAAGATTCTTTGCTACAGTTATACCATGAGTGTTGGGGACAGCGGGATAAGCGCCACATCCGAAAATTGTTAAAATCCATCTTAAATATTGATGTTAAATAGAACAACAATTTGTGTGAATCTTGTATTTCTGGTACGGCACAACGTAGACCTTTTGGGCAGAGGAAAGCAGCTACAACCCCTGAAGAATTAATATCCGCTAATATTCGTGGACCATTTGTGGAATCTTTTAGTAAAAATAAGTACTTAGTAATATTCAAGGATGCTTTTACCACGTATCGTTTCGGTTAATTTAAAAAGAAGTCAGAAATTAAAGACGTTCTTAAAATTGTATTAAATTTAGCAAGAACTCAAAGTAATTTTGTTAAAGATTTTCTTACGGAGGAGAATTAGATAATCATGAGGTGCTTGAGATACTAAATAATTATGGAGTGACAAATAGACTTACTGCACATTATACACCACAACAAAATGGCGCAAGTGAAAGAGAAAATAGAACTGTAATAGAAATGACTAGGACACTTAAATAATCTAACAAAGATGCAAAATTACCTAGCATCAGGGCAGAATTGATAAGAATCTCCATTTACATTTTAAATCGTATCGGGAAGTCTTCTATTGATGGTAAAAGTCCTTTCGAGCTTTTCTGGGCAAACAACCAAGAATAAAACATCTCAGAGTTATCGGATGCGAATGCTTTACTCACATACCAAGTCAAAAAAGGAAGAAAATAGACCCAAAAGCAGTGAAAGGATACGATGAAGATGAAAGTTATCGAATTTATGTTAAAGAAACAAGAAGTTTAATAATATCGAGAGATGTTAAATTCAATGTAAAAATACAAAGCTGTTCAGAAAGTAATTTTAAAAATGACAAATGAGAATTAAAGATTAGGCAATATGATCCTGCCTCGATAGACCGGTTGGTAGCGGGCTAGTCTGGAGGTTGTGGGTTCGATTCCCACCAAAGACTCTGGGTGTTTTCTGCAGACAAACAAAAAAAAAGCTTCACAGAGGTAGTGTTGTCTTTGTAAAAACAAAATTTTATCATCGTTCTTTAAACTACGAAAACAATAATTTTACTGAAAGATATGAAGCTCCAATTGAAATAAATTATGAAATTTCTGAAGATAATAGAAGAGAGTGTAGTTCGATAGCTACTGATCTAGATGAAACCAGTTCTGTGGGAGAATTTGAAGGCAAACAAAATGCTAGAAAGACTGCACGAGAATCAGACGAAGATTTTGAACCAATTTCAAAACGTTTAAGAGACCAAACACTAATGGCGAATTCAAAATATGAGGACTGTGTTATGACTTTTGTTTTTTGAAGACTTTTTAATGGAATAGTGACCCCCTAACATATAATGAAGCAATTAATATTAAACAAAACTAACAATGGAAAGAAGTCATGAAATCAGAAATGAAGTCACTCAAAGAAAAAAAGACGTGGAATTTGGTTACTATACCAACATGCGCGAAGGCACTTCCTTCGAAGTGGGTGTATCTATTGAAGATGAATAAAGATGGTAGCATTGAAAAATTTAAAGCAATGCTTGTAAGCAAGGGATTTACTTAAAGAGAAGGTATTGATTATAATGATACATTTATTCCTGTTGCAAAGATGGGGACAATACGAACTGTTTTAATTATAGCTGCAAGACAAGACATGCACTTAACTCAATTTGATGTGTCAACAGCATTTTTATATGAAGACCTAGAGCAAACAATTTTTATGAAACAACCGGAAGGGTTTGAAGATGGAAGCAAAAAAGTATGTCAGCTGAAGCGAAGTTTGTATGGATTAAAACAAGCTCCAAGAATTTGAAATCTTAGATTTGGCCAATACCTCTTAAAACATGGATTTAAATCATGTGATTCTGATCCATGTTTGTTTATGAGAGCTCACAATGGGAACAAAGTTATGCTCGCAATTTATGTTGATGATGGTTTAGTGGCCGCTACTGGCGAAAACGATTTAAATATACTTATTTCTTGATGAATTAAAAAAAGAATTTAAGATTGTTTTTAAAAATGCAACATACTTTTTAGTACTTGAGATTAAGAAAGGTAAAGAAGAGATAATGATAAGCTAAGAAGATTATGCCCGAAAGTTATTTTCCAAGTTTAATTAAGAAAAAGAAGAAGCTAATGAAAGTAAATTTCCATACAGGCACGCAGTTAGTAGTGTCATATATTTGATGCTTGGAAGTAGGACGGATCTAGCATACAGTGTTGGATTTTTATCTAGAAAATTAGAGAATCCCTCACATACAGATGTGGTACGTGCTAAAAGGGTATTTACATATATGTATTGCAGGAACTCTAAATTACGGTATTACATATAATACTGATACATGTCCTAAGTTAAAGTGCTATAGTGATGCAGATTTCCGTGGCTGTATTAAAACTGGAAGATGTACATCTGGAGTGGTTATAAAATTTTCTGGTGGAGTAGTATCGTGGCTAAGTCAAAGACAAACCAATATAGCTACGTCAACAACAGAAGCCGAACTGGTGGCAGCAACAGAAGGAACAAAAGAAATAATTTGGTTAAGCCGTTTATATGCTGAAACTGTTGAGTATAATGAAATACCAATTTTACTAGTGTATAATTCAGCAGCGGTTAGACTTGCACAAAATGCAGAATATAATCGAAGAACAAACCATATCGTTCTACAACATTTCTTTCTTCGTGAAAAAGTAATTGAACAGAAGTTAAAAGTGACACAAATCGGTAATCAAGACCAACCTACTGATACCATAAAAACCATTGCAACCTCAAAAGCTAAAGTATATTTGAGAAAGATTGGGAGTTCATAATGTTAACATCACTAACAAGGGGAAGTGTTAAAGTTAATAATTTGTGTTATGTTATTTCATAACATTGTTATGAAAAGTATACCTTTATATTAATTTTTGAAACTAGTTAGCAAAGATTGTTTACTTTTTGATATTTTTCACTTAACTATTTACTTTAATAAAACTTTTTACTCTAAAATTTTGTAATCATTTTTTCGTTTTTTTTGCCGAAATTAAAAAAATAAATTAGTATTTCTTATATGTATGTAAGTATGTATGTATGTATGTAACTTACACCATGAAATCGTTTAATGAAATTTCTTCAATTCTTTTTTGAACTTTCTTGTTTTCTTTGCTTCTTTACACCTTTTGCCAACACAAAAACGGTTTCATGCAACTGATTTCATGCAAAATGTAATCGTGTAATTTAGCGAATACATATATACATACGTATGTACATACTGATTTAAAGTGTAAATAAAATTCACTTTTGTTTAAAAACTTATTGCTGTTTTATTGAATTGAATCGACACCGTAGGGAAAAAAATGGTAGTAAGGAAAAAAAAAAATAATGTAGGGAAAAAAAGGAATTTTTTGGAGAAACGTGGGGATTTTTAAAATTATGATCTGACTAGAGTTGTGTAGTTTGCGAACGATATAGATGAAACGCTCTGTGTACTGAGATCTTTTAGCTCAGTTACCAAGACAAGGCGAATTCATACCAGGTGGAGTTGATAGCCCAGCTGATTGTTTTTTGCTCTCGTTTTTTTGCTAATGTCTTGTCAAAAAATACATTGTTTCATATCTGCTAATCTAATGTCAAAGTTGTTGTTTTGTTGTAGTTGTTGTCCTACTGCTCACACCTGGTATGAATTCACCTTGGAACTAGATCAAGGCGAATTCATAACAGGTAAACTCGAGAGCTCAGCTGACTATTTGTTGTTACCATCTTACAGTGTCAAAATGTACTAACATTTTTTATTTTGACAGCCAAAAATGATTTATACAACAACAAAATGTACGTATTTTTATTACAGACTTGTATTCTTTTTTCGCCGCGAGTCTACCTTGCTTATTGTGCCATGAACTAGATGTAACGCTTTTTGTACTGAGCTCTTTTAGGTACTCAGCGTTTTTTTAGTTCACTGTTCAAATTTTTGTTTTATGACATTCAGCTTTTGCTTATGTCTATCATACTGACCAAGCCAAATTCATATATAAACTCTGAAGTGTTTTTATAATAATAATAGTCACAAAAATATTTTTTTTTTCTACTTATGAATCTTAAATATTTTTTATATTTTAGTTTATTAGTGTTTATATTAATTACGTTTTAATTTAATACTTTTAAGTACAAACCGAATATTGCTGTTTTAAAACCACTACTGAATAGGTAAAACTTGTAAAAATAAAATATATGTACGTACATACAAAATTACAAATTAAAAATTTAAACTAGGTTTTATTTTAATAAACTTATTAAGTTATAGTTTTTTACAACTACAGCGAAATACATATATAATCAAGAGTGCCCACGCGAACTCCTAAGGGTCTGTAAGCACATACACAATCTCAACGAGAATCTCACAGAGAACTAAACATGTAAAAAATTTTAATTCAGTAGCATACCAGCTTTCAACAAGGTAGTTTTGTATCACTTTGCTAAATATTTAGCAAACCAATGCATTTTCATTTTAACCACTTTTTTTGGTTGGGGGCCTTTGATATAATCCATAATTTATAGAAATATATACATAAATTATCAATAAACATCTTATGAGCAAAATACAATTGAGCGAAATAGATCAACTGAGCGAATCACAATTGCTTTTAGCACACTAAGTGAGCTGTTGAACTAAATGAATAAACTAGTTCGTTTTACTCAGCTGAGCTGAAAAGAGCGCTCACTTTAAAGAGCTGATAAACCCAACTCTAGATCTGACATCACTTCGTTAGTTACGGAAACAGGCCAATACCGTTTCTTTTTTTTTTTTAATAAGCCGGAAAATCGAGGTTTCAAATTGGTAGAAAGCATTTATTTGTATTACTTTTAAATATTATTTTTACTTTAGACAAATAATATTAAATTGTAAACCAATTCTTAGAGTTTCTAGCGTATTATTAATTCAAACTAGATTTCTGTATTGTAAAGTTGATTTATTTACTTATGTATTTACATATTTTACATACATATATACATATGTAAGTAATTTTTAAGAGCATTTTTTAAATTTATAATCTTAAAATTAAAGCAATTTTTCTTGCCAGTTCAACCTTTGAAGATTTGCATAGTTAAACTGAATATATACTATATATGTACATAAGTATGTTTATATGTATATAATATTTATATATTACATTTATATACTAAAACTTACTGTTATAATATGTCCTACTACCACAGTATCAACCTGCTCAGGACTTAAGCCTGAAGCAGAAAGTGCTGCTTTAGCAGCTGTGGTCTGCAA
This sequence comes from Phasia obesa, assembly GCA_949628195.1. NCBI lineage: Eukaryota > Metazoa > Arthropoda > Insecta > Diptera > Tachinidae > Phasia > Phasia obesa. The sequence continues at coordinate 114,541,563 of OX451216.1, forward strand.
GTGAGTTTGATTGATGTTTTTAAAAGCTCCTCCGTATGTCCCGAAAGCTGTGCGCTTGGCAGCAACAATGTAAACTCCTTTATAATTAAATAATAAAAATTTTAATTAATAAATATTTATTACAATTGATGTTTAAACTACAAAGGAACAAAAATACCAAAAGTTGATTTTAATTTGTGTTGCACATACATAAACTCAAACATTGTACAAAGTTCATTTAATTCTCGTCCAACCGGTGAAAATAAGACAAAAACACAGTAAAATAAGATAAGAAAAAATATCATTACACACAATTTTACATACTATATACATATGTACATGTTCATAAGTATGTACTTATGTACATATGTATGCATGCATATAAGTATGCACGAACAGAGGCAAAAGTCCAAAGTACAAATTATTAAATTTAATACAAAATAAAAGATATTAAACATCATTAAAAACACTATTAGTATTAAAAATAAGAATTAAAATATTAATAGCACTTATTATTTACCTTTTGTAACAGCAGACATATTTGCCGATCTTTTTTTAATTTAGGCAGACAAAAAGCTTTATTTATTCGTTATTCTCAATTAAAATATTTAGCGACCAACCTCTACTACTAGCAAATAATGAATGTTTTTTTGTGTTGAAGCGAACAGATGAAAACTTATTAAAATCCACCTAAGCGGCATTTAGACGTTCGAACGCGGCCTGTGAGCACGGCATTTTTCGCATCTTATGATGAGGGGGGAAAGCAAAAATTTCGTTAACTGAGAGAATTAAAAAGAGCAAAAAGCATCACACATGCATATTTATGCACATTAATACAAACATATGCATGTTCATGTGTGTGTGCCTACATACCTTTATTTTTTGTATTTGGAAATTTCTTGTTTTTACCAGCTATAGTTTTTTTCTTTCAAAACACATTGTAGCAATTGTGGTAATTTAAAAACTAAAAGAAATCTTGTTTTCATACAATTTATGTTCAAATAACGTTACGAACAAATGTTATGTTATTGTAGAGTAAACATGTATTTTGTTGTTGAGTAAGTGTCAAAAAATCCCCTCAAAATTCAAGCCATGCCATTTTGTTTACCCCGCTTGCTTCTCTACACCTCTTGCCAACAAACTAAAATTGCATGCAACCAGTTTCATGAAAAATGTCATGGTGTAAGTTGGCTCTAAATAAAACTATATTTATGTGTTTGCACCGAATTCTAATGGCAACTTTTAAACATATATATGTATGTACATATCAGTTACATACGAAGTTGTAATAAAACGAATATTTTTTGTTTACTATTTTTTTTTTTTTTTTTTTTAATAAAAGTCTTTATTTACAAGTTTAAAATATAAAAGGTACAGAGGTATGAGATTTTACTATAAGTACTACAACAATAAGAGTCTTATAATTAAATTTACAAAACTAATAACAATAAATATACATCCTTAAGGAAAATAGCTCAAAAAAACCTTTTTGATCTCTATGGAAGTTATAAAGAAATTTGTTTGGATAATCACTAATACATTCATTCTTAACGAACGAATCTTAGTGATTACCTTGTAAATTCCTTATTGATTCAAAGTTTGACAGTCTGCATTTTTCATTAAATGTCAGTGTCAGTTCTCTAGTGAAATCGTTTATCATTTTGTGTCCAAAGTTACTGTGAAGTAAATTTGTCGGATACCTACGAGGAAGATTATGAATTATTTTCAAATTCTTGTTTTGTATAATCTGAAGCTTTTTGGTATGAGTTTTCGCAGTTTTATGAAACCATACTTGACAGCTGTAACTCATAATTGGTCGAATGCACATTTTATATAACAATATTTTGTTTTTCATATTCAATTTAGATCTTCTGTTGAGTATGGGAAACAATGCCCGACCACACTTTATAGCTTTTTCACAAATTTGGTTGACATGTTGCTTAAATGTTAGTTTTTTATCCATTATAATGCCCAAATACTTGATTTCTGACTTTATAGGTATAACATTCCCACGGCACAACATAGATTGAGAAGGTATGCGTTTTGGCGACTTATTATATGGAAAAATAATGGCCTGTGTTTTATCATCATTGACCTTTATTTTCCATTTATTAAAATATTTTTGGCTTGAATTTAAGCTCTCTTGCATTTTCCTAACTAATGAATTAGATACCTTACCGCTGCAAATGAAAGCACTATCGTCTGCATAAAATGCTGCTTCCTGATTCCTGCGTAGAGTGATATCTGACGTATATAACGAATAAAGCGTAGGTGACAAAACGGAACCTTGCGGTAGACCTGCGAGTATATGTTTTTCATCTGATGAGATGCGCTCCACGAAAACTACAAATGAACGTTGGTCTAAAAAGCTTTGTATGATTTTTTGTAAATATAAAGGAAAACTAAAAGAGTTAAGTTTATACAATAGGCCATTATGCCATACTGTATCGAAAGCCTTTTCAATGTCAAGAAATATAATACCTGTACTTCTACGATTTCTTTTATTATTCTCAATAATATTAACCACTCGTTTGATTTGATGTACCGTAGAGTGCTCTCTTCGGAATCCAAACTGCTGCTGATGTATAATGTTATTCTGTTCTGAGAACTCTACGATTCTTTTGTGGATTATTTTTTCAAAGACTTTATCCAACAAGCTCAAAATGCTTATTGGCCTATAGCTGGAAGGCAATTTAGGATCTTTTCCAGTTTTGAAAATAGGTATAACTCTGGCCTTTTTAAATATCATGGGGAAATGACCATTTCTCAAGCAGTAATTAAATAGTTTGCTCAAAGTTTCAAAAAAGTAATCGGGCATATTTTTTAAAATAATGCTGTTAATTCCGTCTAAACCTGGGGCTTTGTTATTTTTTAAACAAAAAACAAATGTCTTTACCTCTACTGCATCTGTGAATTCAAAATTGTCACTGTCAGCGAGATTTACATTGTTAAGTTCCTGCACATAATTTAGAACCACATTATCTAAAGGTGATGAATTGTTGTTGGTGATATTATTGTTGCATCTAAAAACTTCCGCAATGGCATTTGCTTTTGCTTCACCGGTACTTAAAAATTCCCCATTTATATTTAGATCGGGGATTGCAGAATTTCTACCTTTTAAAGCTTTTGTTAGTTTCCAAAACTTTTTAGAGCCGGAAGGCAGTTTGGAAATGAATTTAGCCCACGCTCCATTTCTATCCCTTTTCAAATGAAAATCAATTAATTGATTCAACTGTTTTAAAATGCTGATTAGTTGAGTTCTGTAAGTAGGATCTCTACATCTTTTAAGTTTACGGTTATACTTGTTCCTCTGAGTAATCAGCATTTTAGACGTATTTGAAATTTCCCTCTGCCAAGGATTTTTCTGGCCAATTGGAATCTTGGAAAAGGCTTCTTTAACTATACTAACTAATTTATTTAATGACGAATCTAGGTTTATATTGTTAAGCTCTATTTGTCCGATATTATGATTCTTAATTTCATTCTCGACCCAGTATTTAATTGCTGGCCAATCAGCCTGATTATACAACGGAACTGTAACAAAGTGATTTTGTGGTGTTCCAAAAATATAACAAGATATTGGGGTGTGATCAGACTGTAAAATATTTGGATGTGACTGTAACTGCGAAAATGAAATGTTAGAGTTAGTAAGTAAAATATCAACCGTGGATGGTTGGACTGGAATTATATTTTGGCCGAATCTAGTATGTGTATCCGGATGATATACATAATAACTTGAACTTAAGTGATGTCTGTACAGTTCTTTGCCAGCTGAATTGTTTGAAATACAATTCCAACTCACATGTTGTGCATTCAAATCACCAAAAATAAAATAGTCACTAAACGAATTGGTAAGAAGTTCTAAGTCAGTTTTAAAATTAGAAGTGTAAACAGGATTATAAGCAGAGATAAAACTTACGGGACGTCCACTTATTTTAACTTCCACAGAGATATTTTCTATGGTTATTGTTTTAATCTTTGGTAACAACTTATGATCTATGTAATTTTTAACCGCTATAAGCACACCCCCACCATGTGTTTGACGGTCTTCTCTGTATATTTTGTAGCCTCCAAATTTTAACCTATGATACGGCTTCAGGAACGTTTCGTTAAGAAGTAAAATATCAATATTTTTCTCATGGAGAACTTTTTCGAGCTGTGCAGCTGCTGACTCAGTTGTTATGCCTTGAGCATTCCAGTGCATAACGTATACATTTTGACTACCCATGATTTTATATAGCATGCTTGAGCATCATGCCAAGCACTCTTAATTTGTCAAATTTATTTCGACATTTTTCTAGTGCATCCACAGCACTAAAGAAGATTTCTAACAGTCTCTCGTTAGATAAGTCATCATCGTTGTTGCTGTCGCGGGGTCTGTTTTTCGAAACCTCAGAGTACAAACTTTTCCTTTGGAAGGTGTGCTCTCGTGAATCAGTTGGTTGACTCTGACTTGACAGGTGTGGGAACTCAGTCTCATCATACACATGATTAATTCTCGACTTGTTGAAATTAGGTCTAGACTTAGAAGTTAATCGTAGGCGCATTTCTAAATAATCTTTACGGCAAGGGCATTTAGGATCGTCGGACCTGTGATTCGAGTTTCTTAAGTTCTTTTGGCTACAGTTGTGGCATTTATAAACAACATTACTCCCTTGAGTGTTTTTGGCCAATACACACTCAGTCTGGTCGTGATTGCCAGCACAAACTGCGCAGACGATAACTCTATTGCAGTTTTTAGCTCCATGTCCGTACATAGAGCACTTCGTACATTGCGTAGGCCCTTTATTCCCTTTAAGAGGTCTTCTCCAGTAAACAGCAATATTGCAAAAGTACTTTATTTTCATAATATCATTTTTTGACACTTCTTGTTTGTTAAACTCAATCAAGTATATAGCGTCATCAGCTGTAGTCCTTTTGGTTACGATTTCTTTGACACTTACTGGGTTTATGTTGTGCATTTTAATCAATTCCTCCTTTAAAAGTTTTGCGTCTGTTCTTGGCAAACCAAATAACACTAACTTAAAGTGCTTTACGTCTTTAACTTCGTGTGTATAAAAACTGTACTTCAGTTCACTCAGCTTTTTTAACGCAGCTTCATACAGGACCATTGTATTGCATGTAACCTTAGTTCCAATTGTCATTCTCTTGAAGAAGTACTCCTCACCAAGTATTTCCCAAACTTTTGAGAAACTGTGACACGAGTCTACCACTATTGGTGGAACCCTTTCTTTGACGGCTCTTGCCTCTTCTTCTTCTTCATTTGCTAGCAAATGAAACCTGTTACTAGGGCCAGGATCAATCCTTATCGTCTTAAATTTGGGACTATTCCCAAAGTATTCTCGCTTCTGGCTAGCCATATTGGAAGCGATTTAAAGGAAAAATTAAATTTTAAAGAAAAATCACACACGAGCAAAAAATAACACGTTGTTTACAACTGTGTTTACTATTTATTAATTTTACTTTTCAAGTTAAATGCTTCAATATTTTAACCTTTTCAGTGCTCTATGATTTGTATTAATATGTTTCCCATGTAGAATGCTTTCGTAATAATATAAGGACTAGCAAATTTAGCATTTTCATCCTGTCTTTATAACCAAGCATACCCAACCAGAGAAAGTTGGTAAAACTGGTTAAAATGAAAATGTATTAGTGTTTTGCACTGAAAAAAAAAAAACACATTCGTGTATGCTCTGTAATCCGAAACCAAGCGAAATTGAAATCGAATAAATTTTTAAAGAAAAATATAACTTAGTTGCGCCTAATATTTTAAAACATTACTAATCAAGGAAGTTATGTGAGTGGTCGTTAATCAAATGTACATATAAAAAATAATATCAAAATATTGTAAGATTTAAAAATTATGACAATTTAAAATTTCATTTGGATTCAATTTTACTCGGTTTCAGATGACAGGACATACCTGATTATTTAACATTAGTAAATACAAAAGCGTTTAATTTTGAATGAGTTAACCAAATTTTAATTTAAGTTTTTTGTACAGAAGTAGGAAAAAAATGGTAGCATGTGAATATTTTGTGGTTGTGAAAATTCCATACAAAAGGTTTTTGTACAATATTAAGTTAATGTATAATTAAATTAGTTTTCTTACGATTCTTAGAATTAAGAAATAGTAATAATGTAACATAAGTATGTATATGTATGTTGTGCATGCGTAACCGTATATCATTTTTTGTAAAAATAAAAGAAATAAATGTATCGTTTTTTGCTTTGCCTTAAAATTGTTAAATGAAAGCGTAATTTATATTAATCTAATACGAAAACTAAAAAAAATATTTTTTTATATTTAAATAATAAATATTATTTCAAACTAATGGTTTTGGTTAAATATGGTTTTTTCTGTTTTTTTTTAAATACCCCTAAAAATAAATAAACAATTATAATAAAAAATGTACAGTGTACACATATAATAAACAATTATATGTGTACACTGTACATACACTTATTTATTCTTTTTTACTTTACCATACGTAGTATAAGGTAATTACTTTACCATACGAAGTATAAGGTAAAGTATAGTAATCATGAAAAAAATCGAGGCCGGGATTTCGACGGATTTATGTATATGTTTTGAGGTCTCCTGAATTCATATTTACTATTTTCGGGGTTCGTGGGTGGGTGGGTGTGTATGCCACTATTTTTGTGGAGTTTGCACAGGTCATACCGTTTGACATATTATATGAAATTTAGTATGCGCCTTTGGTATATGGAGATGAAGAGCTGTATAGTTTTTGGGCATAATCGGGAGAGCGAAAGGGGTAGTTTCGTTACCCCCAAATTTTGTGAATGGTCTACAGGTCATACCGTATGATATATTAAAACGAAATTCAGTATGTGTCTTTGGTTTATGGAGATGAAGAGCTGTATAAATTTTGGGCATAATAGGGAAGGGGCCAGGGGTAGTTTACTTCCTCCCAAATTTTGTAAACGCTCTACAGGTCATAACGTATGACATATCAAAATGAAATTCAGTATGTGCCTTTGGTTTATGGAGATTAAGAGCTGTATAAATTTTGGGCATAATCGGGAAGGGGCAAGTCGTAGTTTACTTAACACCCTAAACCAAAAATCATTAATTTTTCGATTCGAATATACTTTGAACTTTTATTCTTTATGTAATATATCCATAAAAATATCTGTTTCCATTGGTTATGGTAAAGTTGAGTGTAGGCTACACCAGTTTTATTTCTTTTAATTATTAATTTTTATTAACTATAAACAGTAAAATTTGTATTATCTGTTTAATTATTTTTGTCTTCTCATTTCGTTTCACACCCACTTTAATTTTAAATCCCCATTTTTTTTCAATCCCACTTACCTTGTGTCACCCCCATTTTTTAATTCCCAAAACCGCTAATCTGTTTTGGCGATTTCGATGATAACTATGTCCCGTTCTACACTTGCAATTTTTGTTTCTGCAACACATGTATTTGTTGTTGGGAAAGGAAATCAAAATGGCTGTGGTAAAATGTTTCATATACTTGAAACTCTGCTGCGGTTCTCTTTTGTTGTTTTTGTTTGCTCTTTTCGTCAGGAGAATGACTGTATAAAAGTACACAGTCGTCAGAAAAACAATTTTTAAACTATGGACACGAATGCAACTTCAAAAGAGAATTTAAAAATGTTTCAGAAATAAAAATTGCATGTGAGGAACAGGACTATCGACGCTATCTTGGTGCAGGAGTCTACTATAGTCGTCTCTATTTTTATCTAACAGATGACGGTACTGCCTTACCCGCAAAAATTAATAATTCACAGGGTGCACACCACAAAAAGTCATTAATAAAATCATCTATTGAGTTCCTTCACGCTTCATATGTTCAGTTTGTATTTTCTACAATGTTCATAAAAAGTAACAAAAAATTTTACCACTGCTGTGTTATGAACTGAAAACCTTCCAAAAGCGTCGTCGTTGCTAACTTTGGTGATCTTGGGTTAAAACAGTATTTTTTTAATACTGTTTTTATATGAAGTTTGACTTTTCTCAAGACAATTGCACTTTTTTGTAATAAAAAAACTTAATATCAATTCTGCTAAATAAAAAAAAACTAAAACTCTATACAAACTATGCGTCCCACAGGCAAAAGGACTAAATTTGTGATCACTTATAAAATTCATAAAAATGGATTTCTTCTTTAAAAAATTGATTTTTTATATGAAAAACTAAAAACTCAATTTCTAGCTAAACTATGCGTCCTACAGGCAAAAGGACAAAAATCTATAATCACTTATAAAATTCACAAAAAATGATTTATTTATTAAGAAATTCAATTTTTCATATGAAAAACTAAAAACTCATTTTCTAGCTAAACTAAGCGTCCTACAGGCATAAGGACCTGTTCATGTTAAAATCAATCTGATTTAAATCAAGAATTCATAAACAGTTTGTATGTTGCAATTTAAATCATAAAAGCAAAATTTCAAAATTTAGTTTACCATCCCTGTTGAAACAAGGGAAAGTGAAAAAAATATATATATTTGAAATTTATTATGGAACGTACACGTAAAATACATTTCTTCTAAATAAAGCAAAATAAACAACCTTCTTAGACTTATTTGCTCTCGATCTAAAGGTCCTCATATAAATACTGCCCTTGAGATCTGCCGATCTTTGGTTACTGGTGTTCTGATGCATGGTATCACAATTTACGGTTGGACATCGAAAGGGAACATAAATACATTAGACGTGGCCATTAACAACTGCTTCCGAACAGCATCGGGTTTATTAAGAGCTACACCCTTGGAACTACTTAGATTTAAAGCCCGATTTCAAAACTTTCAGACTATTTTGGAAAAAAGTGCAGCTAGTTTGGCATCAAAATCTCTTACTATTCCTAATGATGGTCTTTACGGTATATTTTGGCGCCACCATGAAAAACAGTTGCTCTCAATCTGCTATCGCACATATTGTTAGACTTTTAAATAAACATAATATCAGATTACCAGAAAAGACTGCCACAATTAAAGGCAACAACTTTGTCAGGATAGACTCAAGTTTATGTTTCTACAATAAAAATAACATTAACCCTCTAGCCTTTAAAAAAAAAACTTTGCAAGAAAAAGTTGCGTGTTTTTCTCCTGAAAAGATATTTTATACGGATGGTTCTTTCCAAGAGGGAATAACAACATTTGGTGTTGTTGAAAAAAAACGTCCAACCCAATTTGATACAATTATGGAAACACGTTTACCAAATTATGTCGGTATCTTTTCGGCAGAACTAGCTGCCTTTAAGGCAGCAATTTCGCTTGCAACAAACAAAAAGTCTAAAACTCTGATTTGTACAGATAGCCTTATTGCAACTAGCGCATTAACCAAAAACCAAAATGGAATATATGATCATATTATAACATTACCAAATGCAAATCAACAAATATTAATTTTATGGGTGCCTTCTCATATAGGTATAACTGGAAATGAATGCGCTGATGCAGCAGCCAAAAAAGCCCAAACTATTTTACATGTAACCGAAGCCCCTTGTATTCCCAAGGCAATTTACAATCAATATAAGGCATCACAAGGGCGACTTCATGCCTTTTCTATAAGACCTAATTACAATATCAATATGACAAGAAGTGATTGTGTTATGCTAAGTCGTCTCCGGGTTGGGAAAACCAAGTTTAATACTCAACACTACTGTAATGGCGATAACCAGGCAAAATGTATTTTCTGTGATGTGACCCTTTCAGTTAAACATATTTTAACGGAATGTCATGTATCCAAAATAGACGAATAATAGTTTTCCTTTTTTAGTTTGTTACTTTAATTTATAAACTCGAATGCACTTTCCTTTTAATTTCATTTCCTTAACTTTGTTATGTTCTTAATTGTGCGCATATGGTCTTGTCACCCGGCGCCTTTTTTTATATACTTTTATAAATTAATTTTTAAAGTATATTGTAAATAAATAAATAAATAAATAAATAAATAAATAAATAAATATTTGAAATGTTTTTTTTTCAATATTCTTTGAATTTACTATTTTAAATTCAAAAAAATGCAATGGCGCTATAAAAAATGTAAATAAATTTTGACATGTAGAAACAAAACAAAACGAAACGAAAAATATCAGCTGAACAGACGGATGTACTTGATATTGATATACTTTGAGCTTTCCAACAATATAAAAAATTCACATATTGTGCTTTAAAAATTTTATAGCATTTCAAAAATTTATTTTAAAATCCGTTTCCGTTAATAAACATCTTCCTTTCTAGTTGAGAAATTCTTAGTATTATTTGGTACTAAAAATTTGCAGCTCTGCGAAGAAAATACTCAACTTTTGTTTCTCGCATCAACACGAGCGGGACAAAATTGCAAACAGAGAAAAACGCTCGTACGAAATTGTCTCACAAAAAGAAAAGCAGAAGGAAGAAGAAAATTTTTCAAATGTGTTAGAAATTTAAGAAAAAATTAAAACTATTTATAAATTGTATTTAATATTTGCAAATAATAAATAAAAAGTGAATAAAGTAATAAAACAACAGTAAAACATTTAAAAGAAATTATAAAATGTCTGAAGCCGAATCAACTGCAGTGGTAAGTCCACCACCACCAAAGTCAAGCCTCAGCGATCTAAGACAATTTCGCATTAATAAAAATGCCGCAACAGCAGGAACTACAACAAAAATTGGCAAGTTAATGAAATAAATTTCTAGTAATTGTATTTAAATTTTTAAATAATTTAGAACGTGTTCCAGGCAAAAAACGCATACAAGTTATGGCAGACAGTGACACTGACGAGGCTGATGCAAATACTCCTAAGAAAACTAAATTGGAACTAACGGTTAAAGAGAAAGAAGAGCGCTTTTTAGCGGCTGCCAAAATTTCCACAGAATATGATACCATGGTAAGTGAAATAAAGAAAATTAAACGGAGAAGAATTCATTGTTGAATTGTAAAATTTAAGGATATACAAGATGCATTGGTGCGTAGTGATTGGGATGTGGCATCCGCTTTAACCTATCTTAAAGAAAAATGTCAACCGAAAAATCGCTCCGGACATACAATAAGCGCCAATTCCACGCCAAAGCCCGCTGTCGATGCTGCTAAAACAGCAGTTAATGGCAGTTCTAAACATCATTCATCGAAAGCTAAAAAGGCTTCTAATTACGATTCCGATGGCGATGATTCGGGTGATGATGCATACGCAAAAGGTCAGGTTTACGATAGTGAGGATAGTGATGGAGAAGAATCCAGAGAGATGACTGGCCAGAGAAAAAAAGTATTTGAATTTATGAACACTGCCTCATTGATGGAACTGCAAACGGTCAAAACACTCTCCGAAAAGAAAGCCAGTCTAATTTTTGATTTAAGACCTTTCAAAGATTGGGCAGATCTACGCAGGAAACTAGAATCAAATAAAGCCATGTCTGCCGAACTACTTAACAACGCCCAAGAACTGATTAATAAGCAAAATAATGTGGCAAATATTTTAACAAAATGCAACAAATTAGTACAACGACTAGAAGCAGCCATTGAGGCAGGAGCTGGCATTGTGGATCAACCGAAAATTCTAAATGACAAGTTCAAATTGGCAGACTACCAAGTGATCGGTCTTAATTGGCTGACAGTGATGCATAAGCAGCAGATGAATGGAATTCTGGCCGATGAAATGGGCCTGGGAAAGACTATACAAATTATAGCATTTTTAGCATATCTAAAAGAAAACAATCTCTCGAAGGCAGCTCACTTGATTGTTGTCCCCTCGTCCACACTTGACAATTGGGCAGCTGAGCTGGCCAGATGGTGTCCCAGTCTAATTGTAGAAAAATATCATGGAAATCAGGAAGAAAGAAGACGTATGCGTATACGTTTCGCAAAAGAAGGCTTCAGTGGGTTTGATATTTTACTTACAACGTACGTTTAATTTTTTATATTTTCCGAAAATTTTACCTAATGCGGCCTTTAATTCTATGCATAGGTACCACATTGTTGCCAGTACACCCGAGGAAAGAAAAATGTTCCGTGTTTGTAAATTGCACTATGTCATTTTTGATGAAGCGCATATGTTGAAAAATATGACAACGCTGCGCTACGCCAACTTAATTACAATAAATGCTGAAAATCGTATTTTACTGACGGGCACACCACTTCAAAACAATCTATTGGAATTGATGTCGCTGCTGTGCTTTGTCATGCCCAGTTTCTTTGGTAAAAATGTGGAAGACATCAAAAGTTTGTTTGGCAAGGTAAGTTGGTACGGTATTTCCCTGAAGCATGGGAATTTTATAAGCAGGTGTTTATTTTTTTTAACGCAACTAGTGCTCTACTTAGTCTAATTTACATTTCTATGCATATCAATTACAGAAAGGCAAAACAGAGAACGGCAACGAAGAAGTCTCACAGTTTCAGGAAACACAAGTAGAAAGAGCCAAGCGTATTATGAAACCTTTTGTGTTAAGACGTCTAAAAAGGGATGTTTTAAGCAATCTGCCTAAAAAAACATCGATAATTGTAAGTAAAAATAGATGAACTGCAGGGATTTAGAAATTATATTTGTCTTTATTGTAGAAAAAAGTGGCTATGACTGATACACAAAAGCAATACTACAACGAATTAGTTGAGTACTATTCAACAAATCGTGCAGAATTGTGCAGTGGAGACCGTGCCGGTGTGACAATTATGATGGACATGCGTAAATTGGCTAATCATCCACTGCTGGCTCGTTACTACTTCAGTGATGAAAAGCTAAGAGAGTTGTCAAAACGTTTGGCAGTAAGTACATATAAGAAAACAAATCCCCAGTATATTTTTGAAGAATTGGCGGTCATGTCTGATTTTCAAGTAATGCAACTGTGTAATAAATATGTAAGTTTAATTTATCTTGAGGTCATTAATAAATTAATATTCAATTGTTGATTCTTTCGCTTTTTTATTATATGATGTTTAGGAACTTTATGATGTCAAGATACCTGATAGACTTATATTAGATTCCGGCAAATTTCAACATTTAGACACTTTGTTGCCGAAACTAAAGGAGGACGGTCATCGTGTACTGATTTTCAGCCAATTTACAATGATGTTAGATGTTGTGGAGCGATATCTTTCAATTCGTAAACATGCCTTTTGTCGTCTTGATGGCTCAACTGCTGTAGAGGAACGTCAGGATATGATTAACGATTTCAACACTGATTCGGAAATCTTTATTTTTCTCTTATCAACAAAGGCTGGTGGTGTTGGTATTAATTTAACAGCGGCCGATACTTGCATTATCCATGATATTGATTTCAATCCTTACAATGATAAACAAGCCGAAGATCGTTGTCATCGTTTGGGCCAAACAAGGCCTGTAAATATTTATCGTTTAGTATCAGAGGGCACAATTGAGGAGGGCATGTTAATGGTGGCTGAGGAAAAACTTAAGTTAGAACAAGATATCACTGCCAATGAGAAGGGCGAAGTGCAGGAAACTAAGTGCGTTGTGAGGCTATTAACAATGGCTCTTGGCCTGGACAAAGACGAAGAGGAGCAACTAAACAAATCAATTAATAACTCAATTACATCTTCCAAGTAGAATTTTATTTGGTTCAATATAACATAAACCGTCTATTAAAGAAGATACTATACTAATTTAAATTTATTACTTAATTTAAATAATTTGGTACAAACTAAAGTTTTTATTTAAATATCTCAATTACTCAATTCCGTTTGATTTTTATTCTTTTCCTCACATTTCTGCTCTAGGTTTTCTTTTACTAGGTATTTTGTATCGGCCCATGCCAACTCTTCGCATAAGTGAAGCTAAAGAACATTTTTTTAATTTTTTTTGTTCCAATTTATTTAATTATTGTTATTATATTTGGCTGCACTTGCACTACGTCTGAACATTCTTGTAATTATTAAATCCATAAAAATTTCTTTTTTTTTAATAATACTAACAATTATTTACCTTAGATCTTTTGCTAACATTATTATTTTTGATGCTGTTAATAAAAAAGTAAAATTATACACTTTATTAGATTGAAATATGAATATTTAAAACCATTAAAAAGAACAAATCATATTTTCTTTTTTATTTTAATTTGTATATGCTTTTATTTATTTTAAATACAATACAATTCCCAAAACATTTAAGAAAATACATTTATTAATAAAAATATACAATTACATAAAGAAATTACGTTTTTACGCGAATGTATATCATTTTAAAATAGATTTTAATGAAGAAAATATAGAAGTATTTTATTCATACCAATGGTTGATGTTTTCATTTTGGATTCATCCCTCTGGTGTTCGTTCAAAAAAGACAATATCCATCCCTCTAAGTCGCACGATCGTGTAGTTGAGGAAAGGGACATATGGCCCCTAACAGAATTACTTTGCTTATTTATTAAAAACTTTTTGATTATTTACATTTATTTCCAGTTGCTAGACTATCAAAATAGCATTATCGATAAGTTTATGGCAACTGAAAAAAGTTGCCGTACGTAATACCAATTTATTTTCCAATTGCGTTGGCTTTTGACAACGCAACTAAAGTTCGGTTGCCATCCATAATCGACCTATAAATCTATATGGATTTTCCAAGTAAGGCGCCGACCAGATGTATACCGAGATATTTAATTATAAAAGTTTTGGTATCATTTGGTTATTTATGCGAATAGGGCGGCTTGAGTCTCTACGCAGTGTAAACATAATCGGCCCTATTCCCGTTGGCGTTGTAGTTTGAAAACGAAATAAAAACGACAATTTGGCATTACCGTTGGCGTTAACGACATTCGTCGTAAATATATCGGTATTCTCTATTTTGAAACGAAGATAGAAACGAAAATAAAACATTCGTTCTCTGTCGTCATCATTGTAGTGATTTTTGAAGAGAATCTGCCGAGAAATTAAATCCGTTTGGGCCTCCAGTTCTTGATGTAGAAGGTTGGCATAAAGTTAGTAAACCTAAATTAGGAGAAAATATCCATTAAAATGTTTTTTTTTTTATTAAAATAAATCAAGATAAAAAAGAAGCTCTGATTACAGAGCAACAGGGGTAGGATGTTATAAACAGGTGGGATTTTCACCATTCAAGGCATTGGTGTCAAACCTATTAAAATTTGAAAAACAAATTAACCCGAAGGAAAATGTAGTGGTATTCGCCGACCATGAAGAAGTTAGATTACTACTAAGAAGTTAGATTACTACTATTTATATCCATTATGTCATCATCATCACTTGAACTGGAAAAATAAAATTTGGAGAGGGAAGAAGCTTAAGTATAATTTATGACAAATATTCATAAAAAAATTTTCACAAAACTAAATTCTTCAAATAAACTTTAATTTTTATGAATATGAGCATAGGACTTTAGCCGGGGTTTTTAATTAATATTTAACTACCGCATAACATATCTACTTTGTACATCCCCACCAAATCAAAGGTCGAAATTTTTTCTGAAGTCAGACTTGTCGTAAAGTTTTCGTTAAGATATTTCGGTTGTTGGTTTGAACAATAAAAAAAAACTTTGATTTATATGTAAGTAAATGAAAACCAAAATTGTATTAAATAAAATAGAATAATAGTAAATATAATAAAAATTAAATAAGTACACGCAAGACGTACAATTCGTAAAGTGTTGCCTTGTATACTTTAATCATTAAATTCACTTAACTTTCACAAAACGAAGTTCTAGCTTATACGGAGGCACTCGTTGCGATTTCGTACCTACATATGTACGAGAGCTGTAAATGAATCATTCTTTTTTGATTTTAATTCGTTACGAATTAGCAAATTTTGAATTAATTCTTTTTACACAAAAAAATGAATTGAATGAAATTTGAATCATTTCATTTCCGCCTCGTTTCCAATTCAAATGAATTTGTAAATGAGTTGCAATTCATTTTTCAATTCAAATGAATCTGTAAAATTATTTATTAAAATATTTCATTTGAATTAGAAATGAATTGCTTTTGAATTAATTCAAATGAATTAGAACAATGTATTGCAATTCAATGAATGAAATCAAAAATGAGTTGCAATCAATAAAATTCAAGAGCAGATCTAGGGGGAATGAAAAATGGAAATTTCTCCTACGAAAATGAAAATATTCAGTAAAAAAAATGAAAAGACTTGTCCTGGATCTGCGCCTGATCAAAGAAAACTGGTGTTTGGAGTTTTTTCTTTTTTTTGTGTGAAAAGAATTAATTCAAAATTTGATAATTTATTGTATGAATGATTCGCGAATTAATTAAAAAATGAATGATTCATTTACAGCTATGATATGTACATATCGTTACGATTTCGTAACTACATATCGTTGCGATTTCGTTCCTTCATATCGTTGCGAGGTCATGTCAACCCTTTCAGACAAAAATCGTTACAATTTCGGTTCCGAAATCAGAGATTTTGTCGACCAGTCGTTACGAATTCTTTACGAAATAATATAATTATATTATAATTAAATAAATTAAATACAGTTGAAAAAATTACACGATTTATTTTTCACTTATCCGGAATTTTCAATTATGAGAACTTCGGATAAATGAAAACGGATTTCTTTTAAACGAAGTGAGCATATGACACCAAAATTTATGTCTGTTACTTTTACATTGCTTCAGTTTTGGTTTATATAGAGGTAACCATCGCTGGATAAAAATAAAAGGTGCTTTCAATTTCGCATTACCTTTAAATCGCTAAAATTGCGTACTTTCACTATTTAATCTTCTTTTATTATTTTTGGTTCGATTGCTTTAAATGTGTTTGACAAAATATTTGTTCCACATCATTTATTTTACTTGAAGTGTTTGTCTGCAAAATATTATTTTTTTCTTTTAAGCGGTATTCGATTCATTTAAATGTGTGCCCTTGCAATCAAATTGTGTGTCACTTAACCGATTTTTCAGCCAAGCGAACTAAAAGGCCTAAGAATTCAAAGAAATTAAAAGTGAAGAATTTTCAATATCAATAAAGGATTTTTTTCCTTTAACCAGTGTGCGCTTAACCGAATTCGAGTGTATTTAATATTAAAATTTAAAATTAGCCAATATTTTTAAGAAGGCAATATTACAAACTGAAAAGAATTATTTTACAGACTTGAATTATTCCTTAGAAGTTTGCTGCTGAAGTTACAGTTTTTTTTTTGTTCATTTCATTTTGGTTATTTGTTATTATAAACAATTACTCTGTAATAATGTTGACCTTTCTTTGGGTTATAAAATTTCAATATTTTTAGTGAACTTTTGTTTTTTTTTTTTTGGTGAATTGTCGCAATTAGAATTTATTTTGAAAAATTAAATTTTTTGTAAAAATATGTTTTTCAAAGTTTATGAAAGTTCGAAACAAGGCGAATTGAATACTAGGTAAAACTGTTAGCCCAGGTGAACATCTTCTTCTATATGTGGTTTTTACCCTCTTATGTCAAAATTTGTTTCCATTTTCTTTGCAACACTTTTTAATAAATAAAATTTTAAAATAAAATTTTATTTCACTCTAAGATTATGTTCTTTTATTTTTATTTTTCACTTTTTTCACTTTTTATTTTAAATATTATAATATATTTTGCAAAAACTAACAAAACTTTTGTGTTTTGTCTAACAAATTTTCTTCTTTTTTTATTTTCTACTACTAGCCAATTACCAAATCTGCGAATTGGGCAGGACTTTTTGTATAAAATCTTCTTTAGTAGGTCTTGGAATAAAATTTTGAATTCACAGATGCAGTAGAGGTAAAGACATTTGTTTTTTCTTTAAAAAATAACAAAGCCCCAGGTTTAGGCGGAATTAACAGCATTATTTTAAAAAATATGCCCGATTACTTTTTTGAAACTTTGAGCAAACTATTTAATTACTGCTTGAGAAATGGTCATTTCCCCATGATATTTAAAAAGGCCAGGGTTATACCTATTTTCAAAACTGGAAAAGATCCAAAATTGCCTTCCAGCTATAGGCCAATAAGCATTTTGAGCTTGTTGGATAAAGTCTTTGAAAAAATAATCCACAAAAGAATCGTAGAGTTCTCAGAACAGAATAACAGTATACATCAGCAGCAGTTTGGATTCCGAAGAGAGCACTCTACGGTACATCAAATCAAACGAGTGGTTAATATTATTGAGAATAATAAAAGAAATCGTAGAAGTACAGGTATTATATTTCTTGACATTGAAAAGGCTTTCGATACAGTATGGCATAATGGCCTATTGTATAAACTTAACTCTTTTAGTTTTCCTTTATATTTACAAAAAATCATACAAAGCTTTTTAGACCAACGTTCATTTGTAGTTTTCGTGGAGCGAATCTCATCAGATGAAAAACATATACTCGCAGGTCTACCGCAAGGTTCCGTTTTGTCACCTACGCTTTATTCGTTATATACGTCAGATATCACTCTACGCAGGAATCAGGAAGCAGCATTTTATGCAGACGATAGTGCTTTCATTTGCAGCGGTAAGGTATCTAATTCATTAGTTAGGAAAATGCAAGAGAGCTTAAATTCAAGCCAAAAATATTTTAATAAATGGAAAATAAAGGTCAATGATGATAAAACACAGGCCATTATTTTTCCATATAATAAGTCGCCAAAACGGATACCTTCTCAATCTATGTTGTGCCGTGGGAATGTTATACATATAAAGTCAGAAATCAAGTATTTGGGCATTATAATGGATAAAAAACTAACATTTAAGCAACATGTCAACCAAATTTGTGAAAAAGCTATAAAGTGTGGTCGGGCATTGTTTCCCATACTCAACAGAAGATCTAAATTGAATATGAAAAACAAAATATTGTTATATAAAATGTGCATTCGACCAATTATGAGTTACAGCTGTCAAGTATGGTTTCATAAAACCGCGAAAACTCATACCAAAAAGCTTCAGATTATACAAAACAAGAATTTGAAAATAATTCATAATCTTCCTCGTAGGTATCCGACAAATTTACTTCACAGTAACTTTGGACACAAGATGATAAACGATTTCACTAGAGAACTGACACTGACATTTAATGAAAAATGCAGACTGTCAAACTTTGAATCAATAAGGAATTTACAAGGTAATCACTAAGATTCGTTCGTTAAGAATGAATGTATTAGTGATTATCCAAACAAATTTCTTTATAACTTCCATAGAGATCAAAAAGGTTTTTGTGAGCTATTTTCCTTAAGGCTGTATATTTATTGTTATTAGTTTTGTAAATTTAATTATAAGACTCTTATTGTTGTAGTACTTATAGTAAAATCTCATACCTCTGTACCTTTTATTATTTAAACTTGTAAATAAAGACTTTTATTAAAAAAAAAAAAAAAAAAAAATAAGGTCTTGGAATAATATAAATTTATATTCCAAATTATAAAATTTAAAAATCGTTCTTCGTTTTGTTATTTTTATTAACCCTAGTATCTGTAATTATGTTACTTAAATTCCCATTTGATATTTTTTGGTTAAAAAATAAGAAAATTATATAAATATAATTTTTATACTGAATATTTAAGTCTTATTAGTCGAAATATTTATAATCAATATACGAAATATGTATTTACAAGTAAAACTTAAATTTATTGAGGATTTTTACAAAACAATGGTATATTACAAAAACAATAAATAACTAAGTAACATTTAAGATTGTAATGTAATGTCATTACACAGTACCAGTCTTAACTATTAAGGATTTTTAATTAATTTTTACAATCAAAAGAAAATGCCCTTGCTCCCGGGGCTAACAATATCGTGAGCATATATCCTATAAACGTCCAATAATCTTAAATCTAATACTTAAAACACGAAAGTCGAAAAAAACTAAAATAAAAATTAAACTCAAAATTAACCTCTATGAGAGCCAAGAAAAGTTTTCTTAAAGAAATCCGGTAAATAATTAGCCATGTTGAAATCTATAATTTCATTTTGTAAACCAAGAAGCAACAAGTAAGATGTGTTAATCCTGTTGTAACCCCTTTGAGAATCAATCAATTCTCTAAGAATTACATTATCATGTTAGTAATATATTTATATAATGAAATTACTCCTTCTGAATTCTGTTTTTGTATACAAATATGTTCAAATGACATTTCTGTTTAAAATAAGTATTTTACTTTATAATACAACTATTATGTATATCTCCATTTTGGTTTTATGTATACCATTTTTCACTCTGAATAAATTCGTCTTTATAATAGGTTATGGGCCCAGAGTCTCGCGTTTGAAATTTTTTTTTGTTCTTTGTATTAAATTATATTCGAAAAAAAAAATTGTTAAATATGAATACAACATATGCACAATTTCCTAAATTGTATAATAATAATTACCATGTTTGGAAATTTAACATGGAATTGCTATTGTTGGAGAGGGAGCTGTGGGATGTTGTTGTTGGAGCTGTTCCTGAGGTGCAGGATGATAAGTGGCTGATACGTGATGGAAAGGCAAGAGCTGCTATTGGACTAGCTGTGGAGGAATCACAAAAAGTGTTAATAAAGCAGCTGAAAACTGCAAAACAGTTTTGGGACACCTTGAAAAAACATCATGAGAAGTCAAACATTTCCAACAAAGTAAGTCTTCTTAGACAAATGTTGTCCATGCGTTTAGTTAACGAAAAATCCATGGAAGACATCATGGAAGACATCAATGAGTTTTTAACAATTGTTGATCGATTAAGAGATTTAGGTGAAACTGTAGAAGAGCACAAAGCCGTTGCATTCTTGTTGGGCAAATTGGGGGAGAGATATAATCCTTTAATTTCATCTTTGGAAATGCGCTCTGAAACTGACCTTACACTTGATTTAGTAAAGGAAAAGTTGCTTCAGTAATTTAGAAGAAACTCCGGGAGTGAACAGGATGTTGAAGCTGCATTTAAAATACAAAAGAAAAAGTTTGTGCCTCAATGTTTCACGTGTGGTAAGCCAGGTCATTTCAAAAGAAATTGTCCAAATAATAAGACACAAAAGCAACAAAAAGCAAATGATAACCATGCCAAAATTGTGAAGCATGATGTGTCATGAAAGAAAAAGCAAATGGTGACTGGTTTGTTGATTCAGCTGCAACATGTCATATGAGTTGTGAAGAGAAATATTTTGTAAATATTAATAAGCAACAACTTGAAACAGTTTATTTGGCTGATGGCACTGAACTGAAATCTAATGGAACAGGTGATTGTCAACTATTATGTGAAGGTAGAGAAATTCGTGTAAGAAAGGTTCTGTATGTACCCGAATTAGACGGTAGTTTACTATCTGTTCGCAAGTTGACTAGAGATGGTTTCAATGTTAATTTTAAATCTGATATTTGCTCAATTTCAAAATATGGTAAAGTTTATGCAAAGGCATTCCTTAAAAATCATTTATTTGTATTAAATCATTCATCCTATCGAGCAAATAAATTATCAAATTGTAAAAGTGATTGCATTCACATTTGGCATCGTCGATTTGGTCACAGAAATATCAATGCTATAAAGTCTTCTGTAACTAAAGAATTGGTCAAAGGTGTAAACATAAACAAATGTAGCTGCATTCCAAATTGTGAAGTATGTCTAAGGGCGAAGCTTACTCGAAATTCATTTCCTAAGGCATCAGAATCTAGAACAAAAGAAGTTTTAGAATTGATACATTGCGATTTATGCGGACCAATGGAAAATCAAACCCCTGCTGGTAACCGTTATTTCCTGACATTGATTGATGACTTTAGTCGTTATTGTACTGTATTTTTTATTCCATCGAAAGATTTGGCGTTTGATAAAATTAAAGATTTTGTAGAACAAACACAAAACCAGTTTAAAAAGCGGATAAAAATTGTCAGAACTGATCGTGGTGGTGAGTTTGTGAACAGAAGGATGCAGAAATATTCATCAACTTACTTGTCCTTATACACGCGAACAAAATGGGGTTGCGGAGAGGAATAATCGAAGTCTTATGGAGATGGCCAGGTGTATGTTGTATGATGCAGACATGCAATTTAAGTTTTGGGATGAGGCAGTTAACAATGCTAACTACATTCAGAATCGGTTTTTGTCATCTGCAGTAAATGTGACACCATTTGAGTTATGGTTTGGTAAGGCTCCGAATTTGAGTCATGTTCGTATTTTTGGTACCGTTGCATATGCTCATGTGAACAAGCAAAAGCGTAGAAAATTAGATGATGTAGCTGTCAAATGTTATTTAGTTGGTTATGCTGATGAATCGAAGGCTTTTCGATTGTTAAACCGGGATACAAATAAAATTATTATTAGTCGTGATGTGAAGTTTTTAGAACCAAAAGTTGTTTGTTCATCTGGCGTTGGTATGGATGATGGTAATTCTGAGAACAAAGTGGTTAATGTTCCTTTTGAAAGTAACAATTTGGAACCCATTTCACAAAAAGTACCAGAAGATCTAGATAAGATTAGTTCGGACGATTTATATGGTTTTGAATCTGCAGAAGAATTTTTATCATCTTACTCTGAAACAAAAAGCGATTCTAATATGGCTAAAACTTCATCAAGATCGAATAAAAGTATACCTTCCAAAAGGTACGGTTATAAAGTTTGTGTAAGTGATAATCCAATAAGCTATAATGAGGCAGCATCAAGGCCTGATAACAAAGAATGGTTTAATGCTATGAGGGAAGAGATAAAAGCACTACAAGATAATAACACATGGGACTTGGTCGAACTACCCCGGAATAGCAAATTAGTTAGCTGCAAAAGGAAACAGTTGATGGTGCAAAACGGTACAGGGCAAGATTGGTCGCAAGGGGATTCTCGCAGAAGTATGGCGAAAGCTACGACGAGATTTTTGCACCAGTTGTAAAGCCGACATTATTTCGAAGTTTACTGGCCATTGCAAGTAACAAAAATATGAAAGTATACCATATTGATGTTAAGACGGCGTTTCTCAATGGTGAGTTAGATTCCGAAATATATATGAAACAACCAGAAGGTTTTATTACGCCGGGAAAGGAAGGTCTTGTTTGAAAATTAAATCATAGTTTGTATGGACTCAAGGAGTCAGATCGTTGTTGGAATCTTCGTATCAATCAAATTTTTATTGATTCGGGATTCAGAAGGGGAAAGGCCGAACCTTGTCTCTATGTAAAGGGTAATGCTGACTTAATATACATTCTAATTTACGTGGATGATATTATAGTGGCATCAAAATCAGAAAAACAAATCCAAGAAGTCGTAAAAACCCTGAAATCACATTTTAAGATAACGGAATTAGGTAATTTGAAGCTTTACTTAGGAATTGAAGTAAGTTTCAATGCCGGTTTATTTTATTTGTCCCAAGAGAAGTATATTGATAAAATATCAAATGAACTAAACCTTCAGGATTCAAAGTGTTTATCTATTCCTATGGATCCTGGATATTTGAAGAAAAGTACTGCTAGTTTACTTAAAAACAACAATATGTATCGAAAGGCAATTGGATCACTTCTGTATGTTTCAAATAATACTCGACCTTATATTGCTGTCGCTGTGTCGATATTATCTCGGAAGATAAATAATCCAGATGAAAATGATTGGACGGAAGTAAAAAGAATTTTTAAATATCTAAAGGGCACTAAAAATTAAAAATTGTGTGTGGGATCTAAATCTAGATTGGAGCTGAAAGGCTTTGCTGATGCCGACTGGGCAGGTGATATCAATAGTCGAAAGTCTACGAGTGGTTTCATTTTCAAGCTAGGTGATGCAGTAATCAGCTACGCGAGTAGAAAACAATCACAAGTGACGTTATCATCTACCGAAGCCGAGTTTGTGGCTCTAGCTGAGGCATCTCAAGAATTTTTATGGATTATTCAGCTAATGGAAGAATTAGAAATTGATGTGCAGAATTCTACAATTTATGAAGATAATCAAAGCTGTCTAAAAATGCTGCAGGATGAGAAGATATCCCCCAGAAGCAAGCATGTGGATGTAAAATATTATTTTGTTCGTGAATTGTATAAATCTTCAAAAGTTACTTATACTTATTGTCCAACGGATTCCATGTTAGCTGATATTTTAACTAAACCTTTACAGAGGATTAAAATATTAAAACTTATAAAGTTAATTGGTTTATGTAATTAAATTATTTTCTTATTTTCTAGTTTATATAAATTTATTATGCAATATTTGAATATATTGAGAAGGGGTGTTAGTAATATATTTATATAATGAAATTACTCCTTCTGAATTCTGTTTTATATACAAATATGTTCAAATGACATTTCTGTTTAAAATAAGTATTTTACTTTATAATACAACTATTATGTATATCTCCATTTTGGTTTTATGTATACCATTTTTCACTCTAAATAAATTCGTCTTTATAATATATCATGCAGTTGTAATCTATTAATATACTTTTTATTTATTTATTTATTTATTTGCTATCATAAAGATATAAAATAATTTTAAGATAACTAAGAGAAAGCTATGACTACTGGGGTCTTAAGCTAACATAGGTGTTGTAATAATAAGGCTGATTGATAATATATGTTATTGCTTGATATTTAACAAATTAATGGAGTTATTATAAATTTTTTAATATCTTGAAATTTTTTAAAAAATTGATAACAGTTATAATATTTTCAAGAGATGGGTTAGAGAGGTATTTAACTGGGTCATGTTTAAAGAAGTTACATCGTGTCGAATTAAAATGAATGCAATGTTTTATAATATGTTCGATTGTGACAAGTTCTGTACGACAATATTGACAGATGTTTGAGGTATCAGGTTGAATAATGTGCCTGTGTGTGAAGAACGTGTGACCAAGTCTTAGTCGGATAAATTTCCTGCACTCTAGCGTGCTGAGAGACCAACTGTAATTGAAGTTTAGGTAGTTATTTAGGTTAATTTTTACTGGGTTTGGCAATGTCCGGAAATCCATACAATTTTGATGTTATTTTTTCAATTAAAACATTTCTAATGTATGTGGGGTAGAAGTTTGTGTTGTGTAAATTTCGAATGGATTGGATTGCAGATAATGAGTCAGTACACATTATAGTTTTAGATGCAGTGTTACCTAGAGATTTTATTGCCTCAAATATTGCTATAATTTCGGCTGAAAATACTGTTGAATAAGATGGTAGTATGGATGTCTTTATAATAGTATCAGTAGTAGTGAGACTATAAGAAACACTGCTATCATTTTTAGAACCATCGGTAAAAATAAATTTGTATTCACTATGCTCCATCATTACCGTATTGAAATATCTTCTGTAAATGTTGTCAGGTGTGGAAGATTTAGTAAAATGTGTCAATGATAAGATTATACTATTGGATGACAGGAACCACGGTGGGTAGACAATTCGGGTTATACTGAAGGGTTTAGTAGGTAGGTCGTTGTGGTTGGCGAAATCACAAACACGACTAAGGCACGATTGAATTCTATTGTAGTTGGGTTTCGAAGCTAATTTTTTGCATATTTTATATATGGGAGAATCGGAGCTGTTGAGAAAATTTCTTAACAACTTGAAGGTTATAATGTCTCTGCTTGTTTCTATAGAGCAAATTCCGGCTTCAAAGAGCATATTGTGAATAGGAGTAGTTCTAAAAGCTTTGAATGTAATTCTGAGTGCTGAGTTTATAATAATTTTAATCTTTTGAATAGAAGTTTTAGGTGTGAAGCCATACAAATATAGACCATAATAAATTTTAGATAATAGTAATGATTTTATGACAGATATTAATGAGTTTAAGTTACAGTTAAATTTCTTGTTAGATAAGCATTTAAATATGTTCAACCTTTGATTCAAATCTTTTGCTTTGTATTGGATGTGTCCGTTCCAGTTGTATCTATTATTGAAAATAATACCTAAAATTTTTAGCGACGAGCAATTTTCTATAATTACAGAACCTGTTGACACCTTAGGTTTACAAGATTTTTTCCTACAAATGTAAAGATGTTTACACTTTTGTAATGATAACTCAGCACCTGAATAGTTGCATCAATTCTCTATAAGATTTATCAATGGGTTAATGTTTATTGTACCGTTTTTCTCTTTGCCAAGTTTTGTAATTATATAAAAATCATCTGCGTACATAAGTTGTATTGCCTTAGTGATAGCAGACTTTCACTAAGTTTGTAGAAAAGATAATAAAAAGAATTACCGAGAGCGGCGATCCTTGTGGAATTCCATTGTGTAACGGATATAATTTTGAATAGTTATTATGTAGTTTAATTCGGATTTGCCGTTTTGATAGAAAATTTTGAATATATTGAACCATTTTTGGGCCTAAGCCCAATATACTTTTTAATTATATCAATTGCATACAAGCTTAAACGTGAATATCTTTAAAATTTATGAACGAAATATTTACCATTACAAGAACGTAAAATTGTCAAATTGGGAATCCGTATAATAATACAGGTCTTAAACAAGTTTTATAAATTAACAGTTTTGATCTACTCGGTAATGATTAATGGGATAAAAATCTGCCAAAGCATCCTTTCATTTTATTAACTTTATTAATCAAAGGCCCCCAAACAAAAAAAGTGGTTAAAATGAAAATGCATTGGTTTGCTAAATATTTAGCAGAGTGACACAAAACTACCTTGTTGAAAGTTGATATCTAGCTGGTATGCTATTCATTTAAAATTTTTGCATGTTTTGTTCTCTGTGAGATTCTCGTTGAGATTGTGTATGTGCTCACAGACCCTTAGGGGTTTGCGTTATTAATACAAATTTGCCATGCTTATTAAATTCAAATAGTTTATTAAAATATATAAACACTAAGATATTTAAATTTATCTCTAAAAGGTAAGTGAAGACCATTTAAAAAAGGTTTTAGTATTTTGCTTTCAGGAACAATAAAGTATGCACATTTACCAAACGCATTTCTTAAACAAATGACTTCACTTTTAGAGTCATTTATTTTTATTCCCCAAAAATCGTAAAATCTTTTTACATTACAAAAATGTCAAAATAAGATTTTGCCACTCTGATCGCATGGAAAAATACTATTTTATGTAATTTTCTAATCGTACAGACCTGTCAAAATGTCTGTCACACGCTTACATTTCTAATCCACGCTAACACACTTTTTTAGCACACATGCTATTTTTGACAGATCGTACGACTGAGTATGTTAGTGAATCATGGCCTTAATAAAGATTCATGATTAGCATAGAACAGTAAATCATCGACATAAAGAATACCAATTGTGAGGCAAAATCGTAAATAAAAATATTATATAAATGAGGAGCCAAAATTGAGCATTGAATTGAATTCCACAATAAATTTTACCAAAATCAGGACGAGAATTGAATACGAAAACATGTATTATCGAAAAAGCTTCTCAATAGTTTAATTATGTGAATATCATTCATTTCAAAAATAATTTCATTATGATATGCTCTATCAAAGGCTTTTTCTATATCAAGAGAAACTGCAACTGTACAACAACTTTGCCTTAAATTACAAATAACATCACTTTGGAACTTTAATAGAGCCTAATTAAAGCCGAATTGTAAATTTGATATATAATTTTTATCTAAACCAAAATCCATTTTCTCACAAACAATTTTCTCAGATGATTTTCCCAAATTTAACAATAAAGAAATACGTCTCAAATTGTTCATGTCAATAGAACTAGCTTTCTTTTTAATCGTTGCGAAAGAGACCTGTTATTTGCCTGTATATATTTATTTCTTGAGCTATAGGAAGCAACCACTTAAAATTTGAAGTGATTTAAACTATGTTCGCGTTATAAGGAAGTATAAGTACAATATTAAACCTAAAAATTAACGGGTGTTTCGTTAGTGACATGATTTGTATGTATATGGTATAGGTTTTGAACGATAATAGGTAGACTCTTGAAGTTTTTAGAGTATTACTATGGCCACTATAACAAATAGTAAAAATTAAAGGGTATGCCGACAGTGACGTTGTTTTTATGCACAATGACTAATTTTTTAACCATAATAGATAGACTCTTGAAATTTTCACAAATGGTGTATTACTATGACCCGTATAAAAACAATACAAATTTAAAGGGTTTTTCGACAGTGACGTGTTTTGTATATTTTTTGAACCGTAATAAGTAGACTCTAACAATTTGTAGAGAAGATGGGTTGCCATGGTCGTTATAACAAATTAAAGGGTGTTCTGACAGTGACATGTTTTTCACTTATATCAACTTATTTTTTTAATAGTTATAGGTAGACTTTTGATATATTCATCGAAGGAGAATTGCCATGACCGCTATAATAAATAACAAAATTAAAGGGTGTTCCTACAGAGACGTGATTTGTACGTAAATAGCCTTCTTTTTTGAACCGTAATAGGTAGACTCTTGAAAAGTTTACAACAAATGTTGTACTTCGGCCGCTGTAACAATTACTAATATCTAAAGGGTGATCCATCAGTAACAGAACCGCAATAGGTAGACGCATGTATATTTTTATAGAAAGTGTATTACTATGGCCGCTATAACAACAATTACTAATATTTAAAGAGTGTTCCAACAGTGATGCAATTTTCGCGATTACGACTATAATTTTAAAATTAAAGGGTGACTCATAAGACATGAAAAAATTAACAACTTATAGTTTTAAAGTTGTACTAAACATAGTACGGAACCCTACGTGTGTGTGTCTAACTCGCACTTGACTGATTTATTCTTCTTTCTTAAGCAGACAAAAGAAACACTGCTGTAATAATGTGCAAAAAGACTATATCGACAAAACAAACAAATTTATACAACAGACTAATTGTACAAAATTAAAAAATGATCACACCGATGCCTTCCAGAAAGATATAGATAATTTGCGAAAAAGCTGCAAAACGTTTACTCACGGAAAAATATACAAATACGTAAACCCAGAATCACTAACACTCATAGCACAACCGAAAATACACAAGGAAAACATACCAATGATCTCCATTGTAAATATAGACCTGCCCAGCATATAACTTAGCCAAACACCTCAGCACTCTTCTTAAAAAAACTCAACTTACAAAATACATACATGATACGTAGCACACAAGACCCCCCGTAAACAAACTTAAAGACATAAAGATCACCGGAAACGCGCGTCTAGTTTCATTTGACATTAAGGACCTTTACACATCAATACCTATACGCGAAACCTTAATAATACTACGTGACACACTCGTTAATTTATACGACAGCCAATACGTCAATGAAATTATGGATATTGCAAAGATGATAATAAAACAGAACTATTTTAGATTTAATAACGCCATCTATAAATTACCAGACGGACTCGGCATGGGAAACCCAACATTCGCAATTTTTATGAAGATTTTCATGCAACATTTCGAAGTAATAAAAGTAAAAATACTAATGCAAAAACATAAAATAACTAATTATCAATGCACAGTGAGGCAGAATCAGCAGATAAGTATACCAGCTTAAGTTTTGACGGTGGGCACAATCCACTTGCCAGTAGTGGAGCTATGTAGTCTCAAAGTTAGGTACCTCGCCACTGAAAATTCTTTTAGAGCTTGGCATTTCTTAAATTTTTGTTTGTTAGACGTCTACGCTATAAGAGTTTTTAAATTATAATTTCAAATAATAATGATGACTTCAAACAGAAAATTATTTTTGGTTATGTTCCGACACATCACATATGTTTTCAGTTTTATTAGATTGTTGTGTTAGTGTTGTTGTACAGTCCTTTGGGAATTTGCGGGTTAAATTCACACGCACCCTTAACCCCAGAAAATAAAAAGCCTCAAACACATACCAACAAATTTTTCCGTATGATTTTACAGCTTTCTTCTCTTAAGGTTGAGAAAAGAAAGCGTATGTGTTATTTTGCGGGTATCTGTTATAGATGAAAAAGGGAAAAAGCAAAGCAGCAAAAGTTGCTGATATGTAGATAATTCCAAGCAACCTGATATTGACATCGGAACATACGAAAGGAAAAAAAGGTTAATCATCTAGAAATCAGTAGCATAGAACCACAAGTGAAGGAATTAAAAAAAGAAAAATTTGCATGAGAAATCTGGAAAAAAAGCACAAACCTTCAGATGCGAGAGGGACTGGTGCCAGAAATGTTTGCATATTAAAGGATCGCAAAGTTGATATCATTTTTTAAGTTCCAGTTAGAAACAGAAAAAGCTATCGAGTTGATTCTAAATCTAAAAGAAAATTCTGCAAAAGTTTGGTGGCACTACAAGACTTCGTATCAAGACTTCGGCCAAACTCACTAATTTTTGGACTATTTTAAAATAGAAGCTGTGTGCTGTGTACGTCATGCAAAATTAATTGTTAGATAAAATCATCTCATAAGCGCTGCAGATATACATATGTATGTATGTATGTATGTTTGTATGTATGTATGTATGTATGTATGTATGTATGTATGAATGTATGTATGTATGTATGTATGTATGTATGTATGTATGTATGTATGTATGTATGTATGTATGTATGTATGTATGTATGTATGTATGTATGTATGTATGTATGTATGTATGTATGTATGTATGTATGTATGTATGTTTGTATGTATGTATGTATGTATGTATGTTTGTATGTATGTATGTATGTATGTATGTATGTATGTATGTATGTATGTATGTATGTATGTATGTATGTATGTATGTATGTATGTATGTATCTTAAAATAAAAACAGGAGAGTAGCAGTCCATAATTATTCCTGATGTGGTAAAGTGAACAGTGGAAAAGCAACGTATGTAATGCTGCGCACTCTACTGCGAATCTTAGGACCGTCTATATAAATCACTAAAAAAGTAAATTTCACAAAAAATTCGAGTTAGGGTTTTCTACTTGAGACCATAGAAACATTTTTTGTGTTATTGAACACATCCTGTATTAAAAATGCCTGTGTAACATGGTCTCTTATGTCGGTTCACCATAGGAATGTGCAAAAAGAAGTCAACTTAAAACCCCCTAAAATAAAACAAATTATAATAATTTTTATTGAAATTGCTTCTGAAGAAGCATGCTGGCTTCTATGGTGACTTTACCTACGTTCATGCACGATAACATAATTAGAAATAAAATTACTCACGTACATGCGTAATTCAAACTTGTCGCGTGATCGGTACTCATCTCTGATATTAACACACCCATTAAAATAAAGAGAAATTAGCAAAATTTTTGTAAGAGAAAAACCAAACAAATCAAGGTTCTCTTTCCTTTTAGACTGAAGAACATGTATGTAAAATTTACATTGTAAATCTATTAAAAACAGAAAAATCGCACACAAATAAAAAAGCAGAAACATCAATGTGCCAAAAATGAGTCATAGTGTGATTACTTCATTCATACCACAAAGTACAATTCATACGATTCTACAAATCAACCTGCCAATTAGTTATTTAGAATGTTAGTGCCAAAGCGAGTACAATAAAATACGATTTAAAAGAAAGTCATTAAATAAACTGGCCAAACAACAATTCTAATCTAAACAGCTGAGAATGAGAACACAATAGCAATAGTCAGAATAAGGTTGCCTAAAATAATTTACTACGTTTTTTTGTTTTATTTGAAATCAAAAAATAAATTACATACAAGGTACCTATTGAAACATGTGTACGATGGATCAATAGTGTTGCCAATTGAGCCAAAATAGGAATTTTAAAATGTTAACGATATGGAAAAAATGAGTCTAGTTTCACGCCGCGTTATTTTCAATTTTGTATTTTGAAACTATTTCACACCAAATTTTAAGACTCTTACTTTTATAGTGCTGCAGATGTAGTTTGCCTTTATATCAAGGTACCCATCTCTAGGTAATTGTTTAAGAACATAGTCTTTCTTTTAAATTCAAAAATTTGTATAAAATTGTAAAGTTCTGTAAATAGTGTTTTAAACTTCCCGCTGACAAAAAAAGTTTGCAATACCATTAAACCGGTAAAAAAGCGTACCTTTACTACTTTTTCTCTATTCTCTATTAAAAAACCTTCTCACAATTTTATTCATATTCGTCCAGTACTTTTTACTTGGTGCGAACACAGACAGACGGAGAGACAAAAATGTTTTGTATTCCATTTCGATTACTATCAGCATCAGCAACAAATTTTTCAAAAATATATCATGTACTGAAATGGCCCTGTTACAGTTACAGATATATTTATATGTATACATACATATATATATATATATATATATATATATATATATATATATATATATATATACGCATACATACATACATACATACATACATACATACATACATACATACATACATACATACATACATTTCAAACATCTGTCTATAACACTTTGAAAGATAATGCCATATTGGTCAAAATCTTGGATTCTTCAACTTTTAGCTCTTGAATTGTTGGTGGCTTATCGACGTACACCTTTTCTTTCAAATAACCCCGAAGAAAGAAGTCCAACGGTGTCAAATCACATGATCTTGGCGGCCAATTGACATCGCAACCATGTGTGGCAAGTGGCACCGTCGTGTTGAAACTACATACTGTCCACATCCATATCTTCCATTTCGGGCCATAAAAAGTTCGTTATCATCTCACGATAGCGAACTCCATTCACAATAACTGCCTGACCGGCCTCATTTTGGAAAAAATACGGCCCAAATAGTCACTCTTTGTGGGTTTTCGACATTGGTTTTTCGACAATCACTCTTGGATTATTGACCGGCCTCATTTTGGAAAAAATACGGCCCAAATAGTCACTCTTTGTGGGTTTTCGACATTGGTTTTTCGACAATCACTCTTGGATTATCATTTGCCCAAATGCGGTCATTCTGCTTATTGACGATCCACTGAGCTGAAACTGTGCCTCATCACTGAAGATGATTTTCTCCGAAAATTGATCATCCAACGTTGGCATTTCTTGAATAACTTTAACGCGTTGCTCGATTGTGTGTATTGCCATGGTTCAAATTGAGTTAGTCTGAAATTGAGAAATGTCAAATTCAATGCAGAGAAAAGCTTGAGGTTTCGGCGCTTAAAATTTAATCACCCGATATATGAGACACCAATCCCCGAGGCTTACACGGGTGCTAAAACTGAAAAATATCAACCTTCTTGGTCTGAACACGATTCTACGGTAACCCCATGGTGCCGGTGTTTTGGATCTAAATCGCAAGAAGGGCGATTGCGGTGTGCTACTGCACTTCAACAGATGCAACCTAAATATGTTGTAAAATTAATACTTGTTGTGCCGCTATGCGCAACAAAAGCAATGGTAGGTACTTAAGTAAGTACATCTATCGACACACCCTTTAATAGTTAATTTAGTAATATACTTTCTGTGAAAATTTCAACAGTCTACTCATTACGGTTCCAGTGACGTGTGGCAGAAGGACAGACATTGTAGCGAAAACAATAGGGTTAGGTTTTTACTCTTTGGGTACGGAACCCTAACAAATTTTACGATTATTTTTCTATTGCTTTTATGTTCAATTAATAACTAGAAGAAAAAATGGCATGTAATCTTTTAGTTTTAGATCAAAATTAGCTGTTTAAGAATTTTTGTAATAAAAATTCGGTAGTCGGAGAGGAGGGATAAAATTAGCTGGCAACACTTATATAGACAGCCAGTGCAATGCTCTTCTTTTTAGTCGTTCATGTGCGAATACAAAGAGTCGTTGAGCATAAAATGTTGTTTAATGTTTAAAATAATTTAATGATTTTCACTACATTGAGTAGTAGTGAGCGTTAACTAAAAACTAAAGTGGGAACATGAAAATAAAATAAATACAAATGTACTCTAGAAAGAAGACAATTTGTTGGATATTTCGTTTAGCCGTTGCAAACCAAATGACAAAATAATTTTGCCTTTCCTGAATCAGTCTATCTCTGATCGCCCAATGATTAAATTTAAATATTTTTAAGTACGAAGAAGTTCTTTTTATCCAAAAAAAGCAACAAAGAAATTTGAAAAAGTTCAATTGATTGAATTTTATTTTCTCATTGAAAAAGGAAAACAAAAAGAAAATTATTTCGAGAAGAATAAAACGTTTTTCACAAAAATCTATATGAAAGATTCATTTAAAAATTAAAACGAACGAAACGAAAATTACGTCAATTTAAAAGAGGTACAAAAACGGATACGCAAATTAAAAATAAAAAACGGTTATTTAACAATAGTTTTTTAAACAATAAAAGTGAAAATACAAACGAAAAATATGTACTTATGTATGTTTGTATAATTTCGAAAAAAAAAAATATTTCAAATATATGTATTATAGGTGTTATATATAGATGTGTATATGTATATTAAACTTTAAAAATACTTAAAATTAAATGCTGTATATGTTCGAACAAATACATACTTGCATACGTACATATGTACATAAAAAGTGAAAAATGTTCTAAAATTTTGTTAACTCATATACCGACATACATATGTACATAGATACATATTTGTACAAGTATCTTATAGATAGATCGTCATATAAATAAATTAGTACGTATTACATATACATACTACACATTTTACATTGTGCAAAAAAACTATTAAATTAAAAATATTGACATTAAATTAAAAGACATTTCTATATGTAATAAATAATCTCATAGATGAATTTGTAATTAACAGAAATTTGAAAATAAAAAATATTTTGCATTAAAATCGGAAATGGTTTATGAAGATCATAAGCCAAACAATAATGACCAACCATAACAACGGCAATGACGGCACCACCGATTATAAATGTATTTGAAAAAGTTTGGGAAAATAATAATTTGTTAAACACGTCCGTCATCATCGTTTACATACATATATAAATACATGTCATACCTAACGTGACCAATAGGTTTTTATCAAAAAGTGGGACTTAAAAAGCGGGAGAAAAATATTATCAAAAAACAAAAAACCAAAGTCAAAATAAATTTTTTTTAGTAGGCTTTAGTTTGAATTATCTAACTCCCAAATGGGGAATTTTCATTCCTATCTCCTATCCCAATATTTTTTTTTTTTTTTTTCGTTTAAGCATTTTATTTTGAAAGTAACTCATACAAATTTTTAAAACCCTTGCTACTATAGTTCTACAGATATGGGATATACATTTGTAAAATTCTATCATTGTAAAATTCTATATATTATTTAAAAACTACCGTTTTCAAAAAAAAAGGTACTGTCAAGTTTTTAGTATTATTTAAATCGGTAAAATTACCTTTTCACCATTTTTCTTGGGAAATTAGCAATTTCTCGGGTAAAAAGTATCCTAAGTATCCTAAGTAATACCAACATTTTTCTTGATTTAGGAAGAAAAAAAAATACTCACAAACAGCAGAACCAATTTTTTTACATTAGCGGTATTCAGTGTTTGATGCAAATGGTCTTGCATTATATTATTCAAACTTAACAAAAACAATAGGTATTTTGTTGTTGGATTTTGCAAATGGTCTTGCAAAAGTGCAATTGGACACTTAACTCCACTACTAAATTCATAACTATCTGCCCCAGCAATATTTAAAAAAATAGTTCTTAAACAGACGTGATGCGAACACAGACTGACAGAAGGACAGAACGTTTTTTTGCCGTATCTAACATGACCTGTTGGTTTTGAAAAAGCGGAGTTCTGAAAAAATTATATCAAAAAAGTAAAATTTAAATAAATGAGTCACTAATAAAAGAACAACTTTAAGTTCGCGACATATAGGGAACACTCTTGTTACAGTAGACGTTGTACATTTTTATCCGTGTAAATTTTAAATGTCGGTCTATTACTGTTCAAATATAAGGACATAAATGTAAAATTATGTCACTATCGAAACCCCCTTTCATTTTTATTTTTGTACTTCTTATAAGGTACAAATTTATACATGGTCTATATAGATTTCAAGTGTTTACCAATTCCGGTTCAAAATAAGGCTTTATACGTAAGTTTGTGTCACTATTTTTGCTATAGCGGGCAAAATTTTGCATACTCTTTATAAATTTACGGTTAAAAAAAATCTTATTCGAGAAAAACAGATCACTATCGAAACACCCCTTAATTGTTAGCAATTGTTATGGCGGCCAGTGCAACACATATTCCGTAAAAATCTTAAGAGTCTACTTATTACGGTTCGAAAAATAAGGCCACATACATGCATGATTTGCATGTCACTGTTGGAACACCCTTTAATTTTCACTATTTGTTACAGTGGTTTGATTATTTCATCTTCAGTGAAAATTTCAAGAGTCTACCTAGTTTGGTTTTAAAATTTGGACATATACATACAATTAAATAAATTTATTTGCTGCTTCTCTTGTTAATTTTTAATGCTCTTTTAGATTACTTAAATATTCTCCAATTTATGTTTAAATGTAAGGCAGGATATGCGGCTATATTGCTTGAAAAGCAGATTGGTTGGCAACAAAACGTGATAGGTGGCTAACAGAACCGCATGGTGCTTCTCTGCAGTAGGTTTGCTAAGACTCTATTCGCTGGTGCTGAGCCAGCGGAGAAAGAAATTGCATTCAACTCTCCGTACGTCATATATTTTATCATCGTATTAGTCGCAATCAGCCTGTACTGGAGTAAGCATAGCTTATCCTGGAGTAAATATAGATTAACCTTGTGTTAGATGTTTTCAAGTAAACTACACCGCGAGCATATTAGCCAACAATTGACGACAACCAGGTCCATAAAATGGCGGAGAGTTTCTACCAGCCATATTTGATCCAAATTATCCTTTTTTACTGCAGCTGGCCGAGTTACTTCGATTTTTCGCTTTTCTTTTTTTTCACCAATGTTTGCAAGTATCTGCAGGGGCGTTCCTTGAACAAGTTGATGGCATCGTTACGAATTTTATGCCCATCTATTTATCGCAACATATTTTATTAATGGATAACTTCGCCGTACATTAGTTTTCATGGCACTGGTCCAATCCTATATGCCAATACCCGACCTACTAGTTTGTATATTATTCTTTTTTTTTCATATTTTGTTTATTGTATCATCAATATCATATTTAAACTAACAATAATTACTTATATCTTCTAAATAAGTCTAAACTAAAAATAAATATATAGAGTGCCTCGATAGACAGACTGGTAGCGCGCTAGTCTATCAGTCTAGAGGTTGCGGGTTCGAATCCCACAAAATACTCTGGGTGTTTTCTCCAGTCACGCGAAAAGCTTCGCAGAGTTAGTGTTGTCTTTGAAAAAAAAAACTTGATAAGTCCAGCCAGTGCTAGACGAAAAAAAGTTTCACGGATGTAGAAAATAAATATCCCTTCTTTTTAGTTCATTCAAATGACCAGCCAACCTTAGATAGTAAATAAATCTATCTATATATAAAGAACAGCTCAAAATAGAGTCTAATTAGTTTTTTTTTTTTGCCCAAAGTTTATCATTGCCATTTGAAAGTGGTTTTTATCTACAAAGTAGAGATAATGCCTGATTTCAAAAAATCTGTCGCAGCTGATTGATGATCTAACAATTGGCACAGAAACGTCTCGACTCTAATAAAGGTTCACTTGAGGGTATCATAATCAGATGCAAAAGAGCAAAATGTACATAGTTATATTGAATTCTTGATAATTAGGCAAATAATCAGCTGATCTATCGCTACCACTTGGTAAAATCAATGCCCCTTGGTTTAAAATTAAAGGCAAGATCATCTATCTGATAGTTTATGGGGTTCCTTGGCATAACGAAAACTTTTAATAATTAAAAGCTGTAAATATGTATATTGAAAAATTATAAAAACTATTCTAATAGTGAAAAACTTGATCAACTAATATAAATAAAATTGTCTTTTAAATTCGAAAAAAATATCACTGGAAATAAGAGTAAGAATGAAATCATGTATCATTGTGTAGAAAAAAATAATAAACGTAAAACTAAAATAGCGTGATAAAACTACCCAAAAATACCTCTATCATCCGACTGTACTAATTTAAATTAATTTACTGATATTGAAAATATAATTTATTTATGTAGCTACATGCATAGTTATATGATGGAGATGTTTCATACAAGAAACATACCCAATACCAAAAGCCAGATTAAAAAGTTTTGATTCTACTCCACTGTGCAATATATTGTTGGATGACACAAATAAGGAAAATGTAATAAAAAAGTAATTAAAAAATAATTTTTAAATTTGACTTAAAAATGTTTTTTATTTGACAGAATACTTTTTATGTACAAGTACCTCCAAAAGAGTTCAAATATTTTGCAAAGTTTTTTTTTGATAACGTGTAACAGAAAGTTTTTTTTTAATTTAAATAGGAAATTTAAATTTGTTCACCTCCAAATTGTCAAACCACAGCATTATTTTTTATTTAATTTGTTTTTTTATACAAAAGAAAATATAAAAAAACATTTAATTATGACTGTGAAAAGGTTTTCACAGTCATAATTGCGCATTTTACGTATGACCAGAGACAGGAAAAGACCTCTAAAAGAAAAAAAATGGTTGGCAATTTCATTTTTATTTTAAGTACTAAAGGCCAGTGCGCAACTCACCTAAATTTCAGTTTCCCATAAGAAGTGTGTGTAAAAAAAGAGCCTGAAATTTAGGTTTGAAAATTTTCAGGCGACTTTCAGTTTGGTAGTACGCAGCTAAGAGGAACACTAAACGGAATTTTTTACTATTAGAGGGATGTTTTAACAAAAAGTGTAGACTTTTTTTCCTCAGCTGAAACAAAAATTAATGTTCAGGCAATTGTTTGGTAATGGAATTTATGACATTTCATGTTTTTTTATACTTTTAAAATATTTTTTGTTCATTTCTGTGTTGATATAATGTTATCGTGTGCAATACACAATAAAATTTTATAAACACGACTACATGACTTTTATTTCTACAAACGACCACATGATGAATTTTACTTTTGTAGAAATAAAGCCAAAAAAATCAAAACTGAAAATCCGTAGAGCTGCGTACCGGGCTTAAGAATGGTTGTGATTCAATTTTTCATTTGGCGACTTTTTGTCGAGTTATAAAATAGTTGGAGAGTTTTCGACTAGTTTTATATTGCCTTTGGATTAGATTTCAAACAGAATTAAACAATTTCAAAACGGATGATGAAGACATCGAAACTATTGGAGAAAATTGTATTTCATTTGTAAAAGTTATTAAAATAAGCAAGGTAACATTTGCACAATAATATTTAAGCTTTTTGGCATTGGGTCTCTTCTTTCATCTCTTGGGTCTCTTCTTTCATCGGCGAGCCTGGGAAGGTATAGTCACCCTACAGATGTTCATTTTTTATTTTCACGCATATTATAAGACTTTAGCTTTAAATTTTCTGTGATCAAAAAAAAAAAAAAATACTAATAATCAAATGAAACAGGCACATTATTAATTATGCAAATTTATTACAAAAAAGTAATTGAGCTGTGCAGAATATTGTTGTAAATACTTATCTCACTTCTTCTTTTTTATTGTGTAAATTTTCGAATAAATAATTTCCGATTAAATGCAAATATTTAAAACTAGCTGTGCCCCAACACGTTGTGTGCGTCCTTTTTTGCTTTGAAAGTAATCTACTCCATATATGAAGACACTTACAAATTTACTTTATATAAAGGATAAAATTCTAAAAATTATTGTAAAGCTCTGTAGGACAGACAGAAAAGGAGTTACTCATTATAAAACATTTATTACTCATTTATAAAGCTGCGCCATCTGTTGCACAACATTGCTTAAAATACACTGCTTTCAAAAATAAAAGATGCCTAAAAGTATGCAGTACCTTTAAATCGTTTAAAAAAATCGGCGTACTTTCATTGCTTTTTCTCCATTTTTTCTTGGAAATATGATATTTTGTTGGAAAAAAGTATTATATATTGGAACCACAACATTTTGTTAAAATCCATTCGGTAGTTTTTACGTGATGCGAACACAAAGAAAAAGACAGATAGACAGGAAATAAGTTACTGTTTTATTATAGACTAGCTGTGCCCGCCACGTCCTTGGCGCCCTGATAATATTTTGCTCGATTTTGCTTTGAAAGTATTCCACAACTATTGTAAGACTTATTTTATACAGTAGCACCTATAAAAGAAAAATGCAACTAAACTAAGAAGAAACTAAGAAAAAAAACAGAATTTTATAGCCACACTCACGTCATAGCATTCTTACCAAATTTTGAAAATTAACGCTAAATAAAAAAAATAATGTAATCACATAATTACTTATGTATGTATGTATGTATGTGTTTCACAAAATAACCAAATTATATAACACGTACGCGACTTAAAACAAATACACATTTTATTCAATTGGCTATTTGCCAGTAATTCATATTTTGTTAGCGCCATCTGTGTTTAAATATCAAAAATTAAGGGTGCCTTGCCGTACTAAGCAGTACTTTTATACCGGAAAGCGTACTTTCACTCTTTTTTCTCCACTTTCTCTTGGAAAGAAGATATTTTTGTGGAGAAAAAGTACCTATCCTATATTGGGATCAGGATACTTAGGTATCTCCTCTCCTTCTTGGAAACCATATTTTGTTAAATCCATCCAGTGGTGTTTACGTGACGCGAACGAAAAAGAAAAGCAGACAGACATACAGACGGAAATGAGGTACTACTTTATTATATGTATAGATATATAGAAGATATAGATATAGATATCTATTTCTATTACGTTCTTATGAACACACATGTGTGTTATTTTGTCATTAGTTTTTTCTTTGATTCACTGTATCTATTTTCGTAATTGTGTTGTGTTTGCAGATATATACATAGATAGACGTACATTAGTATGTACGAATGTTCAACTACAATAAAATATACAATCATTTATACATTTAAAGAAAAAATTTTAGTAGATACAAAATAAAAACCAAAATTGTTTGCAGAAGCAGTGGAGTGGAGATACAATAGATAAACTAAACGTTAATAAAACCGCCTACATGCACATCAACACAAGAGAACGATCGACACGCTTTTCATATAAAATTATTAAAGAAAAAGAGAAGCAATTATTGCTACTCTTCGACAATGTTGCCGATTGCTAGGTATTAATCTAAAATGGATAAATGATTTTTGTATAAATTTTTATTAATAAAATTTTGGTGCAAACTTTGTTATTTCTTATTATTATTTCTTTTCTTTTATAATTTTATCAGTCAATTTAAATCTTGGCTAAACTTTATATGTTAGCGCTGGTCTTACCCAGTGTACTTTGTGCTACACCCATCGTCGAAAAATAAACATTTGTAAGTAAAAGCATGGCGTTTTTTTCAGTATATCGTCGCGTTTCTTCTTAAATAATGTAAGCGCCATTTTTTCGAAATAGACATTTTTGGTTTTAAGATAGAAAAAAACATTTGCCACCAGACTACATTCTCATCTTAACAAATTTGTATAAAAAAATTAAGAAAGCTATTTTCAAAGCCTCGTAAGCGCCATGTTATTGAGATGAAAGGAAATCTGGAAAGTTTCAGGTCATTCGGAGTATTTTTGGTAAAGTTTAAAGTTTCTTTTTGATAAACATATGATTAAATGTTATTCTACACACAGAAATTTGAGTTATCTGATTTTACAAAACCAAAAATAGCTATAAAATATATTTGGCACCAATAGCAAATTTCCCAAACACTGTGTATAAGACATACAAATTCAAATGATTATCCTTTCGAATCGAAATACGCAGTAACCGCACAGGTAGCTTTTGCTTATTAGTAAGCGTGTTCTCGTACTAAATGTCAACACTCTTCCAATTATAGTTATTAAAGTTCATGATAATAATTTTTCATATTATGTGGAAAGTACCACATGAACTGTTCCAAACCAGCCAATTTACTTGAGTATGCACATTAATATAGAAGTTTCTTGTGTAAAATTTAAAAGTTATACTTTTGTCACTTTGTGTCGGAGGTAACGCGTCCACTGTTCAAGTAAACCTCTTACTATTGCGTATATTTGTTAAAGTATTCCTCTGCTCAAGGAACCTTTTCAGTAATGTGTTAAAATAGACGCATTAATAAGAGAGTTACTTATGTAACATTTGAAGACGTTAACTATTACTTTGTGTGCGAAGTACCACTCCCAAAAAAATATACCCTATGTTAAGTACGAGGAACTGTGAATATTCCAAGAAGAACGGTTCACTGATGTAAGCACCTGCTTTGTGATTTATAGATACTTATATAGAAGATAGGTGAGAGAGAAGTAAAAAAGATGATAGGTCGAATTTCAAATTTGCTCAACTAGGTTGGGAGGACATTAGCATGTTGGTTAATGGTGTGTTTTTCATTGTTCCGATACGCGGCTAAAAGTCTGGGTCTGTGAGAATCTTTCAAAAAGTTTTCTTTTCATATTTTTATAGTTTTAGCCTTTAGGTTTCTTGAAACTTTTTATATTTTAATACAGAATTAGTAATTATTTTTAAAGACGGTTAAGTCCTTGCTTTAGTGGTATTTTGGACAAAAATACCCCTAATACAAACACATATTGCAACTGCAACATGTGTTTGCCAATATTTTAAAAATTGTACTCTTGTTGCAGTAGATGAAAATAATTAAAGGGAGCCTTAATTGCTAATGTAGAGAAAAGCTAAGCTTTTTATATATTTCAACTATGAAAGTAAAAATTTATTAAAGGCTTTGTAAAACAGAATTACTTTCTTTGTAAAACAGAATTATTACAGTTTGCGTGAAACATGACAGAGTTGCAATTTTCTACATTCGGCTTTGGTCCTAAGAACACTAAGTAGAGCTCTAATAATTTCTTGTGGTTTTGCGCATAGCCTGAACAAAACTTAGAAATCGCAGTAATTGACTATCTATATATCTATACATATAAAAAAAAACAGTAACTCATTTCCTATCTGTCTGTATACGTTCCCATCAAGTAAAAACTACTGGACATATGGTAACAAAATTGTTTGTAAAGGTACCTTATTATCCTGGTTCAAATCTAGGATACTTTTTTTCGATATCTTATTTCCAAGAGAAAGTGGAGAAAAAGCAGTGAAAGTACGCCGAATTTTTTTACCGATTTAAGGTACTGCATACTTTAGGGTATCTTTTATTTTTGAAAGCGCATCATGGCGGGTGCTGTTTTAAAATAATGACAAAATATGAATTACCTCCAAATAGCCAATTGAATAAAATTTATATTCTTACTTTCTGGAATTACATTGTTATTAAAATATTTTAAACACTTTTTACAGAGCTTTTTGAATTTTAGAATTTTATATACATTTTAGAATTTTACCCAGGGATGGGTACCTTTATATAAATTAAATACGTATACGTGAAGCACTATACAAATAAGAGTCTTAAAATTTGGTGTGGATTACTTTCAAAGCAAAATCGAACAAAATATTTCAGGACGCACACAACGTGTGTGGGAACAGCTAGTATACCCGTACAATAGATTTTTAATTAACTTTGTACTAACCAACTAACAACGGATGTTGCATTCAGTAAACATTTTAGTGTTTCTTTATCTTAATATGGTTGATTAAATAAATGATGTTAACAGCTAAACGCTACCTAAGTAGATAAAGCCGGAAACACGTAGCTATTAGGATAATGCAATTCTTACTGCTATTGTCTAAAAATACAATTCTTCCTATTTTTACCTAAAATTGTTCTCCTAACTTTGAAAAATATTCTTTCAACTCTACGAAGTGGTTAGAATACGAACCCGAACTTACGAAAAATAATTCGCTGCAGCTATAATGCAGGTACATTGTTATCTTGATAACAGTTAAATAATAATTTGTTTATTCCATCTAATGATAACAAATTTCTTAACATTGCTAACTATTTTTTTATTTATTTATTAAATTATTTT
Organism: Phasia obesa; assembly: GCA_949628195.1. Taxonomy (NCBI): domain Eukaryota; kingdom Metazoa; phylum Arthropoda; class Insecta; order Diptera; family Tachinidae; genus Phasia; species Phasia obesa. The sequence goes on from OX451216.1 coordinate 114,585,097, forward strand.
TTTCTCTCTGGCTGTTAAAATCAGTATAACGTTATATTAAATTTCTGGGCCAGTAAATCCTTGCAACTGGCCAATAGTATAGCTGTTAGTGGAGTTGCCTTAAACTACAAAACGCAATAATTTCTTTCAAAACATTTGTTAATAAATTGTTTGGTTTTTATGTCATTTCTTAGAGTTTGGGTAATTTGAAACTTTGGCTGCGTAAAATTACATTGTGATTTCGGCAACACTGCTCTTTATGAACAACTGAACTGCGTTAAAGAGCACAACAAAGAGATTTTAAAGTATTTTTAGTAATAAACTTTTTTATCGAACGAAAACAATCTGAATAAAACAAAACTTTATTTAACAATTTGCAGAGCGATCTTACGAACGAAATTTTAAGACATTAAGGAAAATAAAATTAATAAAGAAAGAAAAAAAAAGTAATTAACAACGAGAAAAAAACAACTTTAAGATTTGTATGCTAAATTCATCGCAAAACCGAACCACAACCAAAAAATCAACGTCAACAGAACATAATTATTTTATAATTTGAGGTTTAGTAGAGAGAATTAATTCACTTATTTAACGTCACAATAAACAACAACAAATCAAAACAAATTCATATTGCCAATAAATAAAACGAGAAAAAATCAGCCAGTTAATAAATAAATTAAATAAAAAACAACAACATTAAATATAAGTGAAATAAATATAATAAAAAGAACGATCGATCGCCTAGACAGCTGCCGGCACGTATTATTTAATATTTTTATTTAATGTTTGTTAACATTTTATGGTGTTGGACATTTTCGTTTTAAACGAAATTGATTAAAAAATAATTCAAATAAAAACGAAACGTTTTCTTAAAAAATACCAATTTCAACGATCCATAAAAAATATACAACAACTACGAATTCAAAAAAGACACAATTGATTATTGCAAAATATTAATTAAAATTCTGAATCAATACTAAAGAAACAAACCCTTTTATGTCGATTCAAAATAGAATAAAACACAAACACACATTACCAATTACCAATATAATCAAACAAATTAAAAATAAACAACGACTTCGAGGAAATCATAAAAAATAAATAATAAAAATAAAACAAATTAATTCAAAAAGTGCAAAAAAGGGGAAGGAAGCGACATCGAGAGCCTAAACGACAAAAGAAAAAATTCAATTAAACGTATTCAAATTTAAAGCGGTTAAATCGCAAGAAATCAAATAACAGATAACCTGCCAGAAAAGGTAAATTATAATTCCATTTTGATCTAATATTTAATAATTATTCCAATTTTATTGAATTAATTATAAAAAGCTTAACAATATTAGCAGCACTAACTGCAAATTAAGTGCTGGGAACACCAAATATGGTCGGATTGGGTAGATAAAATTTAAATCAGGGATGGTACAGCTGGCACATTTTAAGTTTTTTTTTGTTTAGTACCCTACAATCTTTAGCAAGTTTATTTTAACTGACGTTGTCTGGATCCACGTTTAGGGTATTTTGAAGCACTAGTAAAACAGATAGCATTATTTTGCTTTTCTCAGCTCTCCCAACATGGAAAATGGAAATCGATCATTTGGTTAGATCTTGGGATTGACATGTACATATGTAGGTAGGTAGGATCACACATGATTTTTTGTGTATAGATTCAGAAGACCATTATTGATCCATAGTGACTCCTCTTATATTTTCCGGTGTCCACAGCTCTGTTCTAATCAATCCCTCTGAGTAGTCCAGGCAGCTTCGTAAATCTGACAATTACCATAGCTTCCACACCCCTCAAGTCCTCCATATTCTGAAAGAAAAAAGAGCCAAAACATTTATTTATAAATGCAGGGCATTGACAAAGATAGTGGAATGTGTTTGCCTCTTCTTCGACACACCATCTGGAGATATCATCATTGCAAGGTCGAATCTTTTTCAAGAAATATCTGAGATCATTATAAGATCATTACATTGAAAACCTTGGTCAAAAATTACACCTACAAATTTTGACAGGGAAAGAGTTTGTCCCCCAAGTTTTGGGGGAATGAAAATAATACTCTTCTTCTTGTAAACAATAGTGTCTTGGTTTTTTCGGGGCTAACACCAATGCTGCAATTTATAGTCTAGTGGTTGAAAGTTTTTAGAGCATGTTCCAGTAACACGTGATTTCTTTACATGAGTTGTTGGTTTTTGTCCTTTTCTCCGCTCTGTGCCCGAGTTTTGAACACAGACATAGCTTATTGCCTAGATATGTAGTCTGTTCATTCTTTTATATTTCGTCGCATCTCTGTTCTTTGTTCTTGACTGCAGTGATTTTAGATTAGGAACTGAAAATTGTCGACCTAATTCCTCATCACAAAGTCTCAAGTAATTGCTAACATTTGTCTAAGATCCTCATACATACGTATGTGTCTTCCAATGCAAGTAAATCCAATGTGAGGCAGTGTGCTGGTCATTCAACTACCATGTACGCTGTCGTCTCAGTCTTTTTCAGGCTGAGTCTACAAGTATCGTCTTCTTCGATTTACGTCTTGGTCATATGAAACTTAAAGTTTCCATGATCTGTCACAGTTAAAGCTACCCCAAATATATCCTAGCATCTTTCGGTTTCTTCCTGCCAATTTGTAGTGACACAGGGAGGAATCGAACGCATGACTAGCACTTCAACTACTAACCAATCTGGGCACCCTTATCTAGAAAGTAAATTTTATTGTATGATTCGGCGATGAATTAGAGTTGCATTTTTTACAGCAAGTTTGAGATTTGTATCATTATCAAATAGAGAAGCTTCAACTTTATCCACAAGATTCTTGTCGTTAAATGAGCCTTAGCAATCAACTTTATATCAATCTGTTGATACTCCTTTGGGACTAAGTTTTTAAAGCTGGCCTATGCCATGGTTCGGCCGTTAATGAACAAACAAAATATATTATTTACACAAAAAGCTTAACTTACAAAATAATTATTTTATTGCTTAATTTTTTCCGATTATACAACTTTTGTCGCTGTAACTCTTCACAGGGTACACATATGCATGTACTCTTGAAATTCGTTTTGTCCTCTCATTCGTAGCTTTAATTTTGAAGTTTAAAATGTAAAAATTGCTGCAATAAAAATTGCACGACATAAACGCAAATGCAATATTAAAAAAGTAACCAGAAAAGTTGCATAATGTAATTCGGCACTTTTAGGTTAGGTTTAGAGGTGGCACACGTTCTGTATTTCCTATAAGGAAAGTAGGAAAGAGATGAAGGGAAGAAGAAATGAAGAAGAAGCTATTGGTATAAGAATACTGAAACTAAACGCAATACGGTCTTAAGGTATATTTTGTCCCAAAAGGCCCGCTTTTTGAGTTTCTTAATTGAAACAGTTTTTACTTCTGATTAAGAAATTATATTCATCCAGTTCGGCCCTCAACAACTTGAAGAGACTGTTATGGGAGCGATATTTCAGGAAGTACATGGAGTGTACTTCGACATAGCATTATTAAGTCCAAAAACCAGGGTTTTCTTTAGCATAGCCAATAGATTTACTAAAGATGGGTTCTGGGTGTGTAAATCTAAGTCGGGGCCCTTATGAATCGGAACCTAATAGTGAGCTTAGCTTAAATGGATTAACGGCCCTTAGCGTAGCTTCGCTTTCCGGCATCAGATACAGTTTTAAACCTTTTATATCTTCCTCGTTGCATACTTATTTCGGCCTAAAGGTCGTTGTCGTTTCACCATTTTCCTGTATAAAGCCATCAGGAACCAAACATGGCCGGTTGCCTTTTGTTTTTTTATTAAACAACACTAACTGTAAATCTACTTGCTTTTAATGCGTTTCCTATTGGTCGCTGACGAGAATAAGGAAATCAAAATTTTTGTACAACTTAAGGGTCGGTTGCATATAGTCATATACATACATATCCGTAAATGCCTCGCTACGTTTCGGCCTAATTCTCAAAATGTATGCAGCCGATTTGTGTTCTTTTTTACTTAAGAGATTTAATTAAATGATTCGATGAAGCCGCTATTTATGTGTTTCTTTTAATACATTGAAAATCACAGAATACGAGCAAAAACCGCATGTCTCACCGTACAATAGTGTAAAAGTAGTCATGATGCATAGTTGCAATTTATTGGAATTTCTGTAAAAAATTTTATGTAATTAATATCAAAACCGATAAATGATTTTAATAAACATAATAATTAAATTAATTGGTTTTCTATTACTTGCCTTTATAAAAATTTGTAAACCCAATAGTTGAAACAGTAGATCCAATTGTGTCAATAATTTTAGCCATTTAAATGTATTTCCGAATTTTGTAACAAAGGTTTAGTTTCATTTTTAAATATTTTTAAATCGTTTATATACCATCGCCTTACGGTATTCATATGTGCTGATGATGTCATAACAATCGCTGTATAAAAACATTGCATAATGAAACTCCTACGCTTAAAATGTTTAAGTGCTTTCTTCACAAGTTAGATGTTATAATCATCGGCAAACACGACATTTTTCAAATAAATAATTTTGTTTAAAATTGTGCACGGAAGTTCTCGCGATGAACATAATACTGCTTGTTTAGTATGCAAACTCAAAATAAGAGCGTATATGCGGGTACACTTTGTCAAGAATGACTTTCCACATTGATAATAATTAAACATTTTTAATCTTAATTTAATTAATATCGTGCTATCAACCAGGTAGAATTGCTGTGTTGCTGTATGCGTTGGATCACCTGCTGGATTATGCTGAAAAGTCGGGAGCATGAAAGAAAGGTTTTCAATGAACTTGACAACAAGTCGTTTATAAAACGCTTGGGGAAAGTGAACGTGTGCTCTCTGGGAATGAAGCAGCAGACTAACTATCAAAAAGGGGATTAACACTGGAAAATGGCCTAATGCGAGCGAAGGTCCTACAACGGGTGAACTCAATAAACATGTAAAGGTCGAAACATGCGAATGCCTAGCTCTGGTTAGCAAAAGATTTAGGACCACGAGCAGAAACTTGTTAAATGTGAATTCCATGAGGGATCTATGCCTTAAACAAATACTCAATTACGAGATACAGATGATGATGACACACAATTCCGATAGTTATCAGTCGACAGACTGAAATCAGTGAAAAGCCTGTAATCATTGAGGGCAGACTTGCACTTGCGAAAAGGGGCTCATTAAGCAAGCTTCGATATCGCCCCTTCTTTAATATATAACTAAAATTATAAATTCACTGAAATTGGTTTTAAACTTATTATGATTTTGGAGCTGTTAGTTTGACATGTATAAATATTACGTAAAGAATATTATGTTACAAAAATAATTTCGAGAAAGTTGTGACGAAAAAAAAATAATGTAAAATTTTAACATTTATGTTGTTGTCGAGGTATATGTCGGGCAACTTCCTTCGTTTGGATATAACGGTATACATATTTTGAAAACTAGAATCAATTTAACTTAAGTAAGTGCAGATTTGAACTCTGCGTTCCTAATAACCCATGAAACATCTTTTTATTGGTGCAGTCTTAGAAAACTAATTCAGATTTTTCAAATTTCCACAAAAGCACTTGCGAAAAAAAGTTTTTCAAGAGCAGCACGTAAAAATAACTACTTTTTACAGTAATAATAGTAAAGAGTTTTTTTTAACCGGCCGACTATATTCCGCACTAAGACCAAAATGATCGGTGAAGAATTTAATTTGGAAAATTTCCGTAATGATTTGATATTAAAAAGAGTAGAAGAATTTGCAGTTTAGAGGCAGTGACAATATTAACGACGCACTTCGTGCTTAAAAATTTGGGTACATCAGATTTTATCGAGATAAGGAAACAAGAGTTTAGTCTCTTATGGCACATATGTATGTCGTTAATATACAACAAAGTTGTAGGTATCAGGTGTACCAAAATCTGTATTTAAATTTATGGATATATTTTAAAAAAGGTTGCTACATGTCAAATAACATTATGACAGACCTGAAAACTATAAAAAATTAGTTACAACATTTAAAAGCTGTACGAGATAAATTTGATGATTCCGTTGGCTTTTGGATAGAGGTTATTTAGTGATTACACAGTTTTAGTTTAGTGATTATCTTCGCTGAATGAGGTCGTTTTTATTTCAAGTCAGTACTGAATCTTCACGAAAGCTCTGAATAATTTTCGTCGGAAATAGTTTTACTCTTTTTAAGGTATTCGATTTGAATGAAACTGCGTGCATCCGTGTTGGGTGACAGACCAACCTTAACCTATTTTCTTTTCCTGTTTGGATTTTTATTTGATGTCTAGTATGCTGTGATGGATCCATGTTTCGTCCACAGTTTCAAATTGGCGCAAAAGCTCATTCAGAAAGCTTCTAAAAATTGCCAAACACTACTATGAAGTGATCAAATGGTTGCGCTTATAGTCGAGTGTGAGCAATTGTGGCAGCATCTTTTAGGACTGAACATTTAGCATCATTTGTGCAAACTCAGATGTTAAATTAAAATTATCTGTAATTGCTCTAAAAATGTTCATTAACTAAAGAGGTTGAATGAGATAAACATTGGAGAAATCGCCGATTAGTCACTCACAAAGATAGTCTTAGTAGGGATCGTAAATAAAATTTTCAAAATGTACCAACCGGCTTTTTAAATTGTACTTTTTGTACTGAAATTGTACTAAACAAATTTTAGTTGTTAATTTAAATTTATCCTTTTATCGGATGGCGATCATTCGACAATCACAATCATTTGTATGCATAGATACGGAAATAGTACCGGTAGCTACTTTACTGATAGAAATAGTCTTATAGGCCATTCAGGCTGCCACGAAATTAAGCAATTTCGAGCTGAAATTACGAACGAAATCTAAGGTGTTCATACTGGGCTTTTTGACATTTGAGATGATTTCGCAAACAGCTGATCACGTTTAGTTACATTTGTATGATTTTTTTCTTTGGAAAAAAGCTTTTGTACAACACTTTCGTATTAATTTCAAACATACACGAATATTAAAAAAAGCACTACAACAAAATTAATGTACAATTATGTTTATATTTCCATTATTTCATTTGGCTTTTAAATTTTTTCTGACAAAAGCCCACTTTCACGGTTGTAAATATGGTTGCAAAAAATGTAGCTTTTTATACAAAACCAGCGTTGTATATCGTAATTTCAAGTTAATTTCGACGAAATTAAGTAGAATGAGTTAATTTCAAATGTATGCGAAATTACGTAATTTCAAGTTGATTTCGGTCGAAATCACGAAATGACTTAATTTCGTGGCAGCCTGAACGGGCTATTAGCATGCAAGTGTTAAACTTTGGTTAGCATAAGCGTTGCAATGAAATTAAAACAAAAAAGAAAAGATTTTTCATTAGTCTACGTTTTTTGGAATATCGCAGCCCCTCTAAACTGTCGATAGAAGGGGGTTGGATAATTAAAAATATCTTCTGAATCATAATTAATTTGGGTTAAAATATATTTTAAGGTTTTGCACGCTTATCTACATATATGCACAAGTTTTCGATGGATTCATTATTTTTATTTCTTTTACTTTATTAACTCTGTATATGTTTTAAGGAGAATTTTTGTATTTTCTCTACAGGCAACTAAAATAAACTTACATAGGACTTCTTTCTAGGCTACATGGCATCAAAACCATAATTTAAGTATTTTTTTTTTGAAAGTTGAAGAATTTGTGTAATTAAAAATGAGACAAAAACTTGTCATTACAAACCATCTAAAACATGAAGCTAGGAATGCTTTTAAATTGTACCAAATAGGCTATTGGTGTACCATTGTACTTTTCAGGTTTGAAATATACATACAAAAAAAAGTACAATTGTACCAACTTTAACGACGAATTGCACTACGAATTTTAGCAGGTTAGAAAAAGATGGAAGCTGTGGAGCACTTTATCTTGTCTGGTCCCAGATTGTAAGGCCAAAAGCTCCAATGGCTAAGGATTCGACCACGATGGGTTATTTAAAGATAATGTGGCTTATATAGAGGTTAGGGGATTGATGTTTTTTAAGTACAATTATAACGGATTTGGTATGGACCACTTAGCATAGTTGGGGGTAGTGCACTAATTCTGCAATTTTTACTCACACTGAATGATATTGCAAAATTATTGCATTAATTTTTTGGATTTCTAATGTTGATTTCAAAGTTTGCAGCCAATCAACATTAGTGATAGTGAGTTAAAAAATCTTTGCACTAAAATTTTATTATTTTGATTTCAAAAAGAAGCAATCAGCAACTTTTTTTCTTGCTTGCAACTTTTCTTCATTCAAGCTGATTGCAACGTAAATAAAACAATAATTTAATTACATTTACCCAACGTTTCGTCAATTTCTTGTTGACTTTATCAAGGGAAATTGATTAAGAAAAATAAAACAGTCCAATCAAACTACTCTTACATTAGATAAACAAACTTACTTACAGTAAAAACAATATTAGGTGCGATCCCGTACTCAACATTGGGAGCCCTCGGGATCCCAGTTATACCGAAAACTGTTCCCGTACTACAAAATTGGGTAAAAGAGAGTAATTTTGAGAGAAAGTATTCTTCTTCTTCTTGCACGAAACAACCCAAACTTTTTATTTGGGCTGATTGTGAAAATACAAAATAATCAAATTTTTTAAAATAAACAAACAAAATTAAAAAAATAAATGTTTACAAAATATTTGTGTTTTTAATTTTTATTATGTGCGAATTCATGCAAAACACTGTGACATCACGTTTTGGGATATAAAGTTGGTTTTTAGTATTCCCGTACTTTTGGGCATTTTGGTCTCTAACAGAGTTTATTTTTGTTTTGTCTCATTTTGCCGAACTTTTCCCCAAAAGTACGGGTTCGAACCTATTATTAGTTACATTAAAACGTAATTTAACATATTACATTTAACAAAAAACATTTAACATTAAATTGAAAATTGAACATATAAAATCACAACTTAAATTTATATCACAGTTTATTTAATGGCAACTATATAACAAGTCTTTATGTTCTCCTTTCCTTTAGGTTCATTGTATACTCTTTCTTTTGTTGTATCCTTAGGCTCTCTAGTGTGTACCTTTTCTTTTCCACATTTTCTCTATCTAAAATTGTTACTGTTTCAAAATCAGCTGAATGACCTGTTTCTAGTATATATTGCGCTAACGCTGTTGATGGTTTATGTTTTTCTATATAATTCTTATGTTCTTTCATCCTTATTTCTAAAGTTCATTTTGTTGTGCCAATGTAAATTAAATTGCAGTTGTTGTTATCACTCCCTTTACATTTAATTTCATAAACAATATTGTTTTGTTGTTGTTTGTCAATATTATTTTTGTGCACTAAATCAAAAGTGAAGACTAATACTTCATTAAAAATAAAATTCAAATTATTTTATATTTATTAATGATTATATAAAACAGTAAATTAATTTATATAACATAAATATACGCGTATGAGCATCTAGGCCTTCAAAAATTAATTTAATTAATTTTTTTAAAGTAAAATTAAAAAATTATTTGCAACAGCATTTTAAAACTACTATCACCAATTTTTGTATCTTCTGAGTGTCTACCATTCCACTAGTGGAAAACACACGCTCCACTGGTGCAGAAGAAGGCAAAGGCGTGTTGAATTTAAAAAAAAAATTTGCCTAATTACTGGATATTTGTTAATACAACCCAATTCAGTCTCAAAATCCAGTAGAGAAGTATTTAATTCTATTCGTATGCTATCATTTTGTTGTACTGTTGAAGGATCTAATATCAAAGATATTAGAAGACTAGTTATTTAAACAAGCGTTTTATTTACTTTGTGAATTGCACTCAAATCTAGGAATCTAACTTATCTAGTGCTGTTCGAACTGATTGAAAATTTTTATGTAACTGGTATATAGAGTATAAATAATTAATTTGTTACCTTATGTACCTTGTTTCAATACTGAATAATATTTTGGTATAAAACAAGAGAAAATTTTAATATTAAATAAAAATAAAACTGGAGTGGACTACACTCAACTTTACCATACCAAATAGAAACAGATATTTTTATAGATAGATTACATAAAGAATAAAACTTCGAAGTATATTCGAATCAAAAATTAATTATATTCTAAATTTCGTTCTAAATTTCGTTTTAATATGTCATACAGTATAATCTGTAGAGCGTTCACAAAGTTTGGGGGTAAGGAAACTACCCCTTGCCCCGTCCCGATTATGCCCAAAAACTATACAGCTCTTCATCTCCATATACCAAAGGCACGTACTAAATTTCATTTTGATATGTCAAACGGTATGAATTCTACAAACTCCAATAAAAATAGTAAAAATGAATTCAGGAGACCTCAAAACGTATAAATCCGTCGAAATCCCGACCTCGATTTTTTTCATGATTACTATACTTTACCCTATACTACGTATGGTAAAGTAAAAAAATGAATTTATTTCAAAATTTTCATGACCAATCGTCTTTGGAAGTTGATTGAGAGTATGAAAAAATGCAGCTTTTTATTGATTGCAAGTAAAGATTTTGCAATCAATTGAGTGAATGAAGAATTCTTCCACTAAATCTGCGTTGAGTAGTAGTGAAAACATCTCTAAGCTGTAAAAAAAATAGTGCAATGGTAGTGCAATGCTGATTTCAAACAAAATTTAGTTAACTACCCCAATCTATAGCACTTAGTGCGGGATTTTCCGTTTTTGAAATAATTTTCCGAATAATAGCCAAAAACTACTCGTAGAGGGTCTGAATAATAACATCTGCTATTAACAAATTTGCGCCCCTGCGGCTCAAGGCCTCTACTGCAACTTTAAAACGGCCACTAAATTTTCTAAAATCTGAACATATTCTTGAACCCACAACTCTGCGCAATTCAAATCTATCACACTTTTTTAATTGCGTTCTTCGATTTAAAAAACGATTGAATCGTTTCAACCATACTTATCTTGTTTTTACATCATGAATTATACGCAACTCTTTGCCATATTCTAGTTTCTTATATTTCTCGAGACAGGCTGTTTTTAGAGGACTTTTTGAAATAGTTTTATAATTTGTCTTGCACGATCTATAACATATTTGTTAGCTTCTAAAAATATTACAATTTTAAAAATGCTTGTTTTTTATTCAGCACTACAGGGATCAAATATTTGTTTGATAGAAAAAGAAATGCTTATTTAAAATTAAGAACCACTGAATTTTCTTTAAAGATGATGTATCTAGAATATTTAACACTACCCTTTCTAACCTAACTCAACCTAGAGTTTTTATGCTAAGTTTAATTTACGGCAATAATACATATAATAATAAAATAATACTTATTATTGCAATAAAATATATTATAACAAATTTACAATAAATTTAATTATTAAATTAATTTCAAAAATGCTCTTAAATATATTTAATCTCTTTCATTTTTCTTCTTTCAGGATTATCGACAAAATACTCTTCGAAAATAAATACGACATCTGAATAAAGAATACAACTTAAAGTTAAACAAAATAATTAAGAAGTATTTTCGATAGCAATAAAATAAACAGAATCATATACTGTGTATATTTAAAAAAGAAAGAAAGCAGAGCGGAAAATAAATTTAAATAAATAAGGAAGAAAAGAAAAAAACTATTAATCGTTTTTTTTAGTTTTACAATGAAACATTAAATGTGATATTTGAAATTAATAATTTACGCAAACTACAACAAAAACTCTCATTTAGCTGAAATAATAAAAAAAAAACAAAAGAAACATTTTAGCATCATTTTTCATATTATAATTTACACCAAAGAATTATAATATAATTCGTTGCAAAAAAAAAAAAACAAATTAAGATCAAATTTAAACACTCAAATAAAAAGATAGAAATATGGCTGAAAAATTAGAACAATCCCAGCAGATGAACAACAATCAAAACGATGGGCGAAAAATTCGCAAATCCCCAGAATTTCAAACTCAACAAGTGGTCATACCCGCCAGCATAACGAGAGAACGCAGTTTTGTGCGCACCTCGAATCATCAGGTAAAAGTCATTTTTGAAAATATTTTCAATTAGAGAAATTAAAATAATTTTTTAGGGAGTTTAAGAAAATAAAATAATTGTACAACAAATGATTCAGCACTTTTGTTATTTTGCACAGTGGGACCGATAGCGAAATAAATGGTAATAAAAAAAACAGGTAATTAACTGCGTTTGCAGAATTTTTGTTTATTTGAAGAGTGGGCCGATACACCTCTGCTATGCCCATATACATTTTTGAGGGCCTTGCAAATGGCTAAATTATTTCCAAAATATTTTTTACAAATAACTAACCCTCTTTTCTGCTATCACATCTTTTCACTGGACTTACCTTACAGATTAACCTCAACGACCATTCATTGTTCATTGAAAGCCATTCAACTGTATATTGCCATTGCACTCCGCTGCAAAAACACTTTTATTGAATAAACCAAGTGACTGTAATTATTTGTTAAATAAAATAAATAAACTTATTATATTTCTTAACAAAAAATTAAAATTAAAAAAAAAGAATCTTATATTTTCTGATACAAAAAAGAGAAACAAATGGTTTTTGTTTTAGACACAACAAACTCATAAAAATAGTTCGGATTTGAATACAACTACCGGATATTTAGCAAAATTTTTTATTTAATTTTTTTCCCCGTTAATATTAAAGATTTTGTGTGAAGATACATTGGCACTTTTCCAAGCAAAATTTATTAAAAGATAGAAAATAAAAATATGACCTCAATGAGGATCTACGAGTATTTTTTAAATTTTATCATCTCTAGTGTAGCATCATGTCATAATGGTTTTTGAGGGTCATGAAAACTGAAAATGATGCTTAAAACATTAAAAAGCTCATTGAGGGTTACAGCAAATTTAGAGTAATACGCTAAGCATTTATCATTTTAGCTATGTATTTAACTCATTCTCACTTTGTGTTTTTTTCTTAGAAACAAAGAAAATAAACACTGGCGACAATTTGCTATTTTTTTGATTGGTTTGTTATTTTTGTTATCCCTTAGATTGTGTCTACAACTGGGATTAACTTTGACACAATATGTGAGAGAACGCCACAAATTAAATTAAGGAAATGTAAACATTTAGGTACGCAGATAGACAGACAACAAAATTCTGCATCGAATAGTGAATTTCTAAGGCTTTTGCTCTGAATTTGTTGTTTTGGGACACTGTTAAAATCAGGAAAGTTGAGTAAATTGCATACGTTTTTATTGACTTTTTATGATTTTGAGAGGTTTGCAATATTTTTTTTGCACCTAAACGAATAAAGATTTTTAATTGATTTTTTTCTGTTAAAAGCTACACAAAAATTTTTATTTTAAATTTATATGATAAAAAATGTCTATCGAAATTAAAAAAAAAATATTTTTAGGTTTTTGAGAGTAATCTCCATAGTGATCTTAAAACTGTTATATATCACTATAAAATTTGGGATCTCTACTTTTATACTGTAGAAAAAACGCGCGTTTTTGGGCTGTTTTCTACGATTTTTTGCAAATTTCTCCTATTTTCTGTTTTTGCTAATCTTGCTGTTTTTGATTTTTAAGTTGTTTTAAATAAATTAATTTTTATTATTTTAAATAAAATTTATTGTTACTATTATAAATAAATTATTATCTATACATATAATAAAACTACAACTTTCTGCTTTCCTGTCTGTCTGTATTCGCATCACGTAAAAACTGCTATATAAATTTAAATGAAATTTTATGGAGAGGTAGCTTTGTATCTGGGTTGATATATAGCATCTCTTTTTCTGTAAAAATATCTAATTTCCAAGAGAAAATAGAAAAAGTAGTGAAAGTTCTCAATTTTACTGATTCAGAGTTGGCAGCAACATTAATTTTTTTAACAGTACATTACTCTACAATAATTTTAGAATTATAAATAAATTTAAATTTTTAAATAAAGCTTATGTTTCTGAATAATTACCCAGGGATGTGTGGGTACTTTTATATAAAGTAAATACATATCTGATGCACTTTAAAAGTAAGTCTTAAAACTTGGTGTGTACTACTTTCTCGCTTTTTACATTATGTAAGTTTTATCGCTGCAACTCTTACTTAGACGCAGAGAGAGTAAAGAACAATTAAAAAGGGCGGGGCACAAATATTCATATACTCTTGAAATTTGTTTTATTCCCTAATTCGTAGTTATAATTAAGAAGTTTAAAATGTAAACAAATAAGTCCTTCTGGCGCACCGGCAGAATAACGCAATTGATTTGTTGAAATTACTCTCAATCCCAATTGGCAGTTAAGAACATTTATTGCAACTGTGTGTGTGCATTGTAATTGTGCGCGATTATTTGACAGTCCATTTCATGAAATTGTTTTGATGGGATTTCATCATAAATTTCAAGGCAGTGGAATTGAGTTCTACATGTAACAAAATTCTCTCTAGGATTGAATTTGACGTTTGTTGAGAGAAATATTCCAGATCTCATCCCAAGTGTAGACTCTATGTTACGACAATAATAAGGCATATTTATTTATCGCAGCAAAACAGCTGACTTTTTTATATGAAATATTTAAATTTCAAGTGTCAAACATCAATTAAAAAATTCAAACGATAAATATAAAGTATGGATTTTTTTTTTCAAAAAACAATTGTGTATAATCCATAGCAAGGTTTAATATTTAAAGATAAATTTAAACCAGAGTTAAAGGCTTATACTCGTATATTTACTTATGTTATATAAATTTATTTATAATCATTAATAAATAAATAAAAAAAAATATATTAAAAACATCAGTGAAGTGCGAGTTAGACTCACACACGTAGGGTGCCGTACTATGTTCAGTACAACTTTAAAAAAACAAGTTGTTAAGGCGAATTATTCAAATTCGCGACATCTTATTGATCTTATTTTCGTTACTTGTTGATGTAGAAGATATTGTAAAATATAATCTATTTAAATTTTAATTGTCAGCCTATTTTGAAACACCTTCTAAGGCCATATACGTGCAAACCACGAAATTGCCGGAATAACCTTTTACTTTAACTATTTGTTATAGACGCCATGGTAATAACCCTTCTGTGAAAATTTCTAGAGTCTACCTATTACGGTTCCAGAGATATAAGGTGCTGACAGACGGACGGACAGACATTGTAGCGAAAACAATAGAGTTTAGTTTTTACCCTTTGGGTACGGAACCCTCAAAAAAGAATTTAAGTCAATTGGAAATTAATAATCTAATTGTACAAAACATATATGATGAATGGTCGAAGTCAAAGTGGTTTAGATAATTATAGGCAAGGACAATTGCAGCCAAGACCGTCTTACAGAATATGAAGGTCCTAGTCAACCGAATCTTATATAAACACTGACATAATCGGCCATAGATTCATCACTTTAGGCACCGAAAGGCGCTGTCCTAAATTTCCATCGTTTCGTCGAAGACAAGCAAAAATTGAAAATGATTTGAAATATGTTTTTTATTAAGTTAATTGCATTTGCCACACATGTGCCACAAATTAGTTTTGTTTAAACATAAGAATATTATCGACCAATATTTGATGCATAATTGTAACTCTGTGTGTCAAAATCATTGCAGGATTATCAGGCTTTCATAATAAATTTTAAATGGCATTAGCTGCTTACTAAGCATTATGTTTAGGTACTGCAAAATAACTCTCAAGTACAATTACTATCTAACATATAATAAAACAGTAATTTATTTCCTGTCTGGCTGTCTTTCTGTCTGTCTGCGTTCGCATCAGTAAAAACTACTTAATGGATTTTACCAAATTTTGTGAGAAGGTACCTTAGCATCCTAATTCCAATATAGAATACTTTTTTCCGCAAAAATGTCTCATTTCCTGGAGAAAGTGGAGAAATAGCAGTGAGAGTACTCAATTTTACCGATTTAAGGCACCTTTTATTTTTGAAAGCGGGATATTTTAAACACGGTTGCGCAACAAATGACGCTGTTTTAAAATAATAACAAAATATGAATTATTTACTGCTAAATAGCCAATTGAATAAAATTTGCATTTTTATTAAAATATTTCAAACACCTTTTACAATATTTATTTAAAATTTTACAATATTTATTTAAAATTTTATCCGGGGATGGGTAGCTTTATATGTATAAAGTAAATACGTATACATGAAGCACTATAAAAGTAAGAATCTTCAAATTTGGTGTGATTATTTTCAAAGCAAAATCGAAAAAAATGTTGTCGGGACGCACACAACGTGTGTGGGAACAGCTAGTTTTAAAATAAATTACAAGGAAGTAAGTCCCAACTAGAGGCAAAAATTCCATACAAAGTGAAGAAGTGAAGTAAAGATAAAATGCCTCAAAATACCTCAAATTAAATTTACTGGAAAAATAGTTATTTTTAATTTAATTTGAGGCATTTTATTTTCATGTTGTGTTCGAATTTGCCTATTGTTTTAAAAGTATTCCGCATCAAATTTTTTCAATCTTACTTTTATAGTGCTGCAGATATGGTTTAGATATCTACTTTGTATAGAGGTACCCGTCCCTAAGTAATTACACCGAATGTTGCATGATAGGTTTTATATAAAAGAGGTTTCAATTTAATTCAATTCTTTATTTATAATTATTAGTTTATGTCCTTTTAGTTTGTTCTTCCCAGTAATATTAATAAAAAATTTATTTTTATTTTTAAATATTCAATTTTCTTTTTATTCAATTTAAACGCACACTACGACCTGTCACATTCAAAATTCAAAATAGGAATAATAAAAATACTCAAAGAAAAGAGATTCAAGAATAAAAAAAAACACATACAATAACAAGTAGAAATGATCTATGTATATGTTGTAACATTCTGGAAGTTATTGAAAAACATTCAATGTACATACACTGAAAGAAATTTATTCTTAAATTCCAACACACCTCCTCAACATATACAGAGATCATAAACATAAATAAATAAAAATATGACAGGCCGAGTATTCTGGGAAATATATATAATGTAGTCCAACATTTGTTGCGAGGATTGGGAAAAACCCAGAAAAACCCAATCAGACCACAAAAAAAAATTTATATAAATCAGGAACTTTCAAAATCCATTGACACCCATACTTTTCGTTCAGAGAATGTATTTTACAAATCCTTCAATCCCAGTTGGTTTCTCAATTTGATAAATCGGGGTCCAGGTAAGGGCTTCGTCAAGATGTCAGCTAATTGTTCATCTGTAGAAATATACTCAACTTTTATTAGTTTATTCTCTACCTGCTCTCTTGAAAAATGATATTTAATATCAATATGCTTCGATCTCTTATGACATGAAGGATTAGTAACTATACTAATACACCCTTGGTTATCTTCAAACAACCTTATAGGGCAATTAACTTCTATTTTAAGACTTCCTAATAACGACTTTAACCACATAGCCTCTCTAACAGCCTCAAATAATGCCATATATTCGGCTTCAGTGGATGAAGCTGCAACCGAATTTTGCTTTCTTGTATTCCAACAAACTAAATTTAAATCAAACATCTTCAATAAATAACCAGTAGTGCTTCTTCTGTCGCTTTCACTTCCACCCCAGTCAGAATCTACATAGCCAACCAATAAATCATTATATCTGGGATTAGCTATAAATGTCAACCTAAAACCTATGGTTCCCTTAAGGTATCGTAAAACTCTCTTTAAACATCGCCATAGCTCTTCATTGCCCTTATGGCTATATCGACTCAGGATATTAACAGCGGTGCTTATATCAGGTCGTGTACATAACATAATGTACATTAAGCAACCAATCAAACTACGACATGGCGCATCACACCCTTCATCCGAATTTAGGGCTTCATAATTCAGTTTAATTGGAAGTGGAGAAGACATTGGTTTACATTCATCCATTTTAAACCTCTTTAAAACATTTTCAATGTAAGCTCCCTGACTTAGATGAAGTTCATTATTTTCTCTATCTATCTTGATTCCAATGAAGTAACGAATTTCTAATAAATCCGTCATTCTAAATTTTGCCATTAAATAGGCTTTAAAATTATCCATTGTTCCCATATCTGCCGTAGAAATTACCAGATCATCTACATATAGCAGTACGTATATATTTTTGAGAACGTCACCATTGTCAAGAATATAAATACAGCGATCCACAGTAGAATCAGTAAAACCAATTTTTCTAAGAGCTTGTTCAAATACCTCAAACCAGCATCTGGCTGCCTGCTTAAGTCCATAAATGGCTTTATTTAATTTGCAGACCATACCTTTTTTATTAGATAATCCCTGAGGAATAGACATATAAATTTCCTCTTTCAAGACGCCATTTAAAAAGGCTGTTTTTACATCCATATGATGAACTTTCAAATTATATTGATTGGAAAGAGACATCAAAATTCTGAAGCTAGAAACTCTAGCTACAGGAGCAAAAGTTTCGTCGTAATCCACCAAATATTCCTGAGTAAATCCTCGAGCCACAAGCCTAGCCTTATACCTTACTGGTTTTCCAAATTCATCATTTTTAATAGTAAACACCCACTTACAATCAACTATATTTTTATTATCAGGCTCTGGTACAAGAGACCATGTGTCATTGTAAAAATGTGAATCTAATTCTTCTTTTATTGCTTTTTCCCAACTTACTCTGTCATGTCTGTTTTTTATTTCATCAAATGAGTTTGGAATATTGTTAAATAAAGTGTGTGCATTCATCACACAATTATTTATTAAGTCTTTATATGATACATGTGGTCTAGTTTTTATTCTTTCACTTCTTCGGATTTCTACGTTTGACCCTTTAAGGTCATTACAAGATTCACTTATATCTGATTCTATTCTTTCAGCAGAAACTGTATCGGCATTTTTCTCAACAGACAAATAGTCACTAGGCTGTGCATCTGATATAACTTTATCAGAATCCTTTGTACCAATTGACAAATCAATTTTAGTTACTT
This sequence comes from Phasia obesa, assembly GCA_949628195.1. Classification (NCBI taxonomy): domain Eukaryota; kingdom Metazoa; phylum Arthropoda; class Insecta; order Diptera; family Tachinidae; genus Phasia; species Phasia obesa. The sequence goes on from OX451216.1 coordinate 114,603,946, forward strand.
CCCTACTTTCATTCGGGATTACAGACTGATCATATCTCTTACTATCATTCAGAGAATCCTCCCTACTCTCATTCGGGATATTCAATTGATTTGATAAATTTTTTACCACAGTTCTAGAATTTATCATATTTGTCTCATCTACAATTACATCTCTGGCTACTTGGAATTTTCTAGATTCAATGTCCCATATTTTAAGACCATTCGGTTCATATCCAACGAGTATACCTTTCCATGATTTTTGGTCAAACTTCCTTTTTCTAGTCTTATCATGGACATATACAGTTGAACCGAAAACTTTCAAATATCCAAGATTTGGCCTTCTATTATGCCACATTTCATATGGTGTTTTCATATGATTTTTCAACACAACACTGGGGCTTCGATTAATTAAATACGTTGCTGTTAAAACAGCTTCACCCCAGAATATTTTCTCTAATTTTGCACCATTAATCATAGCACGAGCCTTTTCTGTGATTGTTCTAATCATTCTTTCAGATACACCGTTTAATTGTGGTGTATGTGGAACTGTAAGATGATAACTAATGCCCTTTTCTACACAATATTCACGCATATCATTGGATAAATACTCTCTACCATTGTCTATATACAAATTGACAACTTTTAAATTAAAATGTGCTTCACTTTTAGCAACAAAATCTTTGAAAGTTGAGAAGACATCAGACTTATTCGCAATTAAATAAGTTACGCAATAATGAGTGTATTGGTCAATGAAAATTACATAATAGTTTTTGCCGTCTATAGTAGAAGGTGTTATAGGACCACAGACATCAGAATGAATAACAAATAATGGCCTTTTAATATATTCTTTATTCTTAAAATTTTCGAAACGAAGTCTGGCCTGTTTTCCATTTATACATGCTTCGCATATCTCATTATTTGGTTGTACGTTTTCAAGAAGCTTTGTGTCATCAAACATGTCTTTTCCCTTTATTTCTAAAAACTTCCCTTTACTAATGTGCCCTAGCCTCTCATGCCATAAACGATACTCATCAGCCTTACTAACTTTTGAAAAATATGTCTGTTTAGAAACCGCAATAAATTCAACAACTGGAATATTATGTTTGTATTTACCATTCAAAACGTCTCGATTATCCTTACTGACTCTTACACCTCCTGGATGGAATTCAACTGTCATCCCAGCATCTTGCATCCTCTTTACCGAAAGTAAATTTTCTGGAACTTCTGGGCAAAACAAAACATCCTCCAGAGTGACATGGTGCATTAAGTTGTTACGGAGTTTCACTATTCCTTTCTTATTTGCATAGATATATTCACCATATTTTGCTATTGCTATTTTGATAGGTGGCTCCAACTCTACAAAGTCTGCGAAGAGAGTTTCATCATTTATAAGATGATCCGAAGCACCTGAGTCCAATAGAAAAGAAACGCTATTTTTATCTTTAAGAAATTGATCACGTCTGACCATGAATGCAAATCCCTCATCCGACTGGGTTGTTGCCATTTGCGCTTGTTTATCTCTTTCTTGATTCTTATTTTCTGCATTTTTCTTATAAGAGAAACAATTCTTTTTAATGTGGCCAAGTTTGCCACAGTAATGGCATTTGACTCTTGTCCCCAATTGCTTATTGGATTTGTATGGCTTATTTGGTCTGTATTTGATCTTATTTTTAAAATAATTAAGTTTATTTTTATGCTCGTTTTGTGTACTTTCGGTCTTAGCGTGCAAAACTTTAGAGCTGGTGTCCTTAATATCACTTCTTAATTTTATCTCATGATCCATTAATCGATTCTTAACAAACGCTAACGTCAAATTGTTTTCCGACAAGGTTTCAATAGCAGTAATCACCCCATCATAACTTGATGGCAAGGATAACAACAAGTGAGACACCTTGTCCATTTCGTCGATCTTTGCTCCTGCGGCTTGCAATTCAGTTATCAGGTCATCAAAAATATTAAAATGATTTAAAAGTGGACACTCTCCCTTTAATTTTAAACTCAGTAACTGTTTTCGAATTGATAATTGTGATGCTAAACTTTTTCTTTCATAAATTGCATCTAAATTTGCGAATATTTGTTTTGCACTGTTTTTGCTATTTGCAAAGCCAAGAAATGAGTCACTTAAATATTCAATAATTATACTTTTTGCGATTCTATCCATTTTCTTCCACTCTTCAGTATCTGGGCTGGGTACATCACCATCAATAACCGTTAACACATCCATTTCACTTAAAAGAGCCCTCAAACGAAATTTCCAAATAGAATATTTTTCACCATCAAATGGTTTTATATTTCTTTTTGTTTTGTCCATTATTATTATTTTCTCAAGCACAAGTTAGAACGTAAACTGGGCCCATAACCTATTAGTTTATGTCCTTTTAGTTTGTTCTTCCCAGTAATATTAATAAAAAATTTATTTTTATTTTTAAATATTCAATTTTCTTTTTATTCAATTTAAACGCACACTACGACCTGTCACATTCAAAATTCAAAATAGGAATAATAAAAATACTCAAAGAAAAGAAATTCAAGAATAAAAAAAAACACATACAATAACAAGTAGAAATGATCTATGTATATGTTGTAACATTCTGGAAGTTATTGAAAAACATTCAATGTACATACACTGAAAGAAATTTATTCTTAAATTCCAACAATAATAATAATGGGTGATTTTTTTGAGGTTAGGATTTTCATGCATTAGTATTTGACAGATCACGTGAGATTTCAGACATGGTGCCAAAGAGAAAGATGCTCAGTATGCTTTGACATTTCATCATGAATAGACTTACTAACGAGCAACGCTTGCAAATCAATGAATTTTATTACCAAAATCAGTGTTCGGTTCGAAATGTTCAAATGTGACAAATTTTGTTCAGCGATGAGGCTCATTTCTGGTTGAATGGCTACGTAAATAAGCAAAATTGCCGCATTTGGAGTGAAGAGCAACCAGAAGCCGTTCAAGAACTGCCCATGCATCCCGAAAAATGCACTGTTTGGTGTGGTTTGTACGCTGGTGGAATCATTGGACCGTATTTTTTCAAAGATGCTGTTGGACGCAACGTTACGGTGAATGGCGATCGCTATCGTTCGATGCTAACAAACTTTTTGTTGCCAAAAATGGAACAACTGAACTTGGTTGACATGTGGTTTCAACAAGATGGCGCTACATGCCACACAGCTCGCGATTCTATGGCCATTTTGAGGGAAAACTTCGGAGAACAATTCATCTCAAGAAATGGACCGGTAAGTTGGCCACCAAGATCATGCGATTTGACGCCTTTAGACTATTTTTTGTGGGGCTACGTCAAGTCTAAAGTCTACAGAAATAAGCCAGCAACTATTCCAGCTTTGGAAGACAACATTTCCGAAGAAATTCGGGCTATTCCGGCCGAAATGCTCGAAAAAGTTGCCCAAAATTGGACTTTCCGAATGGACCACCTAAGACGCAGCCGCGGTCAACATTTAAATGAAATTATCTTCAAAAAGTAATTTTATGCGTTTTTTTAAAAAAAAAATTCTCAAGCTCTTAAAAAATCACTCGTTATTTTTGATTCTTAATATTGCATAGGATGTGTTTAGACCGCTCATGAAACCCAACTAATGCGGAGGTACTATATTATTATCATTAACAAAATTTGTCTTTTATAATTTTATCCAATACTTTACTAATGGCTGGTAAAATACTAATAGGATGGTGTGAATGAAGGCTATTATTAGACTTATTAGTTTTGGCGATTGGTATAATTTTGCTTCTTTCTTTCAGTTTGGAAAGTAATCAGTTTTTAGACATGCATTGATTATTGAGGCCAGTAGTCTAACACCATTTTGTGGAAGGTTTTTATTACATGAGTTATTGATTTTTTTTATACCTGAAGCTTTTTTGTTTTTAAAAATTGTAATTATACTCTTTATTTGAGATTCTGTAACTGAAGGATCAAGATAGTCGAAATTAGATTTATATAAAAGGTTTTATTTAAAATTATTGTAGGGTTTTGTATATGATGTGTAAACTTTTCCATTTACACAAATTGTACAAATACCGAACTTTTTTCTCTTGGATATAAGATATTTTTACGGGGAAAAAGTATCCCATATTTGCATTATCTAGTGGTGGTGATTTGTATTCCATTTAAAAAAACAACTTCATGTACAGATACGTTTCTGTAGTAGTTTTATTATGTACAGTGGGGAGCAGATGTGAGTACATGTTTGTCTTTCTTCTATTGCTGGGTGCATAAAAATAGTAATAATGAAGCGATTTTCAAATTTCTTTTCTTGTGTTCTTTTCTATTTAGTTCTTAACCAAACTGCTCTTAAAACAAATTATAAAACAATACGCAAAGGGAGAAAATTGAAAAATAACAAAATAAGTCATACGTACTCAGTTCTGCTCATACTTGTTCTCAACGAAATTAGAATAAAAATTTCAAATTAACCGTTATTTCAAATTCAGTTTTCCATTTTGTTGCTATAATCTTAAGGTTTGTTAGTATACTGGTGCACCTCAGTTTTAAATTGTATTTGAATAACTTTATATACCAAAATCTGATGTTTTTTTTTAATGAAAGCAAACAATTAATATTTTAAAAACAATTAAGAGACTATGGCGAACCGTGAACAAATTTTATTGTAAATATGGCAATCGCGAATAATAGCTAATTAATTAATAAAGTGCTAAAACGGCGAAATGTAGCTTCGTAGGTTTTCGGCTAGGGGCTGGAAATTTTTAAATGATGCGAACGCACGCCTAATGATGAGAATAATGAGAGCTGGCAAGTCTTTAACGCCAAATGAAACTTCCATAGCAATAATTAAAAATGTTCGACTATGGACAGCAAGAAGAGCGGTTCACAACATTGAATACCTCGCAGTTGTGTACACGTTTAAAATTGGCCATGCGTCAGAAAGATTAGGCTGATAATGAAGAGCTTAATATGGGGGATGTAGCTTAAGTGGTTAGTACGTTGACTACTAAGCAATGGTCACGAGTTCAATACTCAGTAATGGCAATATCAATTTTTCTGATATGTGTTAATTTCTCTTTATAATAATGCATATTACAGCGCCCTCCTTCGCCGGTATTACCACATAGCACTAAACCGCATTCGAAGTAAAATTATTATAATTGGCTATGCTAGCTTCAAACTGATTCGCCTAAATCACACCAGAGGCGCTTGCAACACTGTTCTAAAAATAATCATAACGTGCAATTGCAGTGTTGCCATAAGAGAAGCTTTACTATCACAAAAATATGGTCAGATGAGTCCAAACTAATGGGCCTACCCATATCTCTTCGATCTTTAGATATGAACGCATATGCTAAGGAAGAACTTGTGTTGCAACAAGTTGGTGGCCCGAAACACGCCTGAAAAATCATTGAGGAATGTCTGACTTAAGAAAATGTTGAATTGATGCTGTGGCCTCTGCAAAGTCCATACCTCAATCCAGTTGAGAATTCATTGCCAATTGTAAAAATACAATCGAGAAAATATCGAAAAGCTCCACTTGTTGGAATTATAAAAAAGTTGGCCGAAAGTATACCCAAACGTATAAATAGTGTATTACAAAATAAATGGGAATGGACCAAGTGCTAAAATTACAAAATATTTTAAATATTACCAGAAAATGCAAAATTAAGTACATAAGAGTTATATTTAATTAATTTTGATTTTTCTTTGAATAAGTAGTTTTTTGATTTGTTTTAAAAATATTATTGTTACAAACTATATACATATGTATAATAAAATAGTAACTCATTTCCAGTTTGCCTGTCTGTTTTTCTGTCTTTCTTTTTTGTGTTCACATCACGTAAAAACTATTGGATGTATTTTAACAAAATTTTGTAAGGAGGTACCCTAGTATTCTGATTCCAAAAGGGGGTACTTTTTTCCACAAATATATCTTATTTCCAAAAAAAGTGGTGGAAAAGCAGTAAAAGTACGCCGATTTTTTACCGATTTAAAGGTACTGCATACTTTAAGGCATCTTTTATTTTTGAAAACAGTATATTTTAAGCAATGTTGGGCAACAGATGGTGCTGTTTTAAAATAATGAGTAACTCATTTCCTATCTTTTACAGAGCTTTACAATAATTTTTAGAATTTTATCCATGGATGGGTACCTTTATATAAAGTAAATACGTAAGAGTCTTAAAATTTGGTGTTGATTACTTTCAAAGCAAAATCGAACAAAATACTGCCTGGACGCACACAATGTGTGTGTGCACAGCTAGTAATAAATAAAACAAAAAATAAAAGATTCTTAGGCTTCATTATTACTGAATTTATGCGCTTACAAATGCAGAAAAAACAAACATGATCTAATTTCTGATCCCTACTCTGTAGTTGCAGTTATTTCATTCTTCCGTCTAAAGTTATTTCGTTTAGTATTGAATATTTGAAATTTTATTAGTCGAACTATTTATTTTACATACACAGATGAAATTTGAAGTCAAGCTTAAGTTCGTTTTATTCTCTCTAAGAAAGAATAATTTAAATTACAAATTAAGTGAAAATTGTAAAAATTTAATTTTAGAAATGGAATGCATTTGCTTAACAGCTACGTCCGTCATCAGCACTCTTCGTATCCATCTTCTTTGGGTAGTGTTTATTTGTAAACATCATCTATTTAACCAACCAAACTCGGATAAAGGAATACGAGAAAAATCAAATTCAACCATCTACCTAATAGACAAATTATGGTTTATTACTCGAACTAAAAGATGTTTGCAGTTATTTCAGACTTATAGATTTTCCAACCTTTCAGCTTAAATATTTTTTTTTTCTAATTTTTCTTTTGGTATTTCTGATTATGCTGCTCTTTTTCAGTTTAAGAATTTTTTTGGAATTTAAAAATATTTTCCATACTTATGTCTTTTTATTCAAAAGATTTTTTTAATTTTCTTCAATTTTTATTATTTATACATAAAACAGAATAGCTTTAACAATGTATTTTCCTCTATGATCTTTTTTTCAGAATATTAATAAAAGACGCAGCTTGGCCTTTAATCTACAGACTGGTGGCAACACTCAGACTGTACAAATGCGTGGAAAACCAGCAATGGACATTTATAGACCACCAAGTAAGTTAAAAATACATTTGATAATAAGTAGAGCATTATCACTTTTATTAACATAATTTTTTTGTGTGAAAAGTTTTGTTTCCTCTTGTTTCATACATACATATTTAAAAATTGAGGGCCTTACATACATAGAAAATTTGTTAAATAAACCCTTTATAAGTCCCATATACTTTAAAATAAGTGTTTTATAATGCACAGTGCGGCAGAATCAAAATATTTTGGAAATAACTAAGCCATTTGTAAAAGGCCTGATTGACCGGCCAGATTTATCCAAAATTTGACTGGAGTAACTGAGCTGAGGTTTTGACGCTGGTCACCATGCACTTGCCAGGGGCGACGCTATGTGATCTCAAAGTTGGGTACCTCGCACCTGCAAATTATTTAAGAGCTTGGCATTTCTTTAATTTTTTTGGATTTTTAAAAATTACTATAATAAATTCAATTACTGTAATAAATAATAACTTGCATGTGCGAAGTACCTAACTTTGAGACCACATAGCGCCACCCCTGGCAAGTGGATTGTGCCCAATAGCCCATTTGAGCCATTCAGCTCACATACTCCTCTGTTTATGTTCATGTCAAATCTGGCCGGCCCGAGCTGAGTTATTTCCAAAATATTTTGATTCCGCCCCTCTGCGGAATGCTGCTTATGAAGTGAAGATATGATTGGACCGCTGTTTGACTCTTACTGGTGCTATGCAGCGCTTTATGACAAAGGATTAGACAGTTTCAGCATTAAATTATTTGCTACAGCGCCATCTATAAGGTGCAATCTATCAAGCCAGTAGTCAAAGACAAAGTTTCATTGAAATCATTTGGAAAGTTTCATCTCAAATTTTTTCCAAGATTGTTTTGTAGTATATAAATGCTCGCCTCTCTCTTTTCTTCCCCCTTAATCACCTTCTTTATAAGGATTTATTTAAGTTCCAAACTTATGAAAAAAATTACTCTGTATAAGTAATACTTTCTCTGCGTCTGAGTTTTGGATGCAGACTTAATCTAGTGCAGTTTTCAGATTACGATATATCTATGTTTTATTTATAAATCGGTTCAGCCGTTTAGCAGTGATTGACGAAAAAAAAAAATAAATAAATCTACAAACGCACTTACAAAAAGATTTATAATTCAAGATTAGATTATATATATCCGGTTTATCTTTCCATCCCTGATTCATGGTTGAGTGATGCCAAAGAAGTTTTATTGACGTCTCTCATCGATTGCCGCTTATTTCATCATTCTTGCCTTTATATACTTTTTTATCGTAGTGGAAGTCGTACGGTTTTAGAATTAATTAAATTGATTTTTCGATTAATAATAAGCGCCATATCGTTGGCCGAATTTGAAGAATTATAATAAATTCTTTGCGCCATATCGTTGGCATTCGTTTTAAAATTGTATTTGATTCAAGATCGTTTTTTGATTGTTTTCGGATCGTAGTTGTTCGCGCCATTAAGATTTTGTAATTTAATAATCTTTGAATTAAATTGTCATTTATTGGAATTTCTTATTAACTTTATTGTGGATTTTAATAAATCAAAGGAAAGTTAATTTGTGACTTCTCCTTTTTATCTTTGAATAAAACAAAAACATATTTATATAGGATATTTGTTTATTACCCCCCGTCTACATGCTATAAAATGATAAACATTAACACTAACATCATGTTAGTGTTGAGTGTAGACTGCCTATATTAATGTTTTTGCCGCTTTTAACCATCACCCTTGACTTTGCAACACTTTTTTTTTAAATAAAATTCTATTATTGTAAAGTTCTGTTAAGAGTGTCTAAAATTTTCCATTAAAATAAATAAACGGTGCTGCCAAGTTTACGGAAATAAGATATTTGTGAATTTTATTAAAATTCATAAATTAGTTTTTACGGACACAGACAGACAGGCAGACAGATAACTATCTGCCCAAGTAAAAAAATTTTGAAAAACATTTTATGTACAGACATGTTATTATACAGTTTTATTATATGGGTAATTCCATGTTAAATCAACAAAACAAATTGTTTTCAAATTTACCACTTTCGATTTTACCATAAAAATTTAATATAACTACTGATCCCACCATGGTCCCACTCTGAAATTTTTATGGTGTACTCACTGAGCCACGTTAAAAAACATATATGAATTTGAAATTAAAGGACACTATCTCAAAGATTTTTATAAAACTTTTTTTTAAATATGTATGAGAAAAAAAATTATTAAAAATTTGCTTTTTTCTCATGATTGATATCAAATTAAAGCATATGAAATCCCCTTTAAAATAAGCTATTGCTCTACTTACTAATGCTTATAGAACTAGAATTAAAATATATTTAATCCTCGAACGCATATGCAAAAAAGGATTATTTTCCCACTTTTATAACTGTATAGCTAAAAAATTTTATTTGGATTCAGAGAGTCAAGAAATATAAATAATAAAAGTTTCAATAAAATCTGAAGTAGTCATTTTAAGTGCCTTATTGATTTGACGTGGAATTGCCCATATACTTGTGTATGCATGGATTAAAATTTTTGTTGCATGGATGTGTTGTCATAAACGTGTATCAATATGACCGCTATAAATGTAGCCATGAATATTATGTTCTCGCTGAGGAGTTCAACAATCCGATCACTTCAAATGCAAGATCAGAAGTACAAGTGACCTCCGTAACAAAAACAAATTTCAAACTGTTATCGTGTAGTTGCACAATTATTAAGAAATATTAATTTTCATTTGCAGAATTAAACTACAATCTACAGCATTCTTCGAGTTCATCCATGGTTTTCTCCGTCAACTCACCAACTAGCATGCAGCCACAAATGCAGTATGTAACAACAAACAATGGAATGATAAATCGTCGTCAGGCCGGACTCTCTTTGGGTAGCATGCCTTTGGGAAATATCAACCATAACAAACACATGACAGGCGGACATCGTCCGATACTCGTGACGCACTCGCATCCCATGCACATGGGTCATATGACGCATGGAGTCTCACAACAGGTGCCATTGATCAATTCACCTTCAAGTGGAAATATTTTACATGTAAGTTCATATTCTGTTCTTTTTTATTTTCGTTATAAGAATAAGTTCACTTCAAATTTGTTTAGCGAAAGACCGTTTTCAGAAAATAATTTAGTTTGTTAAATAAATTTTGCTGTTTGGTTTTCTATTTCGATTTTTCAATAGTTCTTTAAAAATTATACATGCGATTTATTATTCTCTTCGCAACGAATTTACACCATTGTATAAAAATTAACTGAACTTAATTTCTGCTGAGGAGGTACCCAAATTAGGGTGATATCAGCTTGACGACCCAGCCAGGATAACGCCTTCTTACGCCAACATTCCTATCAAGTAGAACTCTACATGCCTCCTTAATAGCTAGAATTTCACCCTGAAAACACTTGCACCGTTGAAAAGATTGTAAGATAGTCGGAACTGCAGAGCCAGCACCCTGATCATCCTAGAACCGTCAGTGTATACCCGGTGTTCCCCTAATTCACTACGTTACCCCTTGTCCATTCCCGCCTAGAAGGAAACAATACCCTAAAAAAGCTATCAAAGTTTAATTATATTAGGTAGTCGAAAGAAATCCTGAAATCTGTAAACAGAAGATCTAAGATCCTACCATAATCGTATGTCCTAGATCGACACCATCAGGATACAGTTGTATAGTTGATCAACTTTATATTTCCTTTTCTGTAGCTGTCCACTATTCTAACGATACATATGTCAGTATAGGACGTATTATAACCGTGTACATCTATTTTAACATCTTCGTTGTTACTCCCCAAAAGCCAAACATCATTCAACAGGTATAATAAGTAACGATGCTCTTTTTACTCTTTTTTTACGATAGTTTGGAGTCCAGGATCTCAGATATTTGAAGCTACAGATAAAGGTAGTCAAAATACAGCACATGCATTTAAAAACTGTTACATTACGATCGCTAGACACTATACAAATTTCAAAAATATAGGTCCACTGGAGTAGTTTACTCTAGCTTTCAAACAAGCACGCACACATTTTTATTCGTATTATTATCTTCAGTGGTTCATGAGATACCGAATTATTTCCAAAATAAATCGTTTTCAGACCACTGTGGGCCATTTGATTTTCAACATAATTTTAAGTTTCCCTTAGCCTTTTTCAGTCTCTCATTAATCCCAAATGAGTAGAATTGCTAAGTCGCTATGGTTAGATCAATTCAGAATAGTAAGTCTGTTCGTCATATTTTTGGTTTCCGATATGTTCTTAAAAAATGCTAAATCCCTAAGGTTAGATAAATTCAACATAATAAACCTTTCATAACAACCAGTTTTTTTTTTTTTTTTTTTTGGGGTGAATCCCAAAAACACGCGGTGTTCCTAAACAGTCCGCCTTCTTAATGGTAACAGTGATGTACCAATTAAGCTGGTTGTTAACCACTTTTTTGATTTCGTGTGGACTTAACTTTGTTTTTTCTTATTTATTTTATTTATATATAGTGAGGTTTTTTTCTGGAAGATCCAAAATACTTAGCACCTCCAATTACCTTTTGGCAGCTAAGTTCTTTAAAAAATTTTCCTGCTTCGGGTTGAAACTTTATTATATTAAAATAATCTAAATATTAAATTTATATGTTTGCCTTTCACTTTTAAAAATCTTTTCAACATTTTAGCAAGCTGCCACAACGAATCGCGTAAAATTTGCTCCAGAACCCCAGAAACATCATCACAATAAGAATCACATGAATATGGTGCACATGAACAATAATTTAAATCAAAACTATCAGCAACATCAACAAATGAATGCCATGAATCCGTACATTATGGTTAACAATCAAGCTGGTAATGGAGCCATGGACACACACTTGAATATAACACCATTACAGCGATCGAAATCCCTCTCATCAGCCGATGCTTTGACACGTGGCATTGCAGGTCTTGGTTTGGGATTGGGCAATGAAGTCACCGATATTGGTCAATTTGTACCCGAGATACAAACTCTTGTTGATACTGCTCTAGAAGATCCGAATAAATTAAATTCTCGCAGTTTAATGGAATTGACATCGCACTTTATTAAACGTGCTGTAGAGGGACGTCGCTATGCTTTGCCAATATCGAGACTTTGTCTTAATATTATTGCTAAAGAGCAAAAGGAGACATTTTTGGAAGCATTGTTGAATACTTGTCGTCAGTGGTATCAGGAAAGGGAAAAGGTTGGTATATTATTTTAATCCATTTTGAAATTATTTATTTAGATTTTTCTATATTTAAAGCTTCTATTCACAATCCAAGGCATGAAATCCCCTTCTAGGGCTCGTTTTACCGCTTTTATGGCATTTCTTACCGAAATGTTTTGTCAATTGAAGCGACGCCAATTACAATTGCGCACGCAATGTGAAGGGGCACCCCCACCACTAGTTTTACTGACACTTTTGTCAAAATGTTGTGAAGACTGTGTCAAACCACCAGTTAGATCCTTATCAGAGGTAAGTTTTAGTAAACAATTTAATGGTTAAAATTTATTTAAAAAAAACTTGAATTCTTTAATTTAGATTGAGTGTCTCTTCTATGTACTGACTTGTATTGGTCTAGATCTCGAAATGCAATTGCCTCAACAACTAGAATTACTCTTGTCTATGATCCGGGATGCGTTTTTGAATGCCAGCGACTCGGCACCTGCCATACGTCGTACTCTTTTGCAACTGATTGAGTTACAGGCATCCCATTGGCAATTACCCGGCAACACGGTTCTCTACTATTATCCATCAAACAAATGATCTACAAATTTGATTGTTGCAACAAATGTGGGATAAAATATTTGAAAAAGTTTAATCCATTTAAATGTTTATATTTTATATTTTATAGTTTCTATTTATTTATTTATTAATTTTTTGATACCTTAATAATTTACTTACATGTATTGCATTTATATAAGATGCAAGTGTTTTGTTGGACCAATGATCAATGAATGATCCCTAATAGAGATCCTAAAATACATTAAGTATAAATAAATAATTCCTCTTTTATTTAATTGATACTAACATTAAAAAAATTAAATATTTTTGATCATGATCATATTAATTTTATGCTTAACTATTTAGTTTTCTACAATAACATTAATGTTTTACTATTTTACTACATATAACTATTCGTATTTTAATTTTAAATTAATTTATATTTTTAGAATCTAATTATTTATAATACGCATACATACACATAGTTTATAAAGTATACATAACTGCATGTTAGAGAACATCGGTCATGTGACTTGGTAACAACCCAATCTCTCTCTAATGTACACAGTTTTAAAAAATATTTTTGAGCTCAAAAATATTCTTTCTCTTAAGATTTAAAACTATCAAATTTTAACATCACAAAATATAAGCTATTAATCCCAAATTTATTAATATCAAATACTAGTCAAAAAAGAATAAAGTCAACAAACTGATTTTCAAAAATTCTAATAATTAAGACTTTTTAATATTCAGAGAAAAAATGTTCTTGCTGGCAAAATACAAACATGTATATCAATCACTATGGCCACAAGCTCTTACCGTGTAATGCACTTGCCATTGAAAAACATTTTAAATCGAAAAGCATTTTCTACTGTGTAAAGCGTTCGAATAATACTAAAGGCCAGGATTCACAATCCTACACAATCGTACTATTCAGTCACAAACAAATCTGACAGAATTCTGTCCTACTCAAAAAATCGTTTCAAATTTGCGTGTAGATGCCACACTATCGTGCAAAATAAGATTTTGCAACTCTGATCTGGAAAAATACTATTTTATGAATTTTTTCAAAAGATTATAAAATCGTACAGATCTGTCAAAAAGTCTGTCACACACATACACTTTTAATCCACACTATCATACTTTTTGAGCACACATGCAATTTTTGACAAATCGTACGCTGAGTATAATAGTGAATCATTACCTTAAAAGTTGTATTTAATAAAAAATGATCGTATAATAACAGGTGGCGCCAAAGTAACGTCATATCATATTGTGTAATGGATACCAATTTGTTAGAAATCAAAATGAGCTCCATTATTTAAAGACTCGTTGTATTTACACACGTTGCGTGTGTCCTGAAAATGTTTTGAATGTAATCCACTCCAAATTTTAACTCTTATTTTTATATTGCTTGAGTAATGGTTTATTTTCTTGATATAAAAATACCCATCCCTGAATAAAATTCTAAAGTTTATATAAAATTCTAAAAGTTATTGTAAAACTCTTTAAAAGGTATTTAAAATATACCGCTTTCAAAAATAAAAGGTGCTTAAAGTATGCATATCATTAAAATTGCGTACTTTCACTTCTTTTCCTCCACTTTTGAAAAAAATCCTATATTCTAATCCAGATACTAAGGTACTTCCTCACAAAATTTTATCAAACTACATTCAGGAGTTTTTGCGTGATGCGAACACAGCCAGACAGACAGGAAAAAACTTACTGTTCTATTATATGTAGGTATGTATAGATAAACCTATAAAATGGAGACATCCATGTAAAATAAGATGTCAAGTTGTTAATAATTAACATAGTCTGCCTTAATGTATCTGTCGTTCTCGGTAAGTAGTCGTTCTAAAAATTAGTATTATGTTTGTCAAAAACGACTAATGAAAGTTTGATGATTCGGATGCGTTCTTAATTTACAAATGCTTATAAGTAAATTAAAAATTAAGAAATATGTACATATGTATGTACACATGATTTACTAGAAAAATTGAATGCATTTTCAAGTACTCCAAACCATATCATTTTATTAGAGTTAGGGATGACATTAAAAATTCATTCGAGCAAATAAGTGCTAAGGAAATCATGAAATCACCATTTCCTTTTGAACACATTCATTATTTTTTTCTGGGTTGTATCGAACAAAATAATATTTCCCTACTAAATTTAAATAAAATAAAAGCTTCTCCTGTAAAATTTAATTTTTAGTACCAAGATATTTTTTAAAAATCTGAAAATATCAGTAAGAGAATAGTAGAAGAAATACAACATTTATTTTGTTATTTCAAACGTGGAAGGCTTTTAGGGCATCAAATAACTTATTTGTAATACAACATTTAATGCAAAACTTTCCTAACAATTTTTTTCTTAAGATCAAAAAAAATTATTTTTAATAATTTGAAATAACATTTAAATCTTTAGAATTTTGGTTGACGGGATATTATAGAAATTAAACTTTCATTAAAATGTTTTATAAGTTTCTTGCAAGTCTACGTTTACATATGAAAGATGTCTTAGTTTGTGAGGGGAAAGAGGAGTAGTAGAAACTTGCATGAAC
The DNA here is from genome assembly GCA_949628195.1 of Phasia obesa. Taxonomy (NCBI): domain Eukaryota; kingdom Metazoa; phylum Arthropoda; class Insecta; order Diptera; family Tachinidae; genus Phasia; species Phasia obesa. The sequence goes on from OX451216.1 coordinate 114,619,289, forward strand.
AGTAGACAGCATAAATGAGAACATGTTTGTATTTTCTGAAACTGTAGGCGCATAAAATTATTGATAATGAAGCGATTGAATCTTTTATTTTTTTATTATTCAGTTGTTAATAATAATGTTTTTAAACAAATCAAAAAACTACATATTCAAAGAAAAATCAAAACAAAATAAAAATATTTTATGGGGACAGCATTTATTTCAATACTTGCTGTTATAGCAGGTACATAACAGGATGATAGTAGACAAGATTACGCCATCACGAATATGAAATTGAAATTTTCTGCGCCTGTTGGCCTAATGACGTCACGAAACTGTTCCTGTTCTGACTGAGAGTATAACTATAAATTATGAAAATTGTTAATAAAAATGCTGAGAGTTTATTTCTACGGTTGCCAATTTTTGCCCATTACTTAAGATTTTTTTATACGTATTTATTTGAAGCAATTTGTTGATTAATGATTTGGCAACTTTACGTTGGCCGAACAACGTCAGTTAACGGGAAAACATGCGCATGGCATAATCTTGTCTTCTATCATTCTTGTCTTCTATCTAAAGATTATAATCATATCTTTCAAGTGTTTGTCTATAACGGTTCAAAAAAATCCTATGACGACAGTCTTTAATATTTATTTTTTATACTTCTGGTTATGGCGGATGCAGCAATACACACTGTGTAAATTTCAATTGTCTGTCTAAAACGGTTTAAAAGATAAGGTCATACCTATACATACATGAGAAAACGTCATCTATAAAGCCACTATTTAATTTTTGATATCAAATATTTTAAATAAATATTTTATTAAATAAATTTATTAAATAAATATTTTATGGGTATAAAATATTTATTTCCAAAAAATATAATAATCGAAATTGATTACTATGGGGAAAGCCTATGCAGATAGCTATTTCGCTAGTGCTCAACTAGCTCATCAGTGGATTTTTCCCAATTTTTCTGTATAAAAACTCAGATTCTTATGCTTAAAACCTAATAGACTAAAGTACTACGAAAATCGTATTTACTCAGCGGAAACCCAATGTAAACCCTTAATGTAGAAAATTGAAAGAAGAATAAAATAAACTTGTTGAAATCGAAATGGTTACTGTGGTTTTTTGTTTTGTTTAGAAATTTAGATTTGGCTTTCTTTATAAGCTGATTGAACTTCTCATTTAGTCTATTAAGTTTTAAGCATAAGAATCTGAGTTTTTATTCAGAAAAATTGGAAAAAATCTACTGATGAGCTAGTTGAGCACTAGCGAAATAGCTATCTGGATAGGCTTTCCCCATAGTAATCAATTTCGATTATTATATTTTTTGGAAATACTCATAAAATATTTATTTAATAAATTTGCAAAGGAATCATCCGTGATTAAAAATAAATAAATTATAAAATAATTAAATTAATTTTTCATAATTTTTAGCATAGTTTAAATTCTTAAGCTTAACTTCGCTATATAGCCATGTGAGGTTTCAATGCAATCGGGATAACCAATCACCCACCGATTGATAACTATCGAGAACAATCGTTTGACCTTAATTTCGAAAAGAAGAGTTTTAAACTAAAAAGTTTAAAATGATTTTAATGTAAATGTTTATAGTAAATTTAGTTAAACGTGTGCTAACAGATTCAGTTTTACTTAATTCTTCTAAAGAATAAAAACAGTTCCATTTGTCTACAAAAGTAATTTAATGTATTCGAAAAAAATGACGCAAACTCCGTTTTATAGAAATGTTTGAAAACGTCACAAGTGTTTTGGTTTGTTATTACTCTATTTCATGCAGCTTAAACATTGTTTTGGTAGGAAAAGCACCTCTAACTTGACGTAAGTGAATGAACACATAAATCCAAAGAAAAATAGAAGAAAACAAAAAATAAGGAAAACGAATATTAATCAAAATTTTAAAATGTTAATAGGAAAAATTATATAGGTACTCGTATGTATTATGTGCTAATTTAATTCCTCCTTAATTAACACAGACACACAAATAATTATAAAGCCCACATACATATTTGTGTCTATGCCTGATATCAAATAATCGGATGGCAAATAAGTCTACTTAGGTATTCGACAACAGTCAAATTTGGATTAGGAAGCGCTTTGTTCAACCAACCATACGGTACCGGGATAACGGCAAACTAATATATTTATAAATATGAGGGAAGACTAAAAAGTCTCTTTGAAACTCTTTAAAATGAATTTTATTATTTGATGGGAATGAAACTTTGAATCAAAGGCAGTTCTGGTGATTTTACTAAAAAAACCTAACCAATTTGGCCAATCTGATAATGAAAAGTCCCACAAATCTCTGGTCACTTGGTAAAAAATATTGGGTTAGGATGTGCTGCTATGCAGCTGTGACCATGCAAAGCTCGTTAAATGGCAAAACGTTTAGTGATGATCATGATGATGATACAGTTTTTAATGGCAAATATATTATATTTAAGTTATCAGGATCACATTTTATGAATGTGATCCTGATTTAATAGTAGCAGAATGGAATTTGCTGCGGCTCAGTGAAATAAAAATTTCCGATAATTTAAATATTAATGACTTTTGGCAAGAAATAGCATCAATAAAAATCGGTTTAGACGAAAAATGTTTTGGAAATATTACTAATTTTATATTTTACTAGTGTATTTTACCCGACGTTGCCTGGGTCCACCCTTAGAGCCCTTCTAAGTGCTTGCGAAATGATTAACCTTTTTTGGTTTTGTCCACCCTGTAGGTTCACTCTCCACAGAGGAGAAACAATTATAGTTTCGAGACAAACCATTTTCATACATCTCAACAACAGCATCATATATCGGGTTCAACCAATCGAGAAGGTGATAAAACGCAAAGAAAAAAAGTAACACATACCTATGATACAATGCAGGCGTATAGCAAAAATCGCATGGTCAGCGCACAAATAAAATGACGATCGAAGCAACGACTGAAAAGATTCAGCTCAACATTCCAATTAGAAAGACCGACTGTCATTATACACATAAGACATTACGATACATGGTTTGGTAAATTTTCAAGTGAAAACAAAAAATCATATGTATTATGGAAAATTGAGGGCATTTTGTTGATATTTGTATGGGAATATATAGGAAAATGTAAATGCTAGTTATTCGTCTAATTGAACGGACGTGTTTTTTTCAAGCTCGCAAAAAACGTACAATACAAACAAAATTTAGTGAGTGAATTTTTAATAAACAAACAAAAACAATAAAACCTGTTTTGATACAGAATAACAAAGTTGTTGTATTTTTTTTTCTCTTGTTTACAACGGCATTAATAGTTGAATAATAAGACAAACCAAAAGTAAAGTGCGAGGGCTCATTTATGAGTCACTCAAATTTAAACATTCTTAATAAAAGTGCGAACATAAGCAGTAGAAATGCTTACGTTACAATAAATGCTGATGAAAACAGCGAAATAAACAAAAACAAAAAAACTGATTTGTTTTTAAATGCCGCGCCAATTCACCGCACACGTTCTTGCTCACCGTTGTTGCTAAGTAGTGACAATAATTTAAAAGTAAATAAACCAGCGTTGCCTTTTGAATATAGTACGACAAAAACAATAACGGAAAGTGCGCAAAAATCTAAGACTCAAGTGGGAATGGATAGATACGTGACTGTAATGAAAAGAGGTCGAAGCCCTAAATCTTCGCAGTTAGCACCAATGTCGAAAGTACATAAAGAAAAGGACGGAATAAGTTCCCAAAATCGTTTTGCTATCTTAGATAGTGAATCAAGTGAACCTAAAACGGCATCTAAGTCGTTCAAACCACCCCCAATATATTTAAGGGAGAAAAATTCAAATGAGTTAATAAATAAACTGATTTCACTGATTGGAGAGAATTCTTTTTATGTAATTCCCATTAAGCGTGGTAACATTGATGAGACAAAAATACAATTCATTGATGAAAGCAGTTACCGTAAAACTGTAAATGAGTTTGAAAGCTGCAAAAAAAATTTTTATACCTATCAGCTGAAGAGTAGCAAAGGTCTACAGGTCGTCATTAAAGGTGTAGATGCATACGTTGATCCAGCTGAAATAAGAGCTGGACTTCAAAAAGCGGGTTTTAAAATAAAAAGTGTAGATAATCTCCGCAATCGAGAACGTGTCCCCCAACCACTATTTCGAGTTGAACTGGAACCTGGCGATTTAAGATTAAAAAAAAACGAAACGCACCCAATATATAATCTGAGGTATCTGTTGCACCGCAAAATCACTGTAGAGGAACCACATAAACGATCAGGACCCGTCCAGTGCCTAAACTGTCAAGAATATGGTCATACTAGGGCTTACTGTAAGCTGCCTTCTGTTTGCGTTGTGTGTGGTGAGCTGCATTGTTCCGCTCAATGCGATAAGTCAAGGGATGACACGAAGGTTAAAAAATGTAGCAATTGCGGTGGAAACCACACTGCCAACTACAGAGGATGTCCTGTTTATTCTATTGTAAGGAAGACGTCTCAAAAACTAAATACTCCCCCTAAGCAAAAACAATATCGACCAAATGACCATTACCCTCAGCTAGGTCAACCAACCACCCAACATATTTCATACGCTGACATTCTAAAAAACAACCAAGTTCATAAAGCGCCATCGTCAATTAACCCGAACCAACTTTTGCACCCGGAACCTAAGGACCAAACACCTTCGGTTAACTATAGTCGTCTGGAAGGAACCATTGAGACATTAGTACAGTCGCTAAACACTTTTATGAGCTCTATGGGTAATATGATGCAAGAAATGTTAAAAATGCAATCTATGATATTGCAGGCAGTACTTACCAAACCATGAACTGTTTAAAAATATGTTTCTGGAACGCAAACGGCTTACGCCAACATAAAAATGAACTCGAATACTTCCTTAAGAACCAACAAATTGATGTCATGCTGATTGCAGAAACACATTTAACAAGAAATAGCTTTTTTAAAATCAATGGCTATATTTTATATGACACCAAAGACCCCCGTGGCAGAGCATGTGGTGGTTCAGCAATACTTATAAAGACCCGCATCAAACATTATTTACTGTGTGATTTTTGTGAGGATTACCTTCAAGCAACAAATATCTGCCTTGAAGAATTTCATCAAAACTTAGTTATTTCTTCAATTTATTCACCTCCTAGATTTCAAGTATCAGAGAGTCAGTATAGCGAATTCTTCAAATCACTACGTCCCTGTTTCATAGCATCAGGCGACTACAACGCTAAACATACATTTTGGGGATCACGACTAATAACACCAAAAGGTCGTGTTTTGTTTGACACAATTTCAAAAATGCGTCTCAATGTGATCTCGAGTGGCCAACCCACCTATTGGCCTACTGATCGACAAAAAATACCGGATGTTATTGATTTTGGCGTGTTTAAGGGTATTTCAAGAGAAATTATTAAAGCTGAATCATCACTAGAATTATCCTCAGATCATTCACCCACTATTGTCTATATATGGAATCAACAAAACATCGTATCACCAACAACCAGGACAAGCATAAATTGGCTGAAATATAGAAAATATCTCAGCACGCATTGCTCGGAAAACATCCCGCTAAGAACACCAGAAGACATAGAGCAGTGTATAATTGATTTTGATCGAAACATCAAATTAGCTGCCCAACATGCAACTGTAATCCGACAAATAGACAGATGCAATCACATTTATTCTGCAGATGTCGAGCGGCTCTTGACTGAAAAAAGAAAAATTCGTAGAGAGTGGCAATCATATAGATCTCCTCAACTTAAAAATAGACTTAAAGATTGCACAAAGCGGCTAAGAGACCTACTAGAATCTCAAAGGGTGGCATCTCTGAAAAATTACCTGGAAGATCTGGACCCAACTCCACAATCAGATTATTCATTATGGCGTGCATGTCGAAACCTCAATAGACCAGTCGTACGTAAGCCTCCATTGCGAACTTCTTGTGGAGACTGGGCAAGAAATGATACCGAAAAAGGTAATGTGTTTGTTGATCATTTAAAAAACGTGTTTACTCCAATTGTCTCGACTGATATAGCTGAGCTCCCACCTATAGATGTTAGTCCGGCAGTTACCCTAAGGTTCGAGCTTCGAGATATTGAAAAGGCAATAACTGATTTAAATACTAAGAAAGCTCCTGGCATTGATAAAATCAGTAACAAGATGTTATTTGAATTGCCCCGTATAGCCCAAAAAATCATTCTTTTTGTTTTTAATGCCATTTTACGTCTTTAGTACTTTCCTACAAAGTGGAAAATTTCTTTGATTACTATGATACCTAAGCCTGGAAAAGACAACACCAAGGTTGAATCATACAGACCTATAAGCCTATTATCAAATATATCAAAGCTGTTCGAAAAAATATTAATAATTAAGTTGAACCCAATTCTGAGCGCCAAAGGATGTATTCCGAACCATCAATTTGGCTTCAGAAAACAACATAGTACGATCCAACAAACACACAGATTAGTAAATGTAATTAAAAAGACCTTTGAAGAAAAAAAATACTGTTCTGCACTTTTTATCGATGTTTCTCAAGCATTTGACAAGGTATGGCACGAAGGCCTTATATACAAGTTAAAGCTGAATTTGCCCAAAAACTTCTATAAGCTCATAAAAAATTATTTAACTGATCGAATGTTCATACTAAAAGAAGGAGATTTCTTAAGCTCGCCTCAGCTTATTAAAGCCGGAGTTCCACAGGGTAGTATTTTGGGACCCATTTTATACTTGCTGTACACATCCGATATGCCAATTAGCAATCAAGTGCACACATCAACATTTGCTGATGACACAGCTTTTTTAAGTATTCATGAAAGCGCGCAAGTAGCATCACAAGATTTACAAGATCACGTACTCAAATTGGAAAAATGGTTGAAGAAATGGAGAATTAAGGTGAATGAACAAAAATGCACTCATATAACTTTCACACTGCGTAGGGACTCATGCCCCCCTATTCGCATAAATAATCAAATGATACCCCAGCTTTCAGACGTCAAATACCTCGGTATACATCTTGACCGGCGCCTTACTTGGAAAAGCCACATAGAATCCAAATTGACACAAATGAAGTTAAAAGCAGTCCAACTAAACTGGCTTATTGGCAGAAACTCTATCCTCAGCTTAGATTGCAAGTTACTACTTTACAAGTCGATACTTAAACCAATTTGGTGCTATGGGATTCAATTATGGGGTACTGCCTCAGCTAGCAATGTTGAAAAAATACAAAGGCGCCAAAATAAGATTCTTCGAATGATCACAGTTGCTCCCTGGTATATCAAAAACTCTAATATTCACAAAGATCTAAACGTGCCAACAGTTAAATCAGAAATAGCGAAACATGCGGTAACGTATTTGAAAAAGCTTGAAACTCATCCAAATCCACTGGCGCGTAACATTCTTAATGCTCCTGGTTACATTAGACTAAAAAGAAGAGATACTGCTTTTCTTGGCCGTACAATAGAGGGATGACCCGTAAATAATTTCAACAATCGTGGAACATAAATTTTTTTTTGTCTTGCACTGGCTGGACTTAAAAAGTATATTTTATTTTAGACTTAAGATATGAGTAATTACACTACTTCACAAAATTTCAACAAAGTCGTGACCAAATGAATCTGACACTTGATCTGTATGTAAAATTGCTCACTGAATCCGAATATGAAATCAAAATGGTCAAAAGTAGAACAGTTTTCGAGATATTGCGTAATAACCGTTTTTTGCGTTTTCTAAAAAGGTTATGTCACTATAGTGAACGTACCTTCAAAACAGCTTGGCGGATTTTGAAAGTCTTTTTTGCCGTTGAAAGACAATAAAATTATCAAAACAATCACGGAACGCTTGCAAAAATTGATTAAGAATTTAGAGTTTTACAGTTGACCAAAGCTTGAACTTCACGAAAATTTTAATGATTTTTTGAAATTTTGCTGTTTTCAACTTCTTTTTTTTAAACCAAACAATAACTTTTTCTTTAGTTTCATCACTTACGAGATTAATTTATTTCAATACAAATATTACGGGTCCAATAAGAATCAGATCGGTGCAAAAATCACAGAGTTATAGAAGATTAATTGAATTATCCCATTTTTAGATTTTTATAAAATTAAAAAAATGCATGTAGGTATAAATTGCATTATTAATAATAAATATTAAAAATGACTTAGAACTGTTGAATTGCTTTGCCTATTGTAATTATTTTCTGCCTCTCGCACAAGGAACCAACAATAGTCGCCCAGCATCACCTCATCATACACCCCTTGGTACCGACGTTCCATTTGTTGTATTTGTTGGTGAAAACGCTCACCATGTTCGTCACTTTCATCGCCGAGGTTATTTGGGAAGAAATTTAAGTGCGAATGCAGAAGGTGTATTTTTAAATAAGATATAAAAATGAGTGTTAAGTAAAATTCTTCAATGAAAAAACGATTTAAAAACCGTACCAATTTTCTCATAGTTTTTTAGCAAATCACGAATGATGTCTTCATAGTTTGGAGCCCTGAAATTGCCCAAAAAGCCTGATACAGCCAAACCAAATGATCTCCATGCCTTTAACTCATCTTCAGACAAAATCGAATCAAATTTTGAATCCTTGAGTAGCTTTGTAATTTGTGGTCCCACAAAAATCCCTTCTTTAATTTTGGCATCTGACAAGTTGGGAAAAACGGTTTTCAGGTATTTAAATGCGACACTGTTTCCTCTTTTTACCAAAGATTTTACAAAATTTTTGATTAAGCCAAGTTTTATATGTAATGGTGGCAAAATAATGTATTCCTTTTTCACGAGAGCTTTATATTTGACATTGTCTTGACCAAGCGTAAAATTTGTTCTATCCGGCCAATCTTTTCGGGAATAGTGTTCCTGATGCGCTCGGCTATCCCATTTGCACAAAAAACAACAATATTTTGTGTACCCTTGTTGCAAACCAGTCACCATGGCAACAACTTTTAAATCGGCACAGATTTTCCAGTTATGGACTTCATAATTTACAAGATCGAGCATTTGAGATATGGACTCATAAGATTCTTTTACCTTTACAGCATGTGCCACTGGAACTGAAGGCTTTTTATTACCTTTGTGTAACAGAACAGCTTTTAAGCTTAACTTGCTGCTGTCAATAAATAACCGCCAATCGTCTGGATTGTGTGTCTCCCCGAATTGACTGAGTAAGTAAAAGTAAAGTTTTTCATTTGCCTTCAAGTACTTTATTAATCACAGATTTAGAACAAATTATTGAAAAAATAAATTTACATTAAGACAAAAGTTCGAAAAACTTGCAAAACTGTACACTCCACAAGCATAGCAAAACTTGTTTGGATTGTTCTTGCAAATAAATGCCCGTTTTGCCTTACGCATTTCGTTCTTGTTATCAAATTTCACGCTTTCTTAATTTTTTTTCGCAAAATTACGATTTTTTAATATTTAAAATGTTTGTTTTTCCTTTGGGCACTTGATTTAAAAATAGCGAAAAGTGGCTAAATTCACTTAATCTTCTGTAGCTTTGTCACTTCTGCACCAATCTGGATCATGTTGGACGCAAAATATTTCCACTTAAATATACTAATACGCTATGTAAAAATACATACAAATTTTTAATTGTTTGGTTTAAAAAAAAATGATTGAAAAGGGCGAAATTGCTAAAAATTAACAAATTTTTCATGAATCTGAAGTTTTTTCCACCATTACTCTGTCATTTCATGACCGATCTTAACAAACAACCGATGGTTATTTTAGTAATTTTATTGTCTTTCATCGGAAAGAAAGAAATGTCCGAACCGACGGACATTTTTGAAAATATTTTATTTTAAGTGCCTTCATCTTTTTTAAAAACACAAAAAACGGTTATTTTGCAATATCTCGAAAACTGTTCTACTTTTGACCATTCATATTTGGATTCAGCGGACAATTTTACATATAGATTAGGTGTCAAATGCGTTTGGTCAAAAAACTGTTCTCTAGTGTTATTGTTAGTTCAAACATATTGAAGATACAATAAATAACTATGAATTCAAAAAAAAAAAAAAAAAATATCTCCGGGACCACTGGGCCGATTTTGTGCAAACTTCACACAAACCGTCTAGAGACCATCCCCAACATACCCCGATTTTGGCTAAAATCGGTCGACCCGTTTCCGCAGTTAGTGGTGACATCAAAGTGTACACTTATTTTTATATATATAGATTTGTTATCTCTGCCACATAGCTCCGCCGCAGCTGAACGCAAATTTTTAACTCTATCGCTTATAAAAACCAAATTAATAAATAAACTGGAAGTAAATACTATCAACAGTATATGTGTGGTCAGCAGAAAGAGACATGCCTAATCAAATATAAAATAATTTAATTTTAAGTGCTAATGAAATATTTTACCTAAATAATTTTTTATAATTAACATTCTTTGTCCTACAAATGATCTCAAACAGATTGAAAAATTTGTTGATAATAATGTATTTAATACCTACATGCCAATAATCATATAAAATGTGTTATGTTTCATAAATGTGTTATGTTTCATAACACATTTTATATGTTCACAAAAAACCTGAATAAGAATTTTTTAATTCTCGGCATTTTAAATGTAGTTATTTATAAACTTCATTATACAATTTGTTTCATACCTGAATTATTTAAATCAAATAAATTATGTTTCAAACCTTTATTTTACTTAATAAAATGTTTTTAAAAAACATTAATTGGTATATTAATTGAGATTTAAAATTTGGTCCGATGCAAACGGTTTTGGTCCGCAACACGTGTTAGGTTCGTTAACTGAAAAAAATATGGCAAGTATTGTAAACTGAAGCTATGGTAGCGTACTTGAAAGAAGAATTTTCAATAGGCGACATATGACTTGCCAAATTGTTTGAACCTTATTCAACTGTTTTGGATTTTTTTAAATATGTTAACCGTTGTTTTCCTCTAAAATCCTAATAAGTTCATTTCTTTTTCCTTTTGCATAATTAAGACTCTTGCGCGACGTTTTCCCAACTATAAAATATAAATGTATAACCAATTATGATTTTGTATTATAATTCCTGGATTACTCGGTTATACTGAAATCCTTAAATATACCTACTTAATAAATAAGTTTTGCTTTAGTATTTATAAGACCTTTTAGACTACTTTCGCGTTTATTTTGGTGTAAGTTTTTTTTTTATTTTAAAATACTTCTCATAGTTTTGTCGTATTATTAATTATTTTGTACTCGTATCTTGGTTTTTTAATTATTTTTTATACAATTTCAATACAATAACAAAATAGCCCCTCTTATGTAATAATTTTTATTACAATTTTTAAGTAGCTCAACGAAAGCATACATTATTTATACCGCATGTGTGTGTGTGTGTGTCTGTTTTTTACAACTCTATAGCACGCGATTTTCGCGGCAAGATATGAAGCTTGAAATTAATTAAGAAGGCAACATTAAAGCTAATTTTCCCAAGAAAATTTACCTTGCACTTGAAAGCTTAAAAAATAAACCAAGAAAAAATAGAAAGAAAACACTTTTGGTTTTATTTGTTTGAATATTATAATATGCAAGAGAGAGAAAGAGCAGCTGTACATACATCTAGTACCTACTCTTCCTAATAATGATAATGGTTATTAATCGTATGCGGTAATCGTTAATTATGATTAAAAAATATTATTATTGCAGTTAGAAATATTAAAAAGAATTTTTTTGGATGTTAATGAAAATCACAAAATCAGAAGAGCTAGGTACCTATTTATTCTTCTAAGTGACTGATATATGAACTGTTTTTTATACCCTTCACCACAGGTGGAAAGGGTATATATAAGTTTGTCATTCCGTGTGTAATTTCTACAACATTCATTTCCGACACCATAAAGTATATATATTCTGGATTCTTATTATAGAAAAGTTGATTAAGCGATGTCCGTCTGTCCGACTATCCGTCTGTCCGTCTGTCCGTGTTAGTGTTGTAATGTCATTTGCCAAGGCACCAGAAGAGATACAAAAAATTTAAGCACACCAATATGTCAGGCATAGTTTCGAAAATTTTGGTATTGCAATTCAGTAACATCGGATCATTCCTTTGGAGGCTGCGGGCCAAAAACCACGCCCACCTATATTTTTTTCACGTTTTTCTTTTAATTTTTTTCGGCTTTAATGATTCTGTTTTGCCTTTTTTGTCAAATAAATATTAGACTGCGACAGGTAGATCGCAAGGAGCGCATATAAATCTCCGGGGATCAATATTCCCCTGCAAAGGGCGATTTTTGTTTGTTTTTAGATTGGTAGGGTTTTTCTGCTTTGACTTGTGTTAGAGACCTTAATAGAAAGCAATACACATAGAGGTAGCCAATGGACCCACAGGGTACCCACTGATATATAGGAGCAGTTAAAAGGACCCCCCATGTGTGAATATGAGGACATTTTTTTGTAAGGATTTCTTTTTGCTTTAGTCTGACCATTCTAACTCAATATAGATTGCAGAAAGGTCTAAATTTAACAAAAAAAATTTCAATAAAATTAAAAAAAAAAAATTTTAAAAAATTTTTTTAAAAAAAAAATTAAAAAAAAATTTACAAAACATTTTCAAAAATATATTTTACAGAAAAGCAAAAAAAGTTTTTTTTTTTTTAATTTTCCAAAAAAATTTCGAATAAAATTTTACAAAAAATTTTTAAAAAATTATTTTTACAAAAAATTTTTACACACAATTTTCGAAAAAATAAAACAAAAATTTAAATATTTCTTTGAAAATGAAAATCATGACTAACATAATGTATAATTAATATTAAGAATATACATATGTCTGTATGTGTGTATATAAGATAACATATTTTTATACCCTTCACCACAGGTGGAAAGGGTATATATAAGTTTGTCATTCCGTGTGTAATTTCTACAATATTCATTTCCGACCCCATAAAGTATATATATTCTGGATCCTTATACATAGAGAAGTTGATTAAGCGATGTCCGTCTGTCCGTCTGTCCGTCTGTCCGTGTTAGTGTGGTAATGTCATTTGCCAAGGCATCAGAAGAGATACAAAAATTTTAAGCACACCAATCTGTCAGGCATAGTTTCGAAAATTTTGGTATTGCAATTCAGCAACATCGGATCATTCCTTTGGAGGCTACGGGCCAAAAACCACGCCCACCTATGTTTTTTTAACGTTTTTTTTACGTTTTTTTTTAATTTTTTTCGGCTTTAATGATTCTGTTTTGCCTTTTTTTGTCAAATAAATATTAGAGTGTGAAAGGTAGATCGCAAGGAGTGCATACAGATCTCGGGGGATCAATAACCCCCTGCGAGGGGCGATTTTTGTTTGTTTTTAGATTGGTAGGGTTTTTCTGCTTTGATTTGTATTAGAGACCTTAATAGAAAGCAATACGCATAGAGGTAGCCAATGGACCCACAGGGTACCCACTGACAAATAGGAGCAGTTAAGAGGGCCCCCCATGTGTCAATATGATGAAATTTTTTTTTTTTTGTAAGGATTTCTTTTTGCGTTAGTCTGACCATTCTAACTCAATAGATTGGAGAAAGGTCCAAAATTTAACAAAAAAATTTCAATCAAATCTTTAAAAAAAAATTTTTAAAAAAAAATTTTTTTCAAAAATATTTACAAAAAAATTTACAAAGCATTTTCAAAAAGATATTTTACAGAAAAATATTAGAAAAAAAATTTTTTTAAAAAATTTTCCAAAAAATTTTCGAATAAAATTTTACAAAAAATTTTTAAAATAATATTTTTACAAAAAATTTTTACACACAATTTTCGAAAAATTAAAACAAAAATTTCAATATTTCTTTGAAAATGAAAATCATGACTGTAACATAACATATATTTAATGTTAAGAATATACATATGTATGTATGTGTGTATATAGAGTAACATATTTTTATACCCTTCACCACAGGTGGAAAGGGTATATATAAGTTTGTCATTCCGTGTGTAATTTCTACAATATTCATTTCCGACCCCATAAAGTATATATATTCTGGATCCTTATACATAGAGAAGTTGATTAAGCGATGTCCGTCTGTCCGTGTTAGTGTGGTAATGTCATTTGCCAAGGCATCAGAAGCGATACAAAAAATTTAAGCACACCAATCTGTCAGGCATAGTTTCGAAAATTTTGGTATTGCAATTCAGCAACATCGGATCATTCCTTTGGAGGCTACGGGCCAAAAACCACGCCCACCTATATTTTTTTACGTTTTTCTTTAATTTTTTTCGGCTTTAATGATTCTGTTTTGCCTTTTTTTGTCAAATAAATATTAGAGTGTGACAGGTAGATCGCAAGGAGTGCATACAGATCTCGGGGGATCAATAACCCCCTGCGAGGGGCGATTTTTGTTTGTTTTTAGATTGGTAGGGTTTTTCTGCTTTGATTTGTATTAGAGACCTTAATAGAAAGCAATACGCATAGAGGTAGCCAATGGACCCACAGGGTACCCACTGATAAATAGGAGCAGTTAAAAGGACCCCCCATGTGTCAATATGAGGAAATTTTTTTTTTTTTTTTGTAAGGATTTTTTTTTGCTTTAGTCTGACCATTCTAACTCAATATAGATTGGAGAAAGGTCCAAAATTTAACAAAAAAAATTTCAATAAAATTTAAAAAAAAAAAATTTTTAAAAAAAATTTAAAAATTTTTTTTTAAAAATATTTCCAAAAAAATTTACAAAGCATTTTCAAAAAGATATTTTACAGAAAAATATTCGAAAAAAAATTTTTTTAAAAAATTTTCCAAAAAATTTTCGAATAAAATTTTACAAAAAATTTAAAAAAAAATATTTTTACAAAAAATTTTTACACACAATTTTCGAAAAATTAAAACAAAAATTTCAATATTTCTTTGAAAATGAAAATCATAACTGTAACATAACATATATTTAATATTAAGAATATACATATGTATGTATGTGTGTATATAGAGTAACATATTTTTTTAAATGCGTTTGATTTTTAAATAGATGATATCTCTGTTTTAAAACCTAGGTGCATTAAACACATAGACATCATCAGGATACCGACTACAAACTGTCAAAAATAAAACGATTATTTTGAAGTCAACAAAGCTACATGGCTACACGGCCACCGTTGTGGCTGTCGTCAACTTAGACTAATTTCTATTTTATTCAACAGAAGAAAATGTCACAAAATTGTAAATTACAAATTCATATTCAAACAAAAAGTATTGGAGGAAATATTTATAATTTTTTGAAAAAGTTATTTTATTTTATAAAAGCAGAATAAGTATTTCTACAACAATGTCAGAGTTTACGATGTAGCTGTCGGCTTCAATATCATTAAGTAGCTGACAACACGGCGACAATTGTAACAAACGGAATTTGTCTTCTATTTCTTTAACTCATGAATAATGATTTTTTCTCATACGACTTTATTTAAGTAAAGAGTCAACAATATGGATAATGCTGTACATGTCTGTATAAATAAAATCACCGTGGTGAAGGGTATAGAAGATTCGGCACGGCCGAATATAGCACTTTTACTTGTTTTAAATGCGTTTGATTTTTTTAAATGCGTTGTAATAAGACAGTTGTTTTAATTATAATTATTAGGAATGGACTTATTCCACTTTCAAAAGAAATATTTGTGCAATAGGACTGTACGACAAAACTGTTTTTGTTTTTTTGTCATTAAAATTAGCGGTAACTTAGGTTTTTTGGAAAGTGGACTTATACCACTTTCAAAAAAAACCAGCTCATATGTACATTAGAGCGCCCATGAAATATATGGGATTTGCAAAAGTATTATTTTTTGCACTCCCCGCGCATTTTCGGTTATCTGGGGACTAAAAATTAAGATGTGCATAAAAATTTCGTTTCTAAAATGTAAACCTTCCAACAAACTTATTGACTAACACTTAAAAAACGCAAATAATGGAATGAGCGCAAAATCTTTCATGTCATGATGAAGAGACTTCGTATTTATTTGCCTCCAGAAATGAAAGAGAACCACTTAAAGTTCAGTTTCAGGATAACCTTCGAATTGAACCGCTGAAAAGAGCACTAACGCTTTATCGTTGGTTAAAAGTGTGTATAAGCAATATATTTGTCGCTTTATAATGAAAAAAAAGTAAATCACGAAAACCTCTCAGTTTAAGAGTTATTGGTTAATAAAGCCACATATCTTTTTTATAGCTTTTTACGGCCATTTTTACCATTTAAATGCGAGGTTTATGGTTTAGAATCAACATTTTTATGCACAACGTAGTTTTTGACCCCTACACAACCGAAAATGCGCGGAGAACGAAAAAAATAACACATTTGCATATATGGGTGGTCTAATGTACATACATATAATAAAACAGTAACTTTATTTTCTGTTTGTCTGTGTTCGCATCACGTAACAGCTACTGGTTGGCTTTTAATAATTTTAATGAGGCGGTACCCGAGTATCTTGGTTCAAATATGGGATACATTTTTTAATTTCCAAGAGAAAATAGAGACGATGCAGTGACAGTACGAATTTTACCGATTCAGTGGTACTGCAAACTTGGCAGCAACTTTTATTTTTGAAAGCCGAATTTTTTAAACACTATTTCCAGAACTCTATAATAATTTTAGAATTTTTATATTATATCATGTTATGGTCTTGAGTTAGGTTGATTTCTCTGATGACACCCATACTTTTTTAAACAATACAGGACATACGGGCTTGTTGATACGCGCAGAAACGTCTTCATTTGCGCCGATGTTCGTTGTGATTGTACAGCTTAGATAACATAAATATTGTACATCTTCTGATGATGTTATTATTGAGAGTTAGGTGGTATCGGTGGTGCTTATTCTTATTAGTTGGGCTTTCCGCAAGTATATTCGCAAACCAACTTTGAGAGCGTTGTTATTGAGAGAATTCAGTTTGTTCTCTATATGTTCGAACCTATGCGCTAAGAGACATACATAAATCATCAACATAGTCAAGATCGTTTAGTTTTGAGAAGGGTGTCCACTGAATACCGTCTGGTGCTTCGATGTTTGTTATTGACATGACATCACCTAGGACAAGCAGAAAAAGAAGTGGTAAGGGAACACAACCCACATCGTACTTCCACATCGGTAGTAAATGTTTCAGATGTTTGATCCTTGTATAGCACCTAATATTGGAAGTTGAAGTAGATAACTTATTATAACGTCAGTAATAGTTTCCGATACACCTCTGTGATGCAGTGCTCTGCAAATGCTCGTTCTGAGATTAGTGGTGCAATTACATTTGCAATCCACGAAAGATTGGTTTAAAAAAAAACTTTGGTGGGATTTTATCTGTTCCCGCCGACTTTTTTGAATTTAGTTTTGCGATTGCATTTACCACCTCCCATGAGTTGGGGGGGTGGGGTATGATATTTCCGTATATTGCGACTGGAGTAGAAAGTTCTTATCTACAACTTCAGTGGTGCTGTTTTGTTATGTAGCGATATGCTCCTTCCATCTACAAAGTTTTAGGTCCGTGCTAGTTAGAAGATTTCGTGGTGAATTGAATAGTGATTCGTGTGTGTTTCTGTTTGTTGAAGTTACAGATGCTATAGCCTTGTACGTTTTCCTAAGGTCGTTTCATCGTGCACCCGTTTCTGCTTTGCGAAAAAAATTCTTCTATCAGTTCTTGTTGAGAGTTTGATCTCGCCATTCAGGTTTCTATATTGCTGTATAAGCGCCCTGAGGCGTACAATATGCTATTGGTAAGAGGAAAATTTTCAAATACCTTGACTAAAATAATGGAACATGTTCTAAAAACCTTAAACCACTGGACTATAATTTGCGGCCTTAGTATTAACCACGAAAAATTCAAGAAAGTATTGTTTACAAGAGGAAGAGTATTTACTTTCAATCACCCAAAAAGTAACCTTCATGAGAAAGTTTGGAAGGCGTATGCTGCAATGTATTCCTGTCAAGCTTTAATTAGAAAAACGTGGGGACTTAATCCACGAATGATCTACTGGATATACACTGCTATAGTCAGACCAATATTATGTCATGGATCACTTGTATGGTGGCCAATTTTGGAAACTTATATCAGTTATAGAAAAAGTATATAGAATAGTAGCACTTAGCATTACAGGAGCAACTGAAGAACTATGTAGAATACTTGGAATGGACCCGCTAAACTTATGTATATATAAAAGAATATGCTTTGAGAACACAATTAAGATTGAGACAAAACAAACAATTAGATGTTAAAAATTATGGACACTCCTCATTGATAAGAAAATATCAACTAGAGGACATAGAAACCGATTATTTGACACCTGAAATCAAATGGGACAATAAGATTACTGTAATCATCCCAATAAAAGACGATTGGAAACCTCTGGATAATTATTTGGAGAGATTGGGATATATACAGATGGTTCAAAAAAGGACAATGGTACAGGAAGTGTAGTATTCTGCGAGAAGTTAGGTATCAGACATAGTTCTACACTGGATAACTTATGTAACTATGATAACCTATGTAGCTAAGTTATTTTCTAAGAGGCCGATATTCTCAAGCAATATCGGTATTTACATATGTAGTCAGGCTGCTTTTAAAGCTCTCGGAAATAGGTGTATTAGATCGAAGGTAGTCAGCCGTTGTCGCAGAGAGCAACGAACAACACACACTGAAACTATGCTGGGTACCCAGGCACTACAATATCGTAGGAAATAAACCTGCAGTCGCGTTGGCACGAGCTGGATCTGATTTGGACATAACTGTTAGTTGTAGATGTATAAACTTGTCTTGATTCAATGTATGGGAAGATAAGAGAGCAATTTAGACGTAGTGCCGACACAATGTGGAATGATTGTGAGATGAACACAGACGAAATCCTTGTTGGAGGAAAAAGGTAATGGAGAAAGGAATAAGCTGTTACGTATGAGTAAGTCTGAATTGAGAATGTATGTAGGTAGGTATTATAACAGGTCATAATGATTTCAGATATTTCTTGAAAAAAGATTCGACTTTGCAATGATGATATCTGCAGATGGTGGGGCGAAGAAGTGGCAAACACATTCCACTATCTCTGTCAATGCCCTCCAACATCACACAGTCGAAATAAATGTTTTGGCTCTTTTTTCTTTCAGAATATGGAGGACTTGAGGGGTGTGAAAGCTATGGTAATTTCAGATTTACGAAGCTGCCTGGACTACTCAGACGGATTGATTAGAACAGAGCTGTGGATACCGGAGAATATAAGAGGAGTCACTATTGCTCAATAATGGTCTTGTGAATCTACACACAAAAAATCATGTGTGATGCTCTTTAACCTACCTACATTTTAATTCATATAAAATATGACCTACAAAGATGTAATAGCTGCTTTTCAAGATATGATTTACAACTAAGCGTATTTGGAAAAACAGATTCCAATAAATCATATCTACATCAAGACAAAAAATTATATAAAAACAAATATGTATATGTCCAGTAGAAGAAAAGAATAATTTGACTCTTTTTCAAAAATTGGCGTAATTTTAAATAACTACAAGTATAGGCAGAGAATAAGTGTTCGCATACTTGTTCATTATTTTTCGCAATACAACTAAGTACATATAAGTAAAAGTTGGATAAAGTATTGGCTATACCCATACTTGTAAGTATAGAGTGAGAATAAGTACAAGTATGTAAATACTCTAATTTTATAAATATATGTAAGTATATGTATTAATTATTTCACAATTTAAAAATACGTTCATTCCTTCAACTTATTGTTTTTTTTTTGTTTTTTTTTTTTTTTTTTGTTTTCCATACTTAACCAATGTTCGGTTATAAACAAAATATTGCCAAACATCATACACCGTTTTATACACACAATTCCTAAAAGTAGTTGTTTTACTTATAAGTATACTTAGAGTATTATAACTACTTTTCCATTCTTGTAAGTATTAGGTAGTTATAAGTATGGGTATGACAGATACCCATGATATTATCTACCTATAACCAGTTGTAATCATACATGCATAAATAAATAATGTTTGTTATAAGTATTGAGTACACCCATACTTATTTTACAGCAAATGCGTATGTGTAGGTATTTTCTGTGTTATAAGTATAGGTATAACTAATACCCAAAAATATGTGTAAATACTTAACTACATTTATTTAATAAGTACTTTTTGTCAGTCTCTGGTATGTACATGTTGTTCTCTTAGCTGCAAGTCGAAAACACAAGTAAATTTTAAGAGAAACACGTTCGTATTCGTGTTTAAGCATTGCCATACTTTTTCTTCTAAGTGTTTATTTTATTAAAAATGGGCAGCGAAGCGCACCAATGATATCTAGTAATAATCAATTTGATGGTAAATTTAAATGGTAGTGTGTTCTTTTTTCTTAGATCTTTATTATGTACCAATATCTTTGCCAAAATGAAAAAAAAAAAATTCGTGATCATGCTTTAAGGATGTAACCTCTGGAGTTCCACAAGGCTCAGTTTTAGGATCTTTGCTCTTCAGCATTTATATAAATGATATATTTAGTGTAGTCAATTTTGTTAATGTTCATGCATATGCTGATGATGTTCAATTGGACATATCTAGCCGTATTGGTCTTGTTAACGATATGTGTTAAAAACTTGATGAGGACCTAAAGGCTGTCTGCACATAGGCTAAGGCAAACGGTCTTATGCTCAATCCAGCCAAATCGGTATTATTACCCAACAAACTCAGTTTAACCAGCTTGCAACTGTTAGTTTGGCTGACACCAGGCTTGTTTATGTTGAAAAGGTTAAATATTTAGGTTTCCATATCAACTCGTCCCTATCATGTAGTGACCTCATTAATAATATTGTACGCAGTATGTACCTAACATTGCGTAATTTACGATTAACCTCAATTTATACACCTTCTGGCATGTTATACAACTACTTCTCTTATAACAAGTTTTGCGGAGGTGTACAACAAATTGGACTCAACCTCACTGCATAAGTTTCAAGTCTCATTTAACAATGCTACACGATATGTGTATGGCATACAGAGTTTCAGTATTATTTCGTCTTGGAGAACTATGATTCTTGGATTGCATGCGCAATCTTTTATTTTTGCACAAATTAATACCTACCCAATCACCGGCATACTTGTGCAACAAAATTTTATTCGGAAGTTCATCCAGAGGTTTTACGTTAGTACTACCTACATAGATACAACTACTTAAACACTAGCAGATTTTTATTCGTCAATGCCATAAAATTATGGAATTCATTACCTGCAAATATTAAAATAAATGTTGAAAGACAGAACTTTAAAAAAAGCTCTTACGAAATATGTTACTTTATCTTTCTTTATTTTTTCTACTTTTAATTTCATTGACTGAATGACCAGTATTTTATTATATTTTTAATTTAATCATCATAAAAATTATGTTTTTATTAATTGTAAATTTAAATATTTATTATTGTTGTTGTTCTTATAATTATTATTGTTATTATTATAATTACTAGTTTTTCCAATTATTCTTTTTGTTTTTGAAAAGTTGGCATCCCTGGGCTACCACGTTTAATTATTTTCTGCAATAAAAAGTATGTCTTCAATAAAACTCCCAAGAAACAAGATTACAACATTCCACGCGTTGTAAAATTAATTCGACGTTGCATGGCCGAATATATCACTCTTACTTGTCTTTTTTTTTTCATTCTTAACAAAAAATTAGTTAATGGCAGAGGAACAAAATTTCTTTATCTTCCTACAAAATCTCCAGCTCAAATACCTAGGAAGTGAGACTCCAATTTTAGCTACATAGGTAAAATTGAAATGAGTTTAATTGTGCTCCTCCAGTAGAGAATTGAGTTTAATGGTTCTCCTGCAGTGCTCTACCAAATTAC
Organism: Phasia obesa; assembly: GCA_949628195.1. NCBI lineage: Eukaryota > Metazoa > Arthropoda > Insecta > Diptera > Tachinidae > Phasia > Phasia obesa. The sequence goes on from OX451216.1 coordinate 114,641,050, forward strand.
GACTTATTTAAAATACTAGATTATACACGATAACCAAAACGAGTACACATGGCTGAGTAAAGCAACCACCAAAAACAGTACATCTATTCGAGAAAGCCATTTAGCCATTGTGAGAATGAGAAACTACTCGAAGGCCGAGCAACAAGAACGGCCTGATTGACTTTAAGCGATAAAGACAATGACATGCGCACGAGTTTCTCAACCCAGAGCTACTTCACGACTGACGATGTGTTAGTGTTTATTGAATATGAGATAAATAGTTTTTCTTTATTTAAAGTAAGCTAAAAACTACTTTTAACTATCACGTATTATAAGGAGAGGTTATAGCAATGAACATGATCCTCATTATTATAACGAAAAACTATAATAATGGGCCTTATTATTATTAGGCCCATTATTATAACTTGCCTTTAGCTTAAGTTAGGATTTTGTTGGAGCGATAAATAGTTTTTCGTTATTAAAAGTAAGGTAAAAACCACTTTTAACTATCACTTACTATAAGGGCAAATTATAGCAATGAGCATTATCCTCATTATTATAACGAAAAACTACTTATCGCTCCAACATAATGGGCCTTATTCTTATTCTTCTTCCTATTATTACACAGGGCAACAGCAAAAATATGCTCGAGTAACTACTATATACATTTGATGTATCATGGCTACCTTAGTACAAAAATGGTAAAATTTTTAAATTCTATGGATAGATTTTTTCTTAAAAAATTTTTTTTTTAAAATTGCAATTTTTTTGAGACGTTTCTTCAAATAATTAATGATAACTCAAAAACTACTAGTCCGATATTATTAAAATAAATTCAGAAAAATTAAGATTTGCATAGCCTTTAATTCGTCTATATATCGCGTTTCAATCGGATCAATAGTATCGGAGTTATAATAAAAAACTTAAGAAAAAAATATATTTTTACGTAAAAATGGCAAAAATTTTCGTTTTAAAAAAATCATAAAAAATCGAAAACGGCAAAAAACTTCCAGATTCATTTTTTTATCGCATAGCGACATATAATAGCAACAAAATGAGATATCGACCATAAAAATCGATTGATTTTTTTCGAATTTATTCACATTTTAGTGAATTCGCTCATTTTCACAAAATTTTAGTTTTTTGCTTGATATACGCATTATAGCGGGTTTTCAAATGTGTGAAAAACATAAATTTTCCAATTTCAAGGGGTGCATGTCGGATTAATGTTAGATTTGATGAGAAACTTCCACCCACAAAATTTTAGTCGAATTCGACAACGTTAACACGTAGCGCATAGGCCCCAAATCTGAAAAAAAGCGTTTAAATCGAAAATAATTGACAAATTTTCAGTTTTTGCAAAATTAACGCTATTTATTTCCCCTTTTGCAAAAAAGTGGATCCTGGTCCTTAGGGCAAACACAATGAGATTTACAATAAGCTACATGTCTTTAAGTTTTCGAGTTATTACAATTTTCACTGACCATTATATGTCCTTGAGAACTTGCCGAAGACAATTTACAAAAACATTTTACTTTTAAAATTTTTTATTTTTTTCTTTTTTAACAATAAAATATAAAATTTCGCTAAAATTGACTGATATCTTCCTATTACACAACGCAACAAAATAAAAAAATTAGATGCTTTTGAAACCACTATACAATATCACTGTAGTCAAGTGCTTTCATCTTCACAAGGACACTCAACCTCAAGCATGTGTTCTCAATCAGGAAGTTCAGATCCAGAACTACCTATATCTGAAAATGACGAGTTCATCCCACACAAAAATATCTCACCGAGACCATGGAATCAAGACCAGCTAAATGATGTAATAAGAGAACTTGGATTGTCAAAAGCATCTTCGGAATTACTTGCATCCCGGATGAAGGAATCAAATCTCATAACGGAGGAAACTAAAGTTTCGTATTACCGTACCCGAGGAAAAGGCTTACTTCACTATTTTGCAGAAGAGGACGATTTTGTCTGCTGCACGGATATTCCTGGTTTGATGACTGCCATGGGCTTACATAGATATGATTCAAGCGAATGGCGTTTATTTATTGACTCATCAAAACGCAGCTTGAAGTGTGTCCTTTTGCACAATGGAAATAAATTTCACTCCTTGCCAATCGCACATTCAACCAAGGTAAAAGAAGAATACTCTGTAATTGCATTGGTCATGAAGAAGATAAAGTATAATGAACATAACTGGGTAATTTGTGTTGATATTAAGATGGTAAATTTCCTATTAGGTCAACAAAGTGGCTATACCAAATACCCTTGTTTTTTATGTTTATGGGACAGCAGAGCTAAGTCAGAACACTGGAAGAGAAAACAATGGCCTTATAGGGAAACACTGGACCCAGGTATGAGGAATGTTATAAATGTACCTCTGGTGCCCCGAGATCGCATCATATTACCCCCTCTTCACATTAAACTTGGTCTGATGAAACAATTTGTTAAAGCACTTAACAAAGATGGTGAATGTTTCCAGTATATTTCAAGGAAGTTTAAAAGTTTGAGTATGGAAAAGCTGAGAGCAGGAATATTTGACGGCCCACAAATTCGCAAATTGGTCAAAGATACCGATTTTCTCAGTTCAATGTCAGAAATTGAGAAAAATGCATGGGATTCGTTTGTATGGGTTATTCAACATTTCTTAGGAAATAACAAGGATGATGATTATGTTGCGCACGTTGAAGAGATCTTAACTCACTTCCAGAATCTTGGATGCAACATGAGCATCAAGTTACATTACCTTCACAGTCACTTAGATCGTTTCCTGAAAATCTAGGAGACTTAAGTGAGGGAACAGGGCGAACGATTTCACCAAGATATTCGGACAATGGAGGAAAGATACCAGGGTCGCTGGGATGCACACATGATGGCAGATTTTTGCTGGAGTATTCAGAGCAACACTTCGTTATTCAATAATAGAAAATGTCATAAAAGAAAATTCCAAAGTTTGTAGTTTATAATATTTATTTATTTCCTTATTTTATATGTTGTAATAAATTTAAATAATAAAATATAAAATAAAAGAAAATACATGAATAAAACAATGAAATGCATTTTCGATCTATTCCATAGATTTGACTTAGTTACATTTTTTTGTCAATTGCCTTCGGCAAGTAACTTGAAAACTGTTTAACCGATTTAAAAGATATGTAGCTTATTGTAAATCTCATTGTGTTTGCCCTAAGGACCAGGATCCACTTTTTTGCAAAAGGGGAAATAAACCAGGAATATCCGTGCAGCAGACATAATCGTCCTCTTCTGCAAAATAGTGAAGTAAGCCTTTTCCTCGGGTACGGTAATACGAAACTTTAGTTTCCTCCGTTATGAGATTTGATTCCTTCATCCGGGATGCAAGTAATTCCGAAGATGCTTTTGACAATCCAAGTTCTCTTATTACATCATTTAGCTGGTCTTGATTCCATGGTCTCGGTGAGATATTTTTGTGTGGGATGAACTCGTCATTTTCAGATATAGGTAGTTCTGGATCTGAACTTCCTGATTGAGAACACATGCTTGAGGTTGAGTGTCCTTGTGAAGATGAAAGCACTTGACTACAGTGATATTGTATAGTGGTTTCAAAAGCATCTAATTTTTTTATTTTGTTGCGTTGTGTAATAGGAAGATATCAGTCAATTTTAGCGAAATTTTATATTTTATTGTTAAAAAAGAAAAAAATAAAAAATTTTAAAAGTAAAATGTTTTTGTAAATTGTCTTCGGCAAGTTCTCAAGGACATATAATGGTCAGTGAAAATTGTAATAACTCGAAAACTTAAAGACATGTAGCTTATTGTAAATCTCATTGTGTTTGCCCTAAGGACCAGGATCCACTTTTTTGCAAAAGGGGAAATAAATAGCGTTAATTTTGCAAAAACTGAAAATTTGTCAATTATTTTCGATTTAAACGCTTTTTTTCAGATTTGGGGCCTATGCGCTACGTGTTAACGTTGTCGAATTCGACTAAAATTTTGTGGATGGAAGTTTCTCATCAAATCTAACATTAATCCGACATGCACCCCTTGAAATTGGAAAATTTATGTTTTTCACACATTTGAAAACCCGCTATAATGCGTATATCAAGCAAAAAACTAAAATTTTGTGAAAATGAGCGAATTCACTAAAATGTGAATAAATTCGAAAAAAATCAATCGATTTTTATGGTCGATATCTCATTTTGTTGCTATTATATGTCGCTATGCGATAAAAAAATGAATCTGGAAGTTTTTTGCCGTTTTCGATTTTTTATGATTTTTTTAAAACGAAAATTTTTGCCATTTTTACGTAAAAAATATATTTTTTTCTTAAGTTTTTTATTATAACTCCGATACTATTGATCCGATTGAAACGCGATATATAGACAAATTAAAGGCTATGCAAATCTTAATTTTTCTGAATTTATTTTAATAATATCGGACTAGTAGTTTTTGAGTTATCATTAATTATTTGAAGAAACGTCTCAAAAAAATTGCAATTTTAAAAAAAAATTTTTTAAAAAAAAATCTATCCATAGAATTTAAAAATTTTACCATTTTTGTACAAAGGTAGTCATGATACATCAAAATTATATAGTGGTTTTAAGAGCACATGAAATTTTTTTTATTTTGTTGTGCTGTGTTATTATTCTTCGTGTTAGTTTTTACCAATGACTCAATAAAATTTTATTTATTTCGCAGTGTCTGTACCTGACAAAAATTTGTCTTGATAAAAGTCTATATTTATATCGACTTTAAAAATGTTTTTTTATATGAAGTTTGGCCTTTATCAAGACAAATTTTTATCTGGTATAGACACTAGGTAAAATAATTTTAATAAATGTATTTTAAAAATGAAAACAACAATTTTTAGAGCTTTTTTCGAAAAAATACGAGTTTTTTTAAATTTCAGTGCTTTTTTTAAAGTTGACAACGCTGGTGGTTAAACAAAAGATCATCTGCTCGATAACTTATCGGATGCTTTTGTCGTAACGAACAGTTGTAATATCAAGAAACAGCAAAAGTGTCCGAAAACATACTAACTTTAGCTATTTGTAAAAAATTCTTCAAATAAAGCTTCATTCTAGCAAAAAATGTAGATTTTTTAATTTGTTTATATTATTGAGTTTTGGTTTTAAATATACATAATTTGTTTTTACTCCATTTTTTTTTTTTTGACCACAAGCAAATCAAAACACAATTTTAAACTAATTGTTTTTACTTAAATGCATTTATTCATATATATGTACATGCCTACAGGCAGAGGAAAAGTAACACACAAAATAAAGTATGTAGGAAAGAAAAGAAAACTAAAATGAAAATAAATTAATTATTAAAAAAAATATTAAAACAAATATGTGTTGCAATAGTTATAAATATTGAAGCATTTAAGCTGCATAATTCAGTTTAAATTAAACACGAACACCAAACGGATTATAACGGAATACGCCGTCAAGTCAAGTAGTACATCGGAAACAACACACAACAAAAACTTCATTTTAAAGGATACAACCATGAAGTTACTGGTAAGAAGCACCAATCGCATGCATGTTTAGCCCAAATGAATTCTTAAAGTGGCCATAAAATAGTGGCAAAAATCATTATAACTAAATATTAAAAAAGTGATGCGATGAAATGAACAAATTGCTAAATACGAAATTTTTATAAATGAATTAAGTTATCAATCATTTAAAAATATACTGTCAAAATTTTTAGTGGACTCTTAAATTTGGACGCAAATCTTTACATTTTTCAACTACTTCCTTAAAGACAGGAATTTAACGAATTGTTATACCAGGTGGGGCAAAAGTGATGTTATAAAGTGAATTGGTTGACATTTTGTTAGAAATAAAAAATTAGTTTTGTTATCACTAAAAGTTTATTTGAAGATGTAAAATAAATGCCATTTTATGTTAAAAAAATTGTATCGGGCAAATGACATTTCCTGAGTTAATGCACATTCGTGTGTGATTATTTTAAACACATTATATTAAATACTTTGATTTAATTTCTTCTTCAGCTATCAGTTTGTGTTTTATTGAAATAAAGGCGAAGTTTAGAAAGAAAAAAAAACATAGAGAGCTTTTAATTAAGTGGTACCAACTGTTCCTAATATTTTTTTATTTTAACACCTGAATTCCTAAAACGTGGAAGTTAAGTCCAAAAAAATAGTTTTTTTTACAAAAGTGGCTACCCTGCCACCACAGGACTGTCAAATCCTTTAGGAGATGTAGCCAGGAAATGAAGTTTTAATAATCTATTTCCCTTTTCAATCGGTGCTTTGCAATCGAAGGAATTTTACAATAAATAAAATTATTCTTTTATTCCCATTTGCTATATATTGTGTTTAAAATAGTCCAAACAATTTACTAGTACCAAAGTAAGTTTTATTTACGCAAGCAAAATAAACATTTTTGGGGAAAACCCTGGCAAACTGCAGTTTTTCATTTTTTTCCAATTCAGAGGCTTGTGACTTCTTAACGAAACGCACTATCAAAACAAAACTTGACACTATTATATTCTAAATTTTATAAAGACTGTAGCCGATATATGTATTTAAATAATAATCCAATCATTAATGAATCAACATGAAAAATACGAATTTATGGTCAACCAAAAATAAAAAAAATAAAAATTTCGAAAAGTGAAAACCCAGACATGTAAGCACATTTTTTAGATATTTTTAAAGACTATCTAAATTTAAAAAAGTCCTAACATTTGAGTTATAATTAAACTTTTTATGACATTTCAAAAAAATGTATCCCCGAAGTACAAAGAGAAGTTACTTTTTGATGATAACTTTTTTAAATTTATTTTGGATGAACAATTTTTCAAATTTCATTGATGATGCAAAAACATAAATTAGGTCACCCTTTAAAATAATCAATTTAACTTGGACGAACTTTTGAAAGGTCGCAACTAGTTGATTACATTGCATTTTCTCTATTTTTTTTAACATTTTTCTTTTACTTGTCTCTTTCTTTATACAGCAAATCGGTCTTCCGGTGCTACTAATCTTGCTTCTCTTCGCTGATAATTCACTTGCCAAAAGGCGAAGGATCGACAGTACAAGCAATAATGAGGATGAACATGAGGTTCATCATCACAATTATGAAGAGCAACAAATATCACCAACTGATGAAGATTTACATGCGCAAGAATCAGGCAAGTTGGAGATGAAGGTTTATCCTGAAGCAAACGCCAATAATGGACGTGCCAAACGTGGCTCACAAAAATACCGACAAACAGCTTTAATAAAACCTGTAAACCGTCGCAAAAAGCATGTGATTTTAAAATTGCAACCTAGATATAGAAAACCTGTGCACAACCAGATCTCCGAAAATATTAAGAATTTTCCCAACCCCGCACCCAGTGAAGATTTAAAGGTATACCACACCTTTGAAGAAACTCACGAACATATCGAGGAAAAAGATGAAACTCCACCCGAAAAACAGGAAACAACATCGGACACTCATATGCCCGATGCAACAGAACAATTGGAAATCCAAGCCGAGCAACAGTTCAATGATCCCATAACTGAAGAAACGCAAAATTTTCACTCGGAAGAAGAAAAACACAAAAAGATCAAAATAAAACATCACCACCATCATCATCATCACAATCATGTGAAGGAAATAATCAAGAAAATACCGGAGCCTTATCCTGTTGAGAAAATCGTACATGTACCAGTGGAAAAGATTATTGAGAAAGTTGTTCACGTGCCAAAGCCCTATGCCGTGGAAAAAATCATTAAAGTTCCAGTCGAAAAACTTATACATGTACCCAAACCATATGCAGTAGAAAAGATTGTAGAAAAAAAGGTTCCCTATCCGGTAGAAAAAATTGTTGAAAAAATCGTTCACGTTCCGGTTGAAAAAATTGTAGAAAAAATTGTACATATTCCAAAGCCTTATCCGGTAGAAAAAATTGTGGAAAAGATTGTTCATGTGCCTGTTGAAAAAGTCGTTGAGAAAAAAGTGCCCTACGCAGTGGAGAAAAGAGTCCCTTATGCAGTAGAAAAAATTGTACATGTTCCTATCGAGAAAGTCGTAGAAAAAATAGTTCACGTTCCTAAGCCGTATCCTGTGGAAAAGATCGTTAATCAACTTGTTGCGGTACCAAGACCTTATCCAGTAGTCCAGCGTGTACCTTATCCAGTGGAGGTTAAAGTGCCTATTCACGTAGAAAAACCAATTCCATATCCAGTGGAAAAGGTTGTTCCTGCTCCATATAAGGTTGAAGTAGAAAAGAAAGTTCCGGTTTATATACATTCAAAGGAACCCTATAAATTTGAACGCACAAAACAGGATGAGTCAGATCAGAAACATATTGACGATGATTTCATAGATCACGAGCACAAGGGTTACGAACATAGTCATGATATCGAACACTATAATCACCATGCTCACGATTTATCAGTTTTTCCATCGAACCACAAGCCCAGAGTAACTGGCCATCAAAAGCCTGATCCCCAAAAACAATCAACTGCAATACGAGCGGAGTTACTGCATCAACAAATTCATAACTTTGGATTTAAAAATCAAGAGCAGCAATATCAGCAGAAACAACAACAGCACCACCACCAGCAAATTCAGCACCAACAACAACAGCAAATTCAGCAACAACAACAACAAATTAAACAGTTGCAACTTGAACAGCTTAAACATCAGCAGGAACCACACACAACACAACAACTAAAAACGCTAACAGATTCTCAGGAGCCATGTATTCAAGAAACACGTAATATTGAGGTATCAATTGCGCCCAAATCCCATTCAAAATTTCAAATAAATGTTCCGGAAATTGAACCAGCTGCCAGCAACACAGCTTCGGTTTCTGTACCGTACGCGGACATGCAAACCCAAGCGTCAACAAACTCTTACCAAGTCGTGTCTCCTTTACAACCAATAGCTTTGCCCCTTCACTTCTTTCAATATCATCACATGCCTTTTCAACAACCTCTTGGTTTCTCTTTAGCTGCGTCAGCGTCTGGTAATTAATGATTCGTCGTACGCTACATCCGCACTTCGTTATTCTTAAGTGTTATTTATTTGTGTATATTTTACGATATAGTGTTAGTTTCGTAAATGATGTTGCTTATAATTTTATTTGAAAATGTCGATAAGCTTGTGGATAATTTTAAGAAATTTTTAATAAACAATTTTGTAACGTAACCAGTGATTGATTTAAATTATGATTACATGTACACATCTTTATATATAAAAATAAGTTGCATTGTGTTAGTAATTGATGTTCTCTGAAATGCGTGAACCGATTTTGTTTCTGCAAAGTTAATATGAATATAGCCGGAATAGATGGCGTGGTACCGCCCATTCAAAGTGAAATATTATTATCGTGTTCCTGGCGATCTGCAATAGATAGCGCCTTGAAACCATACAAAGTGAAAAATTATTATTGTGTATATAGAGAACTATAATAGGTATGGTCGTCAAAATAGGTACAAGTAAACCCTATACCTATGCATATACTCTAGAAAACCATAGGCTGAATTGGGACAGTGAGCGTGGTACCCCCCATACAAAGTAAATAATTATTTCGTGTATCTAGAGAACTGCAATAGGAAGCGCCTTGGAATTTTGCATCAGTAACCCAAGCTACATTGTGTAGAAAAACACAGACTGAATTTGAATGGAGTGCGTGTTACCTCCTATACAAAGTGAAACATTATTATCGCGTGCGTAGAGAAGTACAGACTCAATAAGAATACTGGGATTGGCACATCCCATTAAAAGTAAATAATTGTTATCGTGTTAACAGGAAAAAACAGGTTGGATGGTCACAACAAGATCGAATATGATTTCTTATAAGGTGTATGATGAAATTATCAATTCGGCTTATGGCAGCATTGTATAGTCTCGAATTACTGACATATACATATATTTCGTAAATTCACTACATTGGCCTGCAAAATGTATTTATACACATTATGTGTTTATAATTATTGCGCATTTTTTAGATTCACAGATAATGTATTTATACCCATTGTGCATTTCTACATAGAAAATGACAAAGAAAAAATCATGAATCATGACAGCTTAACCCATTCGCTGCCAAGGACGAGTATACTCGTCTTTTACTTTGAAGAAATGAAGCAATGTTTCAATAGGAATGAAGGTAGAACCGTTACAATTTATTACCCAATTTTTATTTTATTCGCATTTTCTATTTTGTTTCATTCATATAAACAAAAAACCACACCACTTTTTTAAGGAAAATCCCAGCTCAGAGTCTTGTAACTATCAGAACAAAACTTGACATTATTTTATTCTAAATTTTATCAAGAGTGTATCCGATATATTAAAATATTAATCGGATCATAAATAAGTTTACCGCATCAAAAAACTAAAAATAAAAAAAAACATTTTCAAACCCATTTTTCTCTCAAACTAAAAGACATATGCGCACATTTTTAACCGACTACAAAAAAGAAGGAGGTTATTAATTCGTCTGAATGTTGCTTTTTTATGTTTGTGTCCGCATTTCTGAACCAATTTTAAAATTTTTTTCTTTATTTGAAAGGTTATGCTTACAGATTGGTTCCGTTTTAAAAACAGATCATTATTTTAAAAATTAAAGGGTGTCCCCATACAACATACATGTTTTTTGGTGTATTGAGAACCGTAGGGCACCAATTTTAAATTTTCAAAAATTGCGTATCACTATAGCTCCCAACAACAAAAAGTAATAAAAAAATAATTTAAAATTTAAAGGGTGTGCCCGTAGGTGAAGTAATTTTACCTTTATGGGCCTATCTTTTGAACCGTTATAGACATAACCTTGCAAATTGGACAGAATGTCGATTACTATGACCGTTATAATAAAAAGTATAAATATTAAAAATTATAAATTAAAAGGTGCATTTAATTCGATGTACTCGTATGTGACCATACTTTTGAATAGTTGTACACCGACCGTTGAAATTTACAAAGAACCTGTATTGCTAAGTCCGCTATAACAAAAAGTAAAAAATTTGAATTTGGAAATAAAAGGGTGTCCCAATAGTTAATGTAATTTTATGTATGTGGCCAAACTTTTGAACCGTTATAGACAGACAGCTGAAATTTACAAGAAATATGTATTACTGAAATTTGTAACACGTATTTTTAAATTAAAGGGTGTCCCTAAAATTGATGTAATTTGACCTATATGGCTCTATATTTTGAACCGTTATAGACAAACACTTTAAAATTAGGCGGAATGTTCACTACTTTGTCTGGTATAATAACAAGTATAAATATTTAAAATTATGAATTAAAAGGTGTCCCAATAGTTCTTGTAATTTGCTGAAAATGGCCAAACCTTTAAAACTTTATAAAAAAAACAGTTGAAATTTACAAAGAATCTTTGTGGCCAAGTGTAAATTAAAGAGTGTCAATAGGTGATGTTATTTGATCTATGTTGCTCTATCTTTGAAGCTGTTATAGACAGAAGCTTGGAATTTAAATAAATTGTGTTTTGTTTTGTCAGTGTAAGTGTAAACAAAATAAACAGCCCAATTCTGAATAGAAATTCCCCGGGTATTTTCTCCCTATTCCCTGTTCCCCTATTCTAAATAAAATCTCCCGGGGAAATTTTTCCCATTCTCTTTTCCCTTATTCTAAATGAACTTCGAAAATGGGAAATTCCTCCCTAGCAAAAAAGTAGGTATTACGAATAGCATTTTAAGGGAAAATATTATAACAAATTTTGGGAATAATTCCGACACAAAATTCAAAGGGAGTTGTGATATTTTTTAATAAAAAAGTGATAAATATCGTAATATATTCATACTTTTAGGTCAAATACAACAAACAGTTTTAAAATATAAGTTTTTTTTAACTCTCCTTTTAATTTTTTTTTGTTTTCTTTTAACCAAATGTGATAAAGTTGACGAACTTAACTATACTTGTTTATTTATTAGGACAGAATTTTATTATAGATTATTTCCGAAAATATAAACAAAGGACAAATATAGCGGTGACTGTAAGGACACAACATCACTATCTTGGACGCTTAAACTAATGCTGATATTAAAAACGCAAAGCAAACTTTTTTTATTTTGGCTGTCTTTTCTGGAACGAAGTGAGGCAATTTAGCAACAAGAATGCAAGGGCCAGGGATACGTCGCAATCTTTCCCTATACCTGTTTGGTACCCACCTTCGGCAAAGAAACGTAAAGCTGCACTTAGTTTCACAAGAGGGATATTGCGAACGACTTTATTCGTGGCTGACTGTGCGACGTTAACTCGTCGAGCAGATATTACCCTGTAATATCTGCTTATTTACCCTGTAATATTTTTCGAATCTGCATTGCAACAGTGAAATAATTATAATTGAAATGAACAAATAAATATACATATACAATAACATCTTTTTATACTCACAATGTTTGTGGCAACTCAAGTGGATTTGCGTCATCACGCAACTCTCTCCTTCTCATGAATATTGCTATTCGTCAGCTTCTGCTGCTTCAGCTACCACTCGAAATCCTACAGTAAACATTTTATTTAATTTAAATATTCGACACTTATTTTTAATAAAAATGAATTGTTGTTTTAAGTCAAAACAACAACAGCTGAAAGCAAAACACCTGACTATAAAAATTCGATATTCCCTTTGCCGCAATAACATTCTTCCCGTGTGTTTAGAATAAAAGAATTTGTTCCCGGGAAAAATAAATTCCCTACCTGACGTATTTGCAGTATATGAAAATAATTCTAGAAACGTTATAGACATACATTTCATATTTACACAGAAAGTATATTACTATGTCCGCTATAGCAACAAGTATAAAGTTGGAAATTAAAGGATGAACCCAAAGTAAATGATATTTGATCTATATGACCTTATCTTTTGAACGCATATATTACAAAGCGAATATTACAATGTCCACACTAAAAAGTACAAAAACACTTAAAGGGTATCCTCATAGCTGTAATTGACTTATATGGCCTAGTCTTTTAAACCGTTACAGATAGAGACTTGATATTTACACAAAGCGTGCATTATTAAGTCCGCTATTAGAATTATAAAATTAAAAATGAAAGGGTGTCCCTATATTTAATGAAATTTGATGTATGTTTATCTTTTGAGCCGTTTTAGATAGACAACTGAAATTTACACGTAATGTGTATTAGTATGGTCGCTATTACAGCTAAAAAAATTTAAAATTAAATTGTGTCCCCATAAAAAACGGATGTAGCTTAACTTTACTAGGGAGATGCTTAAATTTTACATAGTCTTTACATCTTTTCCTGCTAATTTTGACGCATTTTGTGTATCTTTTATTTGGTTTAAATACTAGTTCTTACAGATTATCTGTTTTGAAGTCGGTTTTTTTGCAAGAATTATTAATAGATATTTTCAAAGACTATCTAAGTTTAAAAAAATCTTAACATTTAGTAATAAATAAATTATTTGTAAAATTTCAACAATAATGCATGCCTGAGGTATGCAACTTTGGGGGCTTAACAACAAAGCCTCCTTTACCATAGGGGCCGACCATTCCACTCAGAAATATCTCTGGTTTGCATCTGTGAAAATTCATTAAGATTTCTTTTTTGCTTCATGAGCTACCACTGTGCAGCTGTTGATAAGGTTTAGTATTGTTTTTATTTAAACCAAAATTTACACCCCTGTTATGTAATATGAATTCCAAAACTTTTATTCGGAAGTGAATTGTTTTAGATGTAAAAGTGAATTGTTTTAGATGTTTTATATTATCAAAATATTTCGATGTTTCAGTTAACAGAGGGGTTGCCGCAGCAGTTTTCTCCTATAAATTCAATTAACAAAGCAGATTATCACAACAGGATACTTTAACGGCTGACTAATGTGTATTCAGCTTAATCAATAAAAAATACTCATACGTAATAACATTGCGTCTAATCACGAGAAATTCAACAAAAAACGCAACATAATATACAATTTGTGAAATAGCATTTTAGTTAACTTTTATTTAACCCGCAAGAATTTAAAAAATGTACTACTTTTTTGAAAAACTAAAACTTGTTAGGGTTTAACAATAAGAGTTGACTTCTGAAATTTGATCAATTTGGTTATATTTACCTAGATTAAGTTTAAATTTATTGAGCCTTTTTCCCCTACCTTAATTTAAAAAAAAATAAATTTTGATGAAATCGGCAAAGAATGGTCTAAAATGTACAAATTTTTATATTTGCTATATTATTTAACATAAAATTGTAGACACTTAGATGTTTTGTACCCATTATAACCGTACTTGGGACTGACTTTTGGTTCTATCAAGTGCCTTTGTACAAATAATAAAATAAGTTTACGTGTCGAAGACTCACGATGAGATCATTTCTAGTCACACATGTTCCACCGCAATTTATTTAAAAACTTTTTAGGTCTCCACACCCTTACGCACAAATATATTTTTATGTTATCACTCACTGACTTGTAAAAGATTTATTAACCGGAAATGGGCGTTCAAATCAAAATGCATATCGTCCACTTCGTGATTTAATCACGAATTTAATCGTCCAAATATGCGTACAATCGGAAAAATCGAGCAAAAATTTGAGCAAACCGGGTGCCTAGGATATGTGAAAACACCAGTGCATGCTCATACAGCAGAAAATATTGCTGTTGTTCGCGATAGAGTGGCTGAAGAGCCGTCCACCTCAACTCGTCGTCGTGCACATCTCATGCTCATCGTTGATGATCATTATGCATACATGCATTTACACGCTTACAAGGTGCAATTGAATTAAGAACTAAAGCCTCTTGATCATTCCAAACGTCGTCAATGGTGAGAATGGTGGCAAGAAATGGCAAAGTTGGAGATAAATTTTCGAAGAAAATCATCTTTAGTGATGAGGCATATTTTCACCACAGTGGATTCGTCAATAAGCAGAATCGCCGCATTTCGGCGAATGATAATCCAATTGTGATTGTCGAAAAAACAATGCACCCAAAAAGGGTGACCGTTTGGTGCGGTTTACGGGCCGGCGGCATCAATGGGCCATATTTCTTCCAAAATGAGGCCGGTCAGGCAGTTACTGTGAATGGTGTTCGTTATCGTTAGATGATAACGAACTTTTTATGGCCCGTATTGGAAGATATGGATGTAGACGATATGTAGTTTCAACAGAACGGTGCCACTTGGCACACAGCTAACGAAACAATGGTTCTTTTGCGCGACAAATTCAATGGCCGTGTTATCTCATGTAGTGACGATGTCAATTGGCCGCCAAGATTATATGATTTGACACCTTTGGACTTATTTCTTTGGGGTTATTTGAAAGAAAAGGTGTACGTAGATAAGCCAACAACAATTCAAGAGCTATGATGATGATTGTGGAACAAGATTAACGTGAGTACCTGCCTACTCGGCCTAACCTCACGGTGGTCTTACCACCGAGTGAAACAGGCGTAGACTAGCGCCCCCATTGTGTAGTATAACAACACTTTACGATTGCCACCAATCGCTTTTTGTGTGTGATACAGTCACAATGATTAGCAATTTATATAATATGGCAAGCCTTTCCAAGGCAAGCCTAGATCCACATTATAACCTCTTGCTTAGGGGTTTGGAGACTATCCAAACTCCGTCTGTTGAGAGTGCAACAGCACACTTGATCGACCTTGCACCTTACCTACATCAATCGATCTTAAACCACATCCACCAAGTGTACCCCCGAAGGGGACTTCAGGTGTGCCGCCGAGGTCGTTGTGGCCATTTAGCGAATATTTTGTTCCATAGATAATTGAAATCAAAATAATAAAAAATTACAATAATTTCCTAAATAATTTGTGTTTTATTCAAAATCAATATTGTTTCTTAAAATTTAACCACCCTTTATATATACATATGTATAATTAAATTATATATATACGTATAATTATATACTGTATAATTATCTAAAAAAATTGAGTGCTTTTCATACAAATTTTTGAAAAGATTTGGTCGCTTGCAATACAAAAACAGCACATTAGTTTCAATTATCCATTTCTTGTAGGGATTCTACCGATAAGGGATCATTTCGAAGCTTTGATGTAAGACAATATATTATTATAATCTCGAATGGCTTTCAATAGTTGTACTAGTTGAAGTTTATCTGAGTTTGTGAGATTGAATTTTACTGTTTTTGATTTATTTTATTTTTTATTTGCCTTATTTGTGCAAACATTGCAAATTTTTGAATCACAAGCAGCTTTCTTCACTGCAGAAATCACATCATCGCCATCACCACAACGCAAGTAACTTTATGCAATGTTATTCAATAAATGGAAATCAATCTTCTTCTTTTTTATTTGCTAATTCGTTCGCCTAATTTTAACGACCAATACAATTAGAGATTGTTACATATTTTACATTTAAAAAATTATTTTATATATTTTTCAGCACCTATCTCTGATACCAGTCCATACTGGAATATTATTAATCCATGTTGTTTCTTCTCTCTCTCTAACAGATTTTCCTTCAATATTAGCTCGTGTTATTAACAGTTTATATTTTGGGTTCCTCATATGTATGTCCCAGATATGCTGTTTTACTTCTTTTTACCGCGTTGAAAAGTTCTCTTTGCAGTGCATTCTTCTCAATACTTCGATAGATAATTTTGAGTATTCGTCTTTAATTCAACATCTCAAAGGCCTGCAACCTTTTTTGTCTGATGATTTTAATGTACATGTCTTCAACGTATATTGTAAAACTTAGCATATATGTATGTATATGTTTTAATGAATCGTGATTTCGATTCAAGATGAACATCGTGACTTTTGAACATTTTTATATTAAAAAAAAGGCATCTGGAGCCATTTCTATACGGCATCTTATTACAATCGACAAAAGGTGTCGTTGGTTGTTATTCTGAGATACTTAAAATTCTGTACTCTGTCATTGTATGCGTTATGTATATGTATTTATCTATTTTTCTTGTATACAATCTAGTACTGGAAAATTCTAATACTTTTGATTACTCGATACAATTCAATACTTTTCAATTGGGCACTCAATGCTTCCATTTATATACTAGCAGAGGAAATTTATTATTGTAGTTGGCAAATATTTTTATAAATTTATTTCTAAAAATACTACCGTAAAAGTATCGATTAGCTACTTTTGTGTATTGAGTACCCAAAAAAATTATCGAGTACTCGGTACCCACTACTCAATACTTTACCAGCACTATCATATATTTTGTTTTTCGTATATTGATATTTAGACCGGGTTTGTACATACTTTGATCTATCTTCAAATATTTATTAATTTATATACTTCTTCATATTTTAAATGTTTTACAGCAGCAAGGAGAATGTAGATTTGAAAAAAGCGTTCGAATGGCAGTAGAACGCAGTCAATATTGACTGAAAACAAAATATGTATTTATGTAAGTATTACTACGTTTATACGCAGGACTTACTCACAAATAAAAATATTGCAAATAGAAAATTTGCTGTATAAACAGTGAAGTAAATTTTTATTTGCGAATAGTTAACTCACGAAAGCAATTCCTGATTAACGACGCTATCTGCAAAAAACCCGTATGGCATTGCCAAATCTTTAAAATATAAAATGTATTGTGTGAATTAATGGAAAATTTGCTCCCGCATTGTATTAATTTAATTGTAAAAACAACTATTATGTTCGATCGCAACATTAAACATTTAAGAAAACAGCACTAGCAACACAAATTTTAAAAAAATATATAACTCTTATTAAGAGCAATTTACCGCATAAAACAGTGAGTTCATTATTTGCGAATAGGCTACGTAGAAACGTGGTATATATCTATACATATAATAAAATACTTTTGCGTTCGCATCACGTAAAACCTACTGGATGGATTTTAACAAAATTTTGTGAGGAAGTACCTTAGCATTCCGATTTTAATAAAGGATACATTTTTTCCGCAAAAATATTTTACTTCCAAAAGAAAGTGGAGAAATAGCAGTGAAAGTGCTCATTAGTAGTAGTAAAGTAAATACATAAACCTAACTGAACTAACCGGATATGCCTACTTTATTTTTTAAATACATAAACTGATATGCAGCATAGTTTAAGGCGGCACTAAAAACGTAAAGGTCTTTGGTGTGGATTGCTTTCAAAGCAAAATCGAACAAAATATTGCAAGGTCGCTGACGAAGTTGCGGGCATAGCCATTCAATGTATGTATGTATATATTAATTTTAAATTGTATTTTAATAAATATTAAAATAATATTTAAAACTAATTAAATCTAATTAAAACTAATATTGTCTACTTCTCAATTCTCTTTTATTTCCTACTTTGTTTAAATAATTTTTAATATTTTTAGTCTTTATTTTCCCTTTCGTCTTTTATGCTTATAACTAATAAATAAGGGCCAGAATCATGGAAGGTGGTTTTGATTTGTAATGGGTTAATAAAACAAATTTTCTTAGAAAGTTTGTTTTATGAGCCTTATAAAAAAGGATTTTTTTATGGGGATGGCACTAAGTATATAAGCATAGAAATAATTAATAATTACATAATAATTAATTATAAAATAATTGGCAGATATAAAATGTTTGTTTTAGTATATTTTATTGTTTAATAATGGATTTAGTTTTTTTATTACGGCTTCAATTTTTACATACATTTATGACTTCGGTTAGCGAGAATTTAGGTCCGACTGTGAGCAATGGTTATGAATTAAACAGATACATAAGTGATAATGAATCAAACTTGATAGTTGGCCACTGTAATATTCAAAGTATGAAACCAGCATCTGCCAAATTCAATGAACTTTAAATTCTTTAAGATTCATCGTCATTTGACATATTTAGTGTAACAGAAACTTGGTTAAAACCTTATGTACCAGATGGAGCTACCTATATACTATAACTTTATAAGAAATGATCGTCCAAGCAGGAGGAGGAGGAGTGGGCATTTATATCTTACGTAATATTCGATATAAAGTACTAAACATTGAGTCTCACTATGGTGAATGTGAAGTACTTTTTATGGAGATTTATGTTGATGGTATTACTGTTCTCTTTGGAGTTGTTTTCTTGCCGCATGGTAATATCGAATTTTTTGAATCAACCTTATCAAATGTGTTTGAGCAATATAACAAAATAGTGGTTGTTGGAGACTTTAATAATAATTTGTTTGATCTGTCTAAGCAAAGAAATATTAGGTTGTTGTGTAATCGTTTAAATATGTCAATATGTCATAATTTTACGCCCACGTATTTTGATGTTTACCATGAATCATCATCGCTTTTAGATTTATTTCTTTTGAGTGACTCTTCGTTTTTGAAAAGGTGTGGACAAGTTAAATGTCCATTTCTATCGCATCACTCTTTAATTTTTTCTTGTTTTAATTTTAAATGCTCCCCTAGAGTACGTTCTGATGAATGTATTGAGTATCGAGATTACTCTTTACTAAATCTGGATATGTTACGTTCTTCTATTACTGAATATGGTTTTTTGCTTTTCTATGCTACTAATAACGTAAATGATCAGCTTTTTATGCTTGATTCCCTGATATATAGACTGTTTTCATTTATCCAAATTAAACATACTTCCTCTGAATGGATGAAATCAAGGAAAATAATATATGCTAGAACGCTCAGAGATATTGCATACAAAATATTCATGGATAATCGAAATGCGTATAACTGGAGCATTTACTGCAAATATAGAAATAAAGCTAAAAAAAAGTCCTTCGTAACGCCAAAAAAAGGTTATTATTCTAAATCATTTGACGGATTGAATACAAAACAAATGTGGAATCGTTTGAGAAATTCTTGCTCTAGTAATTTAGACACAATTACTGATAGTATAGATATTAACCAATTAAATGATTTCTTATTATACTCAAATTCCGATAATTCTTTTGATTATAACTTAATTAATGAATATTCCGATAGTTTTTCTTTTTCAGGCATTGACTTAACTGATTTGTACATAGCATTTGCTAAAATTAAATCTAATGCCTGCGGTGTTGATGGATTAAGATTTTATAAAATTGTTTTCCCGTTGTTATCTGATCGAATTCTTCATCTTTTCAATTGTATTTTAACCACATCAACTTTTCCTTATCAATGGAAGCGTGCGAAAATAATTCCAATACCAAAAGTGGGAAACTCTCTTGATATAAATAATCTTAGACCTGTACGTATCGTACCTGCATTGTCTAAAGTTTTCGAGAATATTATGATGTCGCAATGACAACAACAACGAATGACAACAATACTTCTGTTTTAGTTTCTTTGGATCTATCTAGAGCTTTTGATCATGTTGATCATAAGAAAATGGTACAGAAGCTTAGCACTGAGTTCAGGTTTTCTATTAGATGATAAACTTAGCTATTCCGATCATATAAATATGGTTTCATCCAAAGTAAATTTTACCCTCCGACAGCTGTACTCACTTAAAATTTCCCTGCCATTTCATGTTAGGTGTAAAGTCGCGCACACGTTGCTAATGTCACGGATTTTGTATTGCGTGGATGTGTTTACCTGTACCACATCAAGCGGTATTCACAGAATTCAACTCTTGGTAAATAAAATAATAAGATTTGTATTTCAACTCAGGATTAGAGATCATGTTTTAATATATGTCCAGCGATTTCTAAAGTGTTCTTACTTTGATTTTCTTACTGTTAAACTTCTGATGAGCTTTTACAGCATTGTTAAGTATTCGATGCCGTCTTTCTTATCTAACCGTATTAGTTTTTTACATTCTTCTAGAAATATACAAGTCTTTATTCCTAGGATAAATAATTCATTTTTTGAAAGATCTTTTCTTGTAACAACTACTCGCTATTGGAACAGGCTACCAAGGGAGTTGAAATCATTTAGTTTTTCGTCAGTGGTTTACCGGAAGAAGATGCTTGATTATTTAAATCAATAAAACCAGGGGGGTTACTCTCTATTGCGATGCGAAAGAAATTTCGATTCGACAACTCAATGCGATAAGAGGGCAAATCAGTACTCTCTATGACTTTCGCAAAATTTTGGAAAAAGTGGCAACATTAACAGTTTAAAATATGTAAACAAAAGTTAAGCTGGTTGAATTTACATATAAATATTGATAGATTATGGTTTAAAGACGTAAATTAACTTGAAACGAGTTGCAAGCAGATAGGTTCGATATACTTTCCATAAATAAACGCTGGTATAATAAATCTATTATAGATTTTTTTTTCAAATTCATATAGCTTTATTTTAACTTTTTCCGTTACTAAAAGTTCTACAGGAAATCCATGCAAATAGTATCATATTTTACATAAATAATAGCATAATATATAATTTTTTTTAACCAGATATATCCCTTACAGGATCTCCATCAGATTGTCTAAATATTTTGTGCTACATTTTGCTTCCGGCTTGTTAGGCATTAGCTCGCAGCAACTGTTTCATGGCCAAATCACTATCTACTAAAATTAAAAACTGTCGTTGTTTTATTTGTAACTATTTGGCTTTGATTTCACTAAAAATAACAGTTTAGATATCAATTAAAACACATTTTTAAAGTAATTACATGAGTTCTTCCTTTGCGCTTGCTCTTTTACTATCGCAAAATATTTGGACTTATCGAACGAATTTGACATACGCTTTCGCATTACAAAGTATGGTGCTGCTATCTTTGCGAAAAAGATATGCGAAAGAAAAATGTACAAACCGTTCGATTTCGTACCATTTTTCTTTTGTATCGCAATAGAGAGTAACCCCCCAGATGTATTTTAAAATTAACTGTATCTTAAATTGCATAAATTATGAGTTTTTATTAATCATTGCTATGTCGGTATTATTTTTTCTTGCAAATTTTTAATTTTCCATAAAGTATTGTTTTAAATTGATGCCGTATATAATTTTTAGATTTATTTCCAAATTTTTATAATTATTTGTAGAGTTATATTATAGATGTATAGATATGTATATGATACCATTGTAATATTTGTTTGGTCATATGACGCCTTTTGTTATTACAAAAATTAAATAAATAATAAATCTGTCTATGCATCAAGTTAGATTGAATCAGTTTTTACGCATTGAGGTACTGATATGAATGTCACTGTTCTTGTAGGGATGTGTCACACATTTGCAAACTAAACTATTGGGTGAATCAGGAAAAGATTTAACCCAGATGCCAGGTTTTTGTTTATTTTTGCAATAAATTACTGAAAAACTCAATCAAATAAGTATCTATCGGCTGTGATTTTTAATATTTCATTTTCAACATATTTTCAACATGTTCGACCAACCTAATACCTTATTCACCAATGCTGAATCCTATAAAGAAAGGACGTTTATCTGAAAATTAATAATAATTGTTACCGGTTGTGGCAACTTTTGATTTAAATTCTAAAAATAATTTCCTTAACGCGGGATATTTACACAGTGCAACACGGAAAAAATAACCATATACGGACACCACTACGTGATAGAAGACCAAAAAAAGACCCCTGTCTCCCAGTTTTGCCCAAAGTCCTACAGGTTTTTTTTATGGGCCCTCAAAGGAATGCTTCTTAACACCGTTTAGGTAGCGCTAGCGGTAGTTTTTCACTTTTGCGAAAGTTTTTTCACTTTTGCGGCTACCTAAGCGCTACCTAAACGGTGTTAAGAATCAGGGGTCTTTTTTTTTTGGTCTTTTATGACGTAGTGGTGTCCGTATATGGTTATTTTGCCATGACTTAAAAAATTACACAGTGTGTTATTAATTAAATAAAATATAAATGTAGTTAGATATCTGTATTAAAGGCAATAAAAATTAAATTAATTGCCTTTGGTCTGAATTAATTTTCGTTTCTGTATATAAACATGTGCTAATGTAGATTGTTGTCATCTCCCTACTATGTGAAAAATTGTTTTCGAAAGCTGGACCAATAATTACTGCATTGAGAAACTGGTCGTCAGATAAATTTTGTCTAGGTTTGAAGCTGAAGCAGTACCCCATAATTCTTCTTTGATTCATTATCACCCCAATCACGAATAATTATTCCCATGAAAAAACTCCCAAATTTTTCTATCGTGAATGATTCCAATAACAATTTACTTTTATTTTACGGTAGAAATCATTCACGATATAAATTTTGGGAATTTTTTCATGGGAATAAATATTTGTGATTGGGGTGTACAATTAATAAACTATTAACTTTGTTCACTAGTTACTGTTTTGATTCAGGCAAATAGCAGTGTATATATACTAAAGTTTAATTTGAATTACATTACCCCTTATTTGTGTTTTTGAAACAATTTTACTATGTTTTATCTTAGTAGGAAAAAGTTAGTGAATGTTAGTTGTTATTTACCGTTGTAGTCTCATAATAATTTATTTATTTTTTACAAATTTTAATTGAGAAAATATGGTTTTAACAAAGTGAAATTAGCCACTTTTTGCTCAACTGCGACAAATAAAATATTTGTCAACAAATAAGAAATTTTAAATAAATCAAAGTATATTTCGAATGAAAATACGATACTTTTTATTCGATATCGAGAGCCTTGATACGAAAATGAAAAATTAAGAGAGATTATTAAAATGTTTAAATAAATGTTTTTAACCCGTGTTTTCTTGCTCACTTATTATTTATATATTACAATTCGATACATGTCGAATGGCATAATTAGCTTACTCCACTCGTATTGAGTTTGTTATTCGATACGATAGTTTACTAGATATCGAATGCGGTGATTAGGCCCCTGAATTTTGGTTCTCAATACAATAAAGCAAAAAAACAACTTGGGATAACGTATTTCCACTGTATATAGACCGATTTTGATTTTTAGAAGGATTTTATTAAGTTATCTAGGGTCCTCATCATCGTTAAATCAAATTCCCCACTCCGATGATTAGGGTGACTTGGCGGGTGATATGCCATCAAGAACTGCTTGTTTAGCAGCTCACTGTGCTGTCTGGCCAGCAATAACTGGTCTTCTCATGAATATGATCCACATTCGCCATCTTTACACGTAAGACTCGCTATTGGATGTGACAATACTCCTCCTTGTGGCACGACGACTTTCATCTTGCGGTACCTTGATTTTTGGCTTCTAAATTTGACAAAAGCTTGCACTTTTTAAATTTTTGGAATTACTAGTCAGGACCAAGAGCCTTAGAGGGTATCGCTTTGGAGATTATATATTTCACTTCATCGAGCGTGAGGGAAATGGGCTCAGAGCAGACAATATCCATTGTCTGCTCATGTCTGGAGAGCAGTACTCTTGTTGGGAAATCTTCGTTTATTGCAGCAAAATATGATTCGTCTATCTGTTCTGCAATGAGCCCACTGCGGGGATCTTCAAGTAATTGGGAATAGCAACTCTCATGATGAGCATTGAAATCACCAAGTATTATTATATTATCACCCTGCAAGAGATGGGATATGCTTGGGTAATAATTAGCCCCTATGATGTTGACGGGCGGGATATAAACATTGATGATTTCTATTTCAGTATTTTCAGTATCTACTGAGATGCTCAAAACATCTAGGAACGGGTCAGGTACGGGAAGGATTGGCGGTGCTGTCAATTTATAACTGACATTTAGTTCTATGATGAACGCAAGACCATGAGCTCTATCTCTTCTGACAATATTGCAATTCCCTGCGGCCGAAAGTGAACAATAATTGGTCAGCTGTTTCTTCTATAGCGGCAATGGGTATGTTGTGCATACATATATTTTGTGACCTCCACAATATTGTTCCTCAAACAATTACAATTTATTTGCATGATTTGGAAAGATCTGCCGGGACTTTTATTTGCACTTGGCGCTGAGTAGGGTGTCTTGTCGGTGTATTCACCTGAGGTGGAGTTGTAAGCGTTAATACGGGTTGCTGTAACTGAGGAGTATTCTGTACATTTGGCGTTCTAGGTGTTGATTGCACCGTTAAGTTTAGGGTAAAGCTGGCAATAGGAGTAGCATTTTAGCAGCAAGAGGCTAGGAAACTAGCAATCCAATCCCTGTGAGATCGTAAATCTGTACAGCGCACATAGGGCTCAAAGACCGATTTTTGAGGCAAAAAGTCCATTTTTGAACTTAATATTTTCCAAAAAGTTACTATGGCAATTTATAGATAATATCCTGGGGAACTCAAATGTAAAAAAATATAACCACATGGCAACCCTGCATTTAACGGGAAGCTGTCAAAATCAGACTTTGTTTGTTTATTTTGCTTTCATATATTTTTCACTTGTTAAGTAAACAAAGTAAAAGAATAATTAAGCAATAATTATCAAACTTAATAAATTATTTTAAGATGGAAAATATTACTATAGGTATGAAAATTAAAATAAAAAAAAAATTAACAAAAATATTGTTGTATTACTTAATGTATGATGTTTAAATGTGCCGTCTTTTTTGTGTAATTTTGGTGATAGTTTTCATATGTAATGGAGTAGAAGTTTGTTTTTTTGAGCGTATTGTGTGAAAAACTGGTATGCACAGGAAGGTATTAATGTCTAGTTAATGTGTAAAAAAAATCTACTGCAACCATCTGCAACTTTCTAAAATATTACGTTTTTTAGATTGCGTAAAAATAAAAAATGCTGATATTGTTAAATTTTGGTTAGAAAATAATCGAAGTGTGACTGCTGTTATCAAATGGATTTGTGGTAAATTTCAAAGAGATGCTGATGAAAACTGTATGATACCAATTAAGAAGAAAATTAATAACTTCTGTGCATATGCCAACCAAAAGTGGTCCGCAAACTTCAGAATCTGGGCTAAATTCGAAAAAAAGGAAAGCCAATGGTTATCCTGTGAGACTGAGCTTAAATTAATAAATAATGATGTTTCAATCAAAAGAGGTCGGCCTAAAATTGGTTATAGTGAAGGAAGTGTTAGGCAAAAACGAAATCTCGCATCCGAAGTTTCGGCAGAACAGGGAAACGACACCAAGTTGCTGCTTCATGCCGCTTCAATTGCAGCACATTCAAATAAAGAAAAAGATTTGAATTTTGTTTTAAAAAAGACAACTTCTTCCCCAGGAAGGCCCTCTAAAATTAGAAAACAGCTCACTTCTGATAGCAAAAAGCCATTTATGCTTTCCCCTGAAGAAGCATTAGGTTTTTTATTAGAAAATAATCTAACAAAACAACAATATATTAGGATGAGGGAGCTGAACAAATTACACAATTGTGATATTTATCCCAGCTATAAAAAACTTCTAGAATATAAGAAGCAATGCCGACCTGAAGGGTTAATGATAACAGAATCAATTGCAGAAGTACCTTTACAAAACCTACTTAATCACACGGCTGAGAGAATGTTATCATACTTAGAAGAAATTTTAACGGTAATGCCTGAGATAAGTGAAGTGATATTAGTTCTTAGTTATGGTTTCGATGGTTCTACAGGACAAAGTTTGTTTAAACAAATATATAAGAGCAATTCCCCCGAAAATTTAGATAGCTCCCTCTTTGTTACCTCCGTTATACCACTAAAACTAGTCACATCAGAAGACGCAACCATTTGGAAGAACCGTACTCCTCAGTCTATCCGGTTTTGTCGACCGCTAAAAATTGAATATATAAGGGAAACCAAGGATCATATTTTGAAAGAAAAGAGAAACTTGGACCTTCAAATATCTAATCTTGAGCCTTTGAAATATTTGTTATCAAATGGTAAAGAAATTTTAGTGAAATACGAACTAATAATGACATTAATTGATGGTAAGGTGCTAAACGTGCTAACGGATACAAAGTCCGCACAATCATGTCCAATATGTGGAGCAAATCCGAAGCAGTTCTTGTCAATAAAAGATTTAAGTTCGTTAGAATTTCAGCCAAAACCAAACTCATTAAAATATGGTATAAGCCCCTTACACGCATGGATAAGATGCCTTGAATTTGTTCTTAATCTCTCATATAGACTTCAGGTTAAAAAATGGCAAATTCGAAATACGGAGGATAAGAAATTAGTGCAAGAAAGAAAACGAAAAATCCAAGAAAGTGTTTGGAAGACAATGGGTCTTCATGTTCACAAGCCGAAAAGTAATGGTAGCGGATCGACGAACGATGGTAATACAGCTCGAAGAGCATTTTCAAATCCAGAATTGTTTGCATCTATAACAGATGTTAATGTTGAATTTATAAAGCACCTGCAAATAATACTTATAGCCATTTCCAGTGAATTTGAAATAAATGTTGAGAGTTTTAAGAGTTTTTGTTATCAAACTGCTGATATATATTTTAAAAATTACGAATGGTTCCCAATGTCGCCGACCTTGCATAAAATACTAGCACATTCATCACATATATTACAAGCTTCAATCGTGCCTCTTGGGTGTGCTGGGGAAAATGCTTCTGAGGCTAGAAACAAATTTTATAAAAAGGATAGAATTGAACACGCGCGACTGGATTCTAGGGAACACAATATAACTGATGTATTTAACCGAGCTATGGATTCGTCTGACCCGTTTTTATGTAGTATGTATTTGAAAAAACGTTGCTCATCAAAAAGAAAGTTGCCTTATCCACGAGAAGTTATTTCTCTTTTAAAGGTACCAGAGACTCCTGAATGTGTGTTTCCATCTACATCAAATGCAAATGAAAATGATAGTGATTCTGATTCTGAAGAGGATGAGACATCATTCCAAATTAATTTTGAATTAGAAATTGATGAAACATTACAAGACTTTGATGAGTCTTAATTTTGCTGTACTGAATATAATTTATTTTTTTTTTTTGCAATTTATTGATAGTATCGTAAGTAAATACCAACAGAAAATAAAGTTTGTACATAATAATCGTGAGTTAGTTTTAGTTTTAATCCATTTTATTTAAAACATATATGTAAGTGTTTTATATTAGAAAAAAATTGTTTTAGGGTTCAACTCGACTCCGGGCTGTACTCAACTTAAGAGTTATAAAAATACATACGTGTTATATTTTGAATTTATGAATTCAAAATTCTTAAAAATATCTTAAAATTGAAATATTGAAAATGCGACATCTTATTAACTAAAATCCCATTATATAAGTATATTTTCTTAAATAAAGCGGATCAAATTCTATATACTTAGAACATTTTTGCCAAATACTACTTCACTGTTGTCCAGTGTAAGTAAAATAAAAGCAATTTAAAGTCATAATTTGCCTCTAGGCGCACAATTAATTTTCGCACATAAAAGTGGGCGTGGCATTGCCCAATTAGCATGAAATTTTTACTAAGACCTTTAATAGGCCTAATACTTAATCCCACAAAATTTCAAGCGTCTAGGTGCTTCCTGTGATTTGTTGCCTCAAAAACCGGTCTGGGAGCCCATAGTGCAGCGCCTCATATGACACCATCTTTTAAAACCATTGCACTGACTGAGGGATAGTTGTCTGGGGCACTGTTGTAGCTGTGTTGTAGTCAGTCGGACTTGTGCAGTGTGATAACTGAGCAGTTAATATCGGGTTACTAGTGTTATTTATGCAGCAGAAGGGTAAAAACCTATAATTTTAGGCCCCTATTACGGTTTACAACTCAACTCTACTTCAGTTGAAATTTTAAAATTTGGTATTATCAATTACAACTCAACTTGTCAAAAATTTTTAAGTTGAATTTAAATTGTGTTAGAACTCTGTTGTAGTTTTACCGTGTATAACCCTGTGTTTGTTGGGTTAACAAAAGTTTAAAAAAATTACAACTAATCAGTAGCAGTTGTTTCAAATTACAACTCATCCGTAGCAGTTGTCTTTCAAGTTGTCTATTAGACAACTCAACTGAGTTGAGTTGTAATCCGTAATAGGGGCATTAATCTATCTTTATGTGAGCAACAATTGCAATGATGTAGTGTTTCTTCAAATAACACCAGCATACTTATGGAAAAAGGCGGAATGCAATTTTGTGGGGTTATTACTGAAGAAATGTGGTCAGTTGTCTTTTATGGTGTATAGTCAATGTTAAACAATGTGTGTTTTGAACAGTGTCGTCAATAAATTAAATAAATAACGTGACATGCAAGTAAAATTAATTAGGTGTTTTATTTTGATATTAAAAGAAACCAACGAAAAAGTAAAACTTAAAAGTATATATATGTATGAACATATCGCACTTGTTCCTCTAAAGAAAGTAAACTCTAAATTTAAACATTTTCAGCAAAGGCAAAAAACTTTTTTTTAATATACTTTCATATCAAGACGTGTGATCAACTTATATTTTTCTGCAATTTCTTGAAACAAGTGAAAATTAAAAAATTTTAAGTTGACTTCCTTTAGAGGATAGAGTGCGATATATCAATTTTGTAAAAATGTCATTAATTTGAATGATATAATAAACGCTATAGTGTTTATTTTTAAAATATATTTGTATTTTCGAAAATATTCACATTTACAAAACTTTATAACATGAGGTTTTTTGTACTTATTTTTTTAATATTTAGTTAAAGAATAATATTAATTTTCTGTAAAAGAAATCCGTAGTTTGAAAATGTATTAAGTTTAAGTATAATTAAGCAACAACTTCTTGTTTGAGAACTCCAGCTTCCTCCAACAATTGCTGAAACCCATTTGGTATTCTTCCCTCGTTTAACTCAGAACTCCATTGAATGTACTTAAATTAAAAAAAAATATATATTATATTTAAATGATTCAAATAAACAAAAAATAAAAATAATAAACCTATTCCACTTGTTCAATAATGTGGTGCTAACCCAAACGTTTTAAATTAGGTTCGCAAGCAGTCTCGAAGATTGAAAAAGTCACTGGGCCCGCACGTCGAGTGCCAGTAATGAAATTAGGATTGTTAAGGGTTATAGTGAAAAAGGAGAGAAGATGTTATGATGGTAGATGGTTGGAGGTTTAAATGCAAAAGAACAGTTTGAATATTCTATCAAAATATATCTGGTGTTCGGAGATCAGATTGAAACGAGCCACTAAACTTGAAGAGTTTTTAAATTTATTGGAGCTTTCAAGAGAGCGGTACTGTCAAACCTATATCGCAGGACAGAGGCATAGCAGATAAGCAATTTCTTAGTCAATATAACAACATAGCCACCATTCACATAGGCTAATTTATCCATTTGACTTAAGCCATTTTTTTTTAGCAATTATCACCCCAATTCGTCCTTTGCAAGCTGAGAGTGAGAACTGAACACAAATTATTCAGATTACAAATTTTCATAAAATTCAGGTTGTTCTTTGAATTGCTAAGAAAATTTTATTTTAAGGCACAATTGAAATAAAAGCATCCGTTAAATCAAAATGCTTTTGGAAATTTAAAGATACTGAAATTTTTGGTTTAAAACTGGGATATTTTAAACACTATTGTGTAACATTAGGCGCCAATTGAATAAAATTTGTATTTGATTTGTACTTTTACTTTTACTTTTACTTTAAAAATTTTATAATCCAGGGATGGGTACTTTTTTATAAAGTAAATACATAACCATAACTGAAGCACTATAAAAGTAAGTCTTTTGGTGTGGTATACTTTCAAAGCTAAGTCGAGCAAAATATTGTCAGGACGACCACGACGTAGCGGGCACAGCTAGTCTTATATATATATTTGAATCGAGGTACTAAGGATCTTCTCACACAATTTTCTTAAAATTCATCCTGTAGTTTTTACGTGATGCGAACACAGACTGATAAACAAAAATTCCAAAAACTGTTGTATTAGTGGAATTCACGGTTTGCTTTGTAGACCTTTTACATCTTGTAGGTTTGGTAAATATTAATAAACAACAACAAAATACATAAGTTATTTTAAATTTTCCAAAGCTACAAGGTGTAAAGGTCTACAATAGCAAACAGTGAATTCCACTATTGTTTTTCTTATCGAAAAATATTTTCAAACAATATTTCAAGTACAACAGAAAATAGTTTTATCTTATGTATAAATAAAAGATAATAAGCATCTTCAAACTTTAAAACAAAACAGTGCAAATGCGACTTCACCAACCATTATTGATTGCTAGTTAGTAAGCGGGCATTCTTTACGATGATGTCATTTTTTATGTTTTCTGCTTTAACTGCAGATTTTTAAATTTTGAGTTAATTCTCTATTATTGAATAAGTGTGAAAATATAAAATTGGCTAATTTTTTAAAAGTATTTATTTAATATACTACGAGGGGAAGTCAATAAGTATTTACAAAAATCAAAAAGCATGTTATTTATTTTTGAACATAGTTTCTAATCCACCGATACTTACAACTTTATTAAGCTCTCCGTGAAGTTAGGTTTCGGAATGTCCAATTTTTTGTTGTAGAAATAATCCACTCATTCTTAAATATTTTTCCGCTGTGCAATTTTCGAATATATATGTAAATAGGTTAAAGTCACCGATATCCAAATCCAGAGTTGCAGTTCAAACTGCATATTTGGCCTTGTTTCATCGGTCATTTGGCTCAATAATAATAACTAAATATAATTGATATTCGTTTACCAAGTTGTGAATGTAGTTAATTCAATGCACATTCTAAAATACCATTGCTATAACCTTGCCAAATTTTAGCCATAAAAAGATCGGCAAGCTGGCTGAGGGTTCACAAGATATATGGCAAATATATCCAGATTTGTATTGTTAGCAAAGCCGCGATAAAGAAGAAGAAACGGTGAAGCATCTCCTCTGTCATTGCCCAGCCCTATCCACTGAGAGGGCAGCAGTCCGATGTCCTTGCAGACCCATACGGGCTGCGATATCAACAGGCTAAACTCATTTTTCACTAAACCAAGTCTAGATTCGCAGGAATCCTAAGGATCTTCCTGCATATTCCTCTTTCAGATGTCACAAAGGGACCACAAGGACACAAGTGCGTCGGTTTCTGATTATAGAACCGGCGACCTGTGCAACCTAACATTACCAACAGATTTAACTCTCTCTGCTTTCTTCGGAGTCAGTTCATTCAATAAAATGCATTGCATTGACTGTTGTTTTATTTCTGACATGTAGCAGTTAATCTATATTTTATAAACAGTTTTAAATCGAGATTAAAAGCTCGTATTCTTGGTTATTCGCCAATGCTCTTTACCTCATGGATATTATCAATGGCTTCCGAAGTATCTGCCTTAACTGGACATCCTGATCGAAGTTCATCATTTGTGGATGTAAGGTCGGATTACATCCACATATGATATAACCCGACGTAGTTGTTGTAACAGCTCTGCTGCTGTCGAAAATTCTTTCCTGAGGAAAAAACTTTCGGTTGG
This sequence comes from Phasia obesa, assembly GCA_949628195.1. Classification (NCBI taxonomy): domain Eukaryota; kingdom Metazoa; phylum Arthropoda; class Insecta; order Diptera; family Tachinidae; genus Phasia; species Phasia obesa. The sequence continues at coordinate 114,673,091 of OX451216.1, forward strand.
TACAGCTGTTGCTGAGTTGACAATCTTTGGTCGATTGATACCCGGGTAGTTCCGGAGTGAAGATCCAATTGTCGTGGGAACGATACCCAAATATCGTGATGTTCGCTTACTTATCTTACTTGCTTATGATTTATTTAAGTGTTTTGCTCTGAAATGTTCGTGTTTCAATGACAGCAGTATATTAAATTTACTTCGAAATATAAAAACTAATAATCTTAAATTTTTAGATCAAGAATATTTAAATTATTAGTGCTCGTTATATGATTAACTTAATACCTACCTATTGATTTACCCTCGTTTTTAATGGACTTAATAATAACAATTTTAGCCAATTCTTTAATACATACATACATAAAATTTGAAAATTGTTTTGTACTAACTTACACGCTCCAGTTCAGCACGCAAAGCTAACACAGCCTTTTCTCGGTCGGCAACGAGTTCCTCTAAATATTGATAACGTAATTTTTTTCTTGCTCGACACTCGCGGGCACTCTGCCGACTGCGTTCTAAAGTATATGATGGTAAATAGTAGCAATTTGATATTTTAATAACCTTTGTAATTAATAATAGATGATTTACCTAATTTGGCTTTCATATCAATTTTCTCATTTGATGCTTTACGGCCTGGTTTGCGTCCTCTTTTACCGCCCTCTTTACGTTCCTAAAATTAAAAATTTTTTTACATTAGCTGTTTTTTGCTTTTTTGACAAAAAAAATGCATTTGCATAGAAATCCGAGCCTTGATTATAAGCATGTTTATTTTTATCCATTCAAAAGTTCCGCTACATAGACAACTCTTCACTAATTCATACAATATTCCATAAAGAATGACTTGCTTTTTTATATTCCAACTACATTTATCTACATATTAAAAATTTTCAAGGATTTAATATTTTAAATGTACAAATTTATTACATTATAGATTTATAAAAAATTAATAGTATAAGGCCCATTATTATAATAGTGCTGGCAATTTCTACTACTTTCAGTTACTCGATACAAAAGAAATTATTAAAAAATAATAAAAAGCTATTATAAAATCATTTCAAAACATAATAAACATGGAAATAATAAGTATATCATTTACCTTTTTAAATTTTAAATCGTGTCTTTTGTTTAATAATCCTATTTTAGTGCATACTTTTCTTTTCTTTTTAAGATAAAATTGATTTTAAGTAGCTTGAAACTCCAGCCTTGATACTAAGAAATACTATTAAAAGCTGTTCTATTGTATAATAAATATCCTCGTAATTTATGGATATATACAGTGTTCGACAAAATATAAGAGCGAACTTATACTTACTATCATATAAGAAGCTCAATAACATGGAAATACTAATTAGGATTTGAATTCTTTATATTTATTTTTGATGAAGATAGACAGACCACTTAACTTCTGTTAAATATATAAAGAAAAATTATATTTAAAAAGAAAAACACATAAAACACAAAACACAAACATAAACATAAATCAGCACCCGTTTTTCTCCGTTACAGAACATGAAACACGATATCATATAATAGCTAAAGTAAATCTTTATTTCGTTTATTCCCTCGAACTACCAATATTAAAGAAAAACATATTAAACAAGAGGGAAGTTTGAGGTAGTGGTAGAACTTGTTCTCACCAACATTTCTCTACACTATATTGATTAAATATGATGTTTTGTTGTTGGTGTAACAGCTCCGCTGTTGTCGGGAGTTCTTTCCTGAAGAAAAAATTTTCAGTTGACAATCTTTAGCCGAGTGATACTCGGGTCGTTCCGGAGCGAAGATCCAAAAGTGGGAACGATAATGTTTTGTTATTATTATTTGCTTGTAGTTATACTTTGGGTTTGAAAAATTTTTAATGTATATATACAATTATGCTAAGTTGCTGGGAATAAAATTAAGACCTTATATTAGCCTGCAAAAAGTCGTGAATTCAATCCTATAGAAAAGCAATAGGTGTTAATAAAAGGGGCAGTTGCTTCACGCAAATTCAGAAACAAACCCATTTTAATTAAAAAAAGATTTTATATTCATGTTCATAACTATCTTTTTTCAGATTACTTAATTATATGAGCACAAAATATGCGAATAAAAAAGAAAAAAATTAAATATTTTTTATAAAGTTTAATCTAAAAGAAAAATAACTTGCTAGTTTTAAAATGGATTAAAAATTATTTAATATTGTGTTAAAATTTTTTTTAAATTTTAAAAATATGTTCATTATACATATCCAGCAATTAAATAAAAAAAAAACATTTACAGTTCAGATTTCTTTGCCCTCGTTATTAACCTATCGTTTACATTTGACAGCACTGTTGTGACAATAAATTAAAAAATATTAGATAGTTGTCAAAAATGATGACAATTGTCTAGTATAAGCGTCCAGACAATAACTAAAATTTACCTATTTAAATTTTTGATTTTTCCTTTTGAATTTTTTTCTACATACACATTTTTGAGTTATTGTAGGTATACGTCAAAACATTGTCCTATTTAATGTCTTCAAAATATTCAAGACAGTAGTTGGGACAATTGAGAAAGTATTAGTGAAGTATGTATTAGTGAAAAAGCATTGTCGAATGTAAACTCAGTGTTACGACATATCTTAATAAGAAAAAGTTTGTGCTTATGTTGTGTAGTTCATTGTATGTATGCCGTTTAACGTAATCCAGAGTTATTTTAGTTATTTCTAATTTTGCTCCTCCACTTTTATTTACTAAAAGTAGAGGAGTAAAAGCTGGGGTCTAATCACCACGTAAGACATCGAGTAAAATCTCTCGTAATTTTTCATTTTAGTATCATGGCACTCGATATCGAATAGAAAGTATCGTTATTTCATTCGAAAGGAAATGATTTTAAAAAGTGCTTTCTTGTTTACTTGTTAACATATGAATTATTAATCTATTACAATTTGATATAAATTACGATTCGATACATGTCGAATGGCATAATTAGCTTACTCGACTCGTATGGAATTTGTTATTCGATACGATAGTTAACTCGATATCGAATGTGGTGATTAGGCCCCTGTAATATAAATTTTGAATTTATTTAGCTATTGTTGAGAATTTTTAATTATTTAGTAGAAATGGCAATAGGAAAATAAAATGCTTGTAACTAGCTGTTTTGAAGTTAGTGTAAACATACTAACGAGTGATTTTTTAAGAGCTTGAGAACTTTTTTAAAAAAAAAAAACGCATAAAATTTGCAAAATCTCATCGGTTCTTTATTTGAAACGTTAGATTGGTCCATGACATTTACTTTTTGAAGATAATTTCTTTTAAATGTTGACCGCGGCTGCGTCTTAGGTGGTCCATTCGGAAAGTCCAATTTTGGGCAACTTTTTCGAGCATTTCGGCCGGAATAGCCCGAATTTCTTCGGAAATGTTGTCTTCCAAAGCTGGAATAGTTGCTGGCTTATTTCTGTAGACTTAAGACTTGACGTAGCCCCACAAAAAATAGTCTAAAGGCGTCAAATCGCATGATCTTGGTGGCCAACTTACCGGTCCATTTCTTGAGATGAATTGTTCTCCGAAGTTTTCCCTCAAAATGGCCATAGAATCGCGAGCTGTGTGGCATGTAGCGCCATCTTGTTGAAACCACATGTCAACCAAGTTCAGTTGTTCCATTTTTGGCAACAAAAAGTTTGTTAGCATCGAACGATAGCGATCGCCATTCACCGTAACGTTGCGTCCAACAGCATCTTTGAAAAAATACGGTCCAATGATTCCACCAGCGTACAAACCACACCAAACAGTGCATTTTTCGGGATGCATGGGCAGTTCTTGAACGGCTTCTGGTTGCTCTTCACTCCAAATGCGGCAATTTTGCTTATTTACGTAGCCATTCAACCAGAAATGAGCCTCATCGCTGAACAATATTTGTCACATTTGAACATTTCGAACCGAACACTGATTTTGGTAATAAAATTCAATGATTTGCAAGCGTTGCTCGTTAGTAAGTCTATTCATGATGAAATGTCAAAGCATACTGAGCATCTTTCTCTTTGGCACCATGTCTGAAATCTCACGTGATCTGTCAAATACTAATGCATGAAAATCCTAACCTCAAAAAAATCACCCATTATCATTGGCGTAGAAATGCCATTCTAGGAGTACAATGCTCCTTTCTGACTTGCTGTTGCCCCCACCGCCATAATTTATTAAAATTGTACTGCATATATATATTTATTTTCGGAATATTTCCCAATAAAAATGGTTTTGCAACCCCCAACCCCCCTAAAAATATGTCTTCCTACGCCAATGCATACTATTAAGAAAGAAAATTAACTTTAAAACCCCTAAGATTCTTGTGTTGAACAACCCTTAAAAAATTACTTAGCACATACATCTATGGATGTTTGTTAATACATATGTACGTATGTACATGTGTGGAAATGTAATTCGTTTGCCCAAATTTTTACTGCGTAGTTCCTAATAAAGATATTCAAACTGTACAAATTATTATTAGAAATTATTTTTAAATTATCTTTTTTGTTTGTTTCAATTTTAAGTTATTCCTCTTTTTTGCTGTAAGCTCATTTTTATAGGAAAACCATTTGCTTTATTTAAAATTCTTTGTAAACTAAACTTTGTAAATATTATTAGTTCATATTATAATATACCAAACTCACTGATAGATTTGGTTCCTCAGAAATTATCATTTGCATGTCTTCACAATCCATTTTATATTATTGTTTAACTTTTTATTTATTTATTTTTGAAATATCTTAAGAGAATAAAGTACTTTACACCATGAATTTCTTTATTTTGTACACTATAATGATATATTACTACTTTAATTCTTTGCAAAGAAGATACTTTGTGTCTTTGTTTATTACTTTTGTTCGTAAGATAAGAAAACAAACTCTGGGTAATAATGGCAAAATTTTATTTACAGAGTTGCAAAATTAGTATTTAATTATAGGACATTTAACGTACTAATGCATTTACAATACTATCGTGCAATAACTTATATTGTACAATAGAATTGCCTACGCGTATATTATATTAGTAGGTGATACAATATATTGAACAAAATCAAAAGTCTTTTGATTTATATTGCGCTAAAAGGAATATTTTACAATTTATTGACAACATTCTTTCAGATAAGCGTCTTCTTTTTCACTAATATCACAAATAATTATCTTTGTATTTTATTATTTATATTTTTTAATCAAAAATAATTTTACCTTTTGGTTAAACATACATATGTGTGTATTATTGTATTTTTTTCGATCATTTATTATTTATTGTATCTTCAATATTTTTGAACTACCAATAATTACTCATATCTTGAATCTAAAATAAAAATATTTTTTTAAGTCCAGCCAGTGCTAGACAAAAATAATGTTTGTTTCACAGTTGTTGCAATCATTTGCGGGTCATCCCTTTGATGTACGGCCAATAAAAGCAGAATCTCTTCTTTTGAGTCGAATGTAACCAGGTTCACTTAGAATGTTTCGCGCCAAGGGGTTTTGAAGAGATTCAAGCTTCTTTAGATACGTTACTGCATGTTTCGTTATTTCTGCTTTGACTGATGATATGTTTAAGTGTTTGTGGATGTTCGAATTTTTTTTTTTTTTATACCAGGAAGCAATTGTAATCATACATAGCATCTTATTTTTGCAACTTGAATTTTTTCTACATTGCTAGCTGAGACAGTGCCTCATAATTGAATGCAATAACTCCAAATTGGTTTGAGGATCGACTTGTACAGTAGAAGTTTACAATCTAAGCTCAGGGTGGAGTTTCTGCCAATAATCCAATTTAGTTGTACTACTTTTAATTTCATTTGTGCTAACTTTAAATCTATGGGGCTTTTCCAAGTAAGACTACAGTCAAGATGTATACCCGTGTATTTAACGTCTGAAAACTGCGGTATCATTTATTATTTATGCGAATAGGAGGGCATGAGTCGCTACGCAGTGTGAAAGTTATGTGAGTATATTTTTGTTCATTCACTTATATTCTCCATTTTTCTAGCCATTTTTCCAATTTGAGTATATGCTCTTGCGCTTTCATGAATACTTAAAAAAGCTGTGTCATCAGCAAACGTTAATGTGTGGACTCGGGTGCTAATTGGCATATCTGATGTGTACAGTAAATATAAAATTGGTCCCAAAATACTACCTTGGGGAACTTCAGCTTCAATGAGCTGTGGCGAGCTTAATAAATCACCTTTTAGTAAAAACTTTCGATTCGTTAAATAATTTTTTAAGAGTTTATAAAAGTTTATAAACAAATATTCGGGCAGACATCCACAAATATTCGGTCAGACACCCAAAAATATTCAGCCGGCCATTTAATTTTTTTTTAAGGAAAAGTTAAATTTTAGTTAAATTTAAGTGTTTGTGAATTTCGTATAATTGTTTTTATTTTTTTGTTTTATTTAGTCATTTCGTACTAATAAGTGGCTAAATTCAAAATTTTCGTTAGTAAATTTATTTAGAGAATTTTTTTTTTTTTTTTGGATTCTGTCCAAAAAGAAATTGGTAAATGGCAAAGGTACGAAACCAAAGCGCCAGGGTATGATTGCCTTAGCTTCCTCCAAAATCTGCAGAGCGACCTATACCTTCGTATAGGAAGTGAGACTCCAAATTCAGCTAGGTAAAATTAATGAGAGTTTAATGGTGCTCCTCCAGTGAAAATCTTGAGTTTATTGGTACTCCTCCAGTTAAAAATTGAGTTTAATGGTGCTCCTCCAGTTAACAGTTGAGTTTTTTAAAATGGTGCTCCACCAATGTCCGACTTATTGAAATTAAAATTTATAGGTTATAAACGATAACCAAACGATTACACGTGGCTGATTAAACAACCACCAATAACAGTACCGTAGTACAGCTATTCGAGGACGCCAATCAGCCAGTGTGAGAACGAGACGCAAACCACTCGAAGGCCGAGCAACAAGGACGGCCTGATTGACTTTAAGCGATAATGACAATGACACACGCACGTGTTCCCCGACCCAGAGCTACTTTACGACTGATTTAGAGAATTTAAGATTTTTGTTGAGTTTTTGTGTCAATAGCCCCGGTTCGATAAAACCGGAAGAGTGTAGAGATCGATAAGTTTGAGATTAGTAAGTGTTGCCAACCTCCCTGAGAGAGCTCTCTTAGGTAGGGATAATAACAATTAACACTAGCAGTTCCTTCTTGTGTCCCTATATATATATATATTTTTTCGGTTAATAGCGAATTGTGTCTGACGTTTTTTTTTTTATTGACATTAATTAAGTTTTTTTTATTTTATTTTCTTTTTTTGTTCTTTTTAACGAGTTTTTGAATGAGGCAGTTATAATAGATTTTCTTTTATCATTTATATTTATTTTTTATAATTTACATTAATTTTTAATTTTTTTTTATATATATGTAAAACCCAATTTTTTATATAAACTTTTTTTAATATTAATTTGTTTTATTTTTTAGTTTAAGATTGTTTAGTAAATAAATATGTAATTTGTTATTGTGTATTGAACAAATATGTGTTTGTGCTAATTTTCTTTATTTCAGGGTAAGGTTTGGCCTGATGTGAGGTAAGTTGTTGAAGTAAGTGTGTGTGTGTGTGTGTGTGGAGTACGGGAACCCAGAAATATTCCATTGGAACAGGAGTCCTAGGTCGGGTGGGCAGTGGAGAACACCATCATCAATGTTCTCCCTCTTTAGTGTTTCCCTGTGTGCTTTTTGTAGTATGTTGTTTTTTTTGAAGTAGTGTTTTTCTTTTATTTGTTGTTTGTCTCTGGGCTGCAGCTGTGGGTTGGAACCTGCCCTGGTGGTGCTGAGGAGCTAGCTGGCATCACAGCTGCGGTGCCAATTGAGGCACGTAACAACATTTACTAATCTGCGTGCTTGTTCGATCGTACTATGTTGTTTTCTAAAGCCGAATTGATGGTTCGGAATACATCCTTTCTCGCTAAGAATTTATTCAGCGGAGTAATTAATATTCCCTCAAACAGCTTTGACATGTTTGATAAAAGGCTTATAGGTCTGTATGAATCTACTTTTGTGTGGTCTTTTCCTGGTTTAGGAATCATAGTAATTAAAGGCACCTTCCGCTCTGTGGGAAAGTACTCAAGAGGTAAGATGGCATTAAAAACAGAAATAATAATTCTGCGACCTATACGGGGCAACTCAACTAACATCTTGTTACTTATTTTATCAACGCCAGGGGCCTTTTTGATGTTTAAATCCGTAATCGCGGTACTTCGGCAATAGTCTCTAATGTTGGCAAATCAACTTTATCAGTACATATATTTAGACCTTCTTCAAATGTCCAACAAATAAATTGCCTGAGGATAATGAACATTTGCTCGATATTGTGGGTGCTTCCCAGGAGTATTTAGTTTTTGAGAGGTTTTTCTTACCATGGAAAAAACGAAAACCGGAGGCAACTTGCAATAAGCCCTAGTATGACCATATTCTTGGGCCCTGATCACTTATGCGGTTCCTCTACGCTTATTTTGCGGTGTAGCAGATATTTTTGATTGTCAATGGGGTGCGTTTCGTTCTTCTTCAATCTGTTATATCCAGGTTCCAGTTCAATGCGAAATAAAGGTTGAGGGACACGCTCTCGATTTCTGAGATTGTCTACACTTTTTACCTTAAATCCCGATTTTTTGAGGCCATCTCTGATATCAACTGGATTAACATATGAGTCTACACCTTTAATAACTACCTGTAGCCCTTTACTACTCTTCAGCTGGTGGGTAGCTTTCAAACTCGTTTACTGCTTTCATCAATAAATTGTATTTTAGTCTCATCAATGATACCACGCTTGATGGGAATTACATAAAATGAAGTCTCGCCAATAACTGAAATTAACTTTTTTATTAAGTCGTTCGAATTTTTCTCCCTTAAATAAATTGGAGATGGTTTGAACTACTTGGGTGCCGTTTTAGGATCATTTGTTTCGCTATCTAAAATAGCAAAACGATTTTTGGAATTTTTTTATGTACTTTAGGCATTGGTGCAAACTGCGAAGATTTGGGGCTTCCACTTCTTTTTAATACAGTTATGTATCTGTCCATTCCCACTTGCGGTAAAGGTAGCAGTGCCGAGAACCTGAGTGACTAGTCAGTGATTGAAGAAGACTAGCCTTTAATAGCTCCCATTCGTCGCCAAGGCACGGATCGGGTGTCTTGTTAGTTGCCTAATCCATGTACGCTGTCACTGCATGGGTGGTCGGTTTTTACGTGCATACTCGTGAGAATCACATGGAAAATCAAAACAAAAAACAAAACAGCAGAAGGTGAGCAATGCTTTTAAAGATGCAACGGGTATGTCTGTAGACCGTCGAATCAACGTATGAGTCGCAGACCACCATGGTGGTCAACGGAAATAGCCGAATCTCGGAAGATTTGCAGTAAACTATTCAACGAGGCTAAGAGGACAGTGTCCTCTTAGCCTGGTCACTCTATAAATCCTCTGTGAACAAATTCAAAAATCAGGTTAGTAACGCAAAACTTAAATCTTGGAAAGGCTTCTGCAGTGTCATTGAAAGCTTTTCCGAGGCTAGCAGATTGCGTAAAATACTTGCAAAACAAGCGTCAATTCATGAATACATTCAGAAATCAGACGGCACGTGGAAAACCAGTGCACAGTAGTCACTGGTAGTCCTGATGGACACGCATTTTCCAGTATGTCGATCAACTTTGGAACTACAACAAAATCCCATTCAAATTAGCCGGACACCGAATGCCGTGGACATAGACACGAACAGGCTACACTGGGAGATTAAAAGCTTCCATCCTTATAAGTCTCCGGACCCGGATGGTATAATCCCTGCTGATCTACAGAACAACTCAGATTTGGTGACACCTTGGCTTCTATCGATATTTACAGCCTGTATTTCATGGTCCTTTATTCCGGACCAATGGACCAAATGCAATGTGATATTTATCCCCAAAGAAGGGAAATCATCACATACAAAAGCAAAGGATTTCATGCCAATCAGTCTAACATCCATCCTGCTCAAAACGTTGGAGAGACTTATCGATATTCACATGAGATTGACAAACGATAGGAATCTCCTTTCGCCATCTCAACACGCGTATACGAAGTAGAGCTGGCAAACTATCGATAGTATCGATAGTTTTGTTTTCATTAGACTATCGATGGTTTTTTTCTCGATAGCGATACTATCGTTGAAAAAATAAATTAACAAATTGGCAATTAGTTAGTTGAAAATGAAAATTCACCATTAGAAATAGACCCATTGCAGTACTGGAAGGTAAATTATATAGTTAATTAAGCAATTTATACAGTGTTATATCTATTCACAGAACAATTTATTAGATGTCACTCACAAAGTCATGCGCTTTACGTTACTTAAGGCCAGGCTTCACTATCCTACGCAATCGTACGATTTAATCAATCAAAAATCTGACAGAATTCTGTCCTACTTTAAGAATCGTTTAAAAATGGCGTTGTAGATGCCACACTATCATACAAAACAAGTTTTTTAAACTCTGATCGCATGGAAAAACAGAATATTAAAATCAAAAAGATTATCAAATCGTACGACTTGTCAAAAAGTGTGTCACACATACATTTCTAAGCCACACTATCATACTTTTTGAGCACACATGCATTTTTTGACAGATCGTACGACTGAGTATGATAGTGAATCATGGCCTTTATGAATACCATTATTTCAGATAGAAGATCTAGTTTAAAGCCAAAAAATGTTGATATTCTGCTCTTTTTAAACATAAATTTTTGGATTACTCAAGAATTATAAAAAATTACGATTATAAAATAATTCCTTGGGCAGCCTACATATGAACAACATGTGTGATATACGAGTATATAGTCTTTATAGTGTATGTACAATTTTTTTAGAAAATTGATCTCAAAATGCGTTGTAAAAAATGATTTAGAAATGGGTTTTTGTTTTTATGGTAAGTTTTATTGCTACATATTTTTTTTTTTGTATTAATTTTTTTTTAATAAAACAACTCTGAACTTTACTTAAGATCGTTTAATATATTAGTTTCTTTTATTAAACTAACTCAAATAATTTCAAAACTTGATCAATTAAGTTGATGGAGTTAATAATACAGAATACTTTGTCATTTAAAATATGGAACCTAACATTCCCAAAAAATTCGATACTATCGATAGTATCTAGATAGTATTTTCTATCAAACTATCGAAAATATCGAATGGCGAGACTATCGATAGTTTGCCAGCTCTAATACGAAGGACAAATCTGTTGTCGCTAGAGCATAAAAACTATACTATGGTAGCCTTCATGGATATTGAGGGGGCCTTTAATAACATTAATCCGACAGCAATAACTCAATCTCTCAGAGAATTGGGGATTGACCAATCGATATCAGATTCATAACGAGCCTCCTATTGAAGGGAATACCACTAATTCTATCAGATAGTGCGAAGTACCTGGGCATAATCGTAGATAATAAATTAAGGATTGTGAATTGATTACTTGAAGCAGTGATCAAACCTATATTACTGTACACCTCTATTGTGGAGAGAGCATTGCGTAATATGGCGATCCTAATAACAGGAGCCATTAGGTCAACACCGACGAAGACACTTTTTGCCATGCTCAACTGGTCACAGGTGCATGGAACCATAGATCATGGAGTCATGCCTGTATTCTAGGAATCACGAATGTTATTCTTGGAATTATAGACTACTGTACCCCGAGACCCTTCTTCACACGAAACTTCGAACTGACGGAGGGTTACTCACCTCCACCTGGTTCACTCTGTGTTTCCACGGATGGCTCCAAAAGGGGTGTGAGGGCTTGGGGCGGGGTCTATATAGAGGAATTTGGATGACGGAAAATTCAACGGTCACCCTTAAATGGGTGTGGGACATGAGGCTACCTTAGGCAACTGTGTTACTGATGAACTAGCAAAGAAGGGGAATTTACTTCATGATAGCGCCACTGACGTTTATTGTGGTATTCCTCTCTCCTAAAAAGAAAACTACACGGATTTTTTGACTATGACATTAGAATATATTGTATTTTTTTAGAATATATTGTATTTATTTCTGTGTTTACACAATACAATTGTGTACAACACAAAATAAAAGTTTACAAAAACGACTCTATGACTTTATTTCTTCAAACGATCACATGAGGAATTTCATTTACTTTTGTTTATGTTTAAATGTAGTAATATGTTTAAAACAGCTTTAAAAAAATTTGTTGACTTCAGCACGCTTCTTTTTATTTTTATAATCCTTTATTATATAAAAATTTATTTTTTACTTCTATTCATTTTCTTAATTTTCTTAAGAATCTTTACAGCAAAACGAAACAAACGTCAGCTGACGAGATGTCACATTACACATAACGCGTCAGAAACGTTGCAAATTTCTTTATGTACCTTATACTATGAAAATACTATTTTCAACTTTATTTGACAGAATCGCATAACACGTTACAATGCTCAATACGTGATATATATTTTCTCCTTTAGATGTTTAAAACAATGCTTCCATACCCGTCACAATCGTGAATTCTGTTAATAGGAGAGCAAAAACGCCTGGTATTTCCTATACTAGAAAGATCTGGTATGCCTGTTCTAGATGTTTTTTTTTTTTTTTTTTTTATTATACCTACGTGTGTGTATGGAAAAAATAAATTTTTAATACAAAATAAACTTAAATATAGGAAACCAAGTTACGTATTACACGATGAAATTTTTTTTTTTTTGAAATCAGTTGCATGAAACTGTTTTTTATTGTTGTCAAGAGGTGTAGAGAGACAAGGAAAAACAAGAAAGTTCAAAAGAGAATTGAAAAATCTTATGAAACTATTTCATGTTGTAAATTGTGTACAAAGTACAAAGCTCACAGCATAATCTATCTTATTATAATATTGTTTTTCCGTCCCTGATTTAGATTATACTTATTACTTATTTAAGCATCGCTGTTGAAAAAAAAAAAACGAATAAATAGTGTTGATTTGCGAAAAATTATAATTTGTAATTGTATTGTTTAACAAAACGTATCAAAATCATAAATAAATATGGAAAAAGTAGAACAAAATGATAATATTAATAGGGACGAGTTAATTATGCAGCAGCAGAGGGAAATAGAAAAAGAGGTTTGTAAATATTGTTCCTTCACTTCACACAATATTTAAGCCGCTCATATTTTACATTTAATTTGACAATAAATATATTTGTGCATACATATGTGTCTTTCCACAGATAAGTGAATCAATACCTTTGGTTAGTGAACAAATGCCGGTAACCTGCTTAAATGTCGAGTACTTGGGAGATGTGGTATTTACTTCGAAGATAGAAGATTTGGCAAGTAAATATAAGTTTATGCGTCGAACAAGGCCTGACGGTAACTGCTTTTTTAGAGCGTTTGCCTATGCATATCTAGAACATTTGATCTCAAACAAAGAAGACTATGAAAAATTCCGTAAACTGGCCGAGAACTCCAAAGAAAAGTTAGTCGAATTGGGATTTCCTAGCTTTACTTTGGAAGACTTTCACGAGACTGTAAGAATTTATAATTGTATGCTTTAACGATTACTAATATGATATATTTGTCTTGCAGTTTATGGAAGTGGTTAAACGGGTCAACCCATCAGAATCAAACACGGATGATTTAAAAGAACAGTTGCACAAACTTTTTAATGACCAAGGTTACTCTGATTATGTTGTTGTATATTTGAGGTTGCTTACATCGGGAAAATTACAAGAAGAGGCGGATTTTTATCAGAATTTTATAGAAGGAAATTATACCATTAAAGAATTTCGACATCAAGAGGTAGAACCCATGTATAAGGAATCCGATCATATTCACATCATTGCTCTATGCTCAGCATTAGATGTTGGTGTTCGTGTTGAATACATGGATCGGGGAGAAGGTGGTACTGTTAAGGCTCACGACTTTCCTGAAGGAACTACTCCCAAGGTGTTTTTAATCTATCGGCCAGGCCATTATGACATTTTATATCCTAAATAAATATACTCATTGAATTGAAAAACTATTGACCTAATTATAATTGTGCTTAAAATCGAACGTTGAAACATTTTTAGATGAAAATTATGTGTGTAAGTCTCTATGCGTGTTTTTGAATCAGGTTTAAAAATAATTTTTTATTGATCATAATGTCGATATAATCGATTTTCATACCTCCATTTTAAAATTTTAAATAAAAACCATTTATTATTTGTAATTTAAAATAAATTCATTTTATTATAAAATAATGTTAGTTCTAATTTCGTGATGTATTTCCAGTAGAAAAACTGAAGGGTTAATTTGGCTTAGATATTTTTTATATATGTGACCCGGCCTATGAAATGGTGGCAAATGTTCAAAAATCTAAACTAGAAACTGAAGATTCTAAAGTGTCATTTTCTTCCCCTCCCCCTTTTGTGGGCGGTGACATAAAATATTATTTGGAAAAATAATGTAATTATTAAAAGAAATGAATTACATACGCCTTAATACCATAAAAATAAAATGTTTAAGTTTTTATGGGCAGGGGGAGGTATCCTTCCAATCACACCCTCCGAAACGTCCATGTGATTTTTTTTTTTTTTAATTTTATGTCGTAAGAATTCGTTCTTTCGTACAATTATATTCAAAACAAAAAAAAATTTAATTTGATTTCGTTTCAAATGTAATTGTAAGAAAGAAAGAATTATTTCGAAATTGTAAAACAGGCAGTAAGCTTTTATGTCGAAGAGAAGAATAGTCTTTTTCGTAATTTATTACTTTATTGTACTTAGTTTATCTGAGAATCATAAATTTATTCATAACTAGCTGTACCCACCACTTCGCCAGCGTCATTATTTTGCTTTAAAAGTAATCCACTTTAAAACTGTTAATTTTATAGTGCTTCAGATATGGTTTGTGTAATGACTTTATATAAAGGTCACGTAATTTTTGTAGAGTAAGTACTGTAAATAGTGTTTTAAATTTCGCTGACAAAAACAAAAGTTGCTGCCAAGTTTGCTGTACCGTTAAATCGGCAAAATTGCGTAATTTTACTACTTGTTCTCCCTCTTTCTTGGTAATGAGATTATTTTAAAGGGAAGGAAATATCCTATATTTGAAACACGATACTAAGGTACCTCATAATAAAATTTTATTATAATTCATTTAGTAGTTTTTACGTGAAAATCCAGTTTTATTATTTAATATGTATAGGTAGATAATAAATAATTTACACTATTATTATTTAAGTTAAAATAAAAGCAAATATTTTATTTAAAACGATTTAGAAACCAAAAACGTTTTACGACCGACAAAAAGGTTTCTTACTCGTATCTATCTATGCAAGATGAGCAAAAACAGAAAAAGATTAAATTTGGAAGAAATTGCAAAAATAGGCCCAAAATCCCGGAACGAGTCGAAAATTTTGTAGTGATATGTAACATTTTTAGGATCACGATGGCCCTCACTCTCCAAAACCCGTTCACTTTATTTTTACAAAAAAAAAAAAAAAAAAAAATGAACACAGAAAATCCTTTTTTCATTTCGAAAGAAATTTTTTATCATAAAAATTTTTCTTAAAATTAATATAAGTAGCAACTATATAGCCTTTCAAAGAAAAAAAAAAAAAAAATCAATCCAAAATCTTTATTCGTTTAGCCACAAAAAATATATTGCAAACCGCTCATAAAGTCAATAAAAACGTACGCGATAACTCAACTATCCTGATTTTAACAGTTTTAGGCCTAATGTCCGGCTAGATTGGCAAAATACCCATCTGTGTCAAGCTAGAAACTTACGTAAATCTGTATCACATCTGTCATTTGACTCATATTGTATGAAAAATTTTAGCTCAATAAAAACAGGGAAGAGAGATAAATTTAGGTTTTAAGATTTGTTTACAAATATCAACACAGATGAAACTTAATAAATAAAGTGAGAAATCACGGAACCCCATACACTTAAGCTATATACCTCTAACCTCAAAATGCCTTTGCGTTTATTACGTCTTAAAAGATCAATTTCATTTTGAATTTTTGGTAGCGATGTGAAATTTTGGAAGTATTTTTAAAATCTCGAGGTCGTAAAAGCATCACTTGATAACACTTAATGTCAAAATGTTTTTATTGGCAGTGCTGCGACAAATTCTTATGCAAATGATCGTACCTACCATACTTTATAAAATATAAACTTTTTGCACATGCGGAGCAATAGCAAATCATCTGTAACAACTGACTGCACATCAGCAAAAAAATTGACTGCTTTTATCTATCAAATAATAAAACTCATGAGTGTTGTCCAAGTAACGTTTAATACATTTTTGAATATATTTTTCCAAAGATACATTCGAACTAAATTAAAAAACACTGCTGTTGAGTGTTTACTGTAAATGGCCTTGCTTTTTTCCTCAGGAAACAATTGTTACAACATTGTTACAACAGCAAAATATCTTAAAAAATAATTAAGAGCTTGTTCAATTAAGATTTTTATATTTTGTTTAATATCTACTTAAATTTAATACTTTTGAGGCCGTTCAGGATTTATGTAATCCTTTTTTATACACCCTTTTGTGGGATGTTCTACATAGATTCTAACGAGTAAACGGTATCTTTTTAGCCATTGCTCGCTGCCTATTCGTCTATGTTAACTTATTGTTGTTTTGCACGCCATTTGTGTTACACATAAAACTTTTGTTTTCCACTAAAAAGGGAAATATTAAATAAAATTGATTTATCTCAAAAATCCTTTATTAAAATTAACCACTTTCTTTATATTTCACGCAAACAGAGCTGTTAATAAACTAAAAAGAGATAGTTTATGTTAATTATGTATTTTGAATTTGTTCACATAACTTGCGATTTAAATTGTTAAAACTCCTTCCTACCTTCTATATAGAAAATAAAAACATGTTCAGTTTATATTTTATATGAACTTTATAGTACACAAATTTTATTTGTGATTTAAAAAAGTTAAACAACAATTAAACAATTCAAGTGGGATTTCGTATTCTAAATGCATTGATCTTAAAACGAATATCACTAAATTTCAGTAAACTAATTTTGCAGACTTAGAACCACCTTGGAAATATTTTATTTTTATTTTTTCTAATCATTCTATTGGAACTTTATGAGGGTTGGAATCAATTGTTAAAGATAGGTACGGGGCAAATTGAATAATTAACACAGTCTTAACTTTTAAATTGTTGTGCAGCTGTTGTGGTTTTAGAAAATCGTTACAATTTTGAATCTGTTAAACCTGCCAGTCATTCGGCATTGCATATAGCCATGGCTTCATTTTTCTCCTCCAACAACTCCTTGCCAGTAATGGCCATTTTTGATTTTGCGAAATCGTCTAGTGCCAAGCCTTGGACGATCTTCCATTGTTTGTTCTTAATTTCGACGGGAAAAGAGTAAATAACATCCTTGGGAGCGTCGTAGCTGCCATCGGAAATAACGCCCATTGAAACGAAGTGACCTGTAGCAGTACCATTCCACCAATCATGCATATGATCGCATGCAGCCTTGGCAGCTGACATAGCAGAAGACATTTTGCGAGCTGCAATTACAGCAGCTCCACGCTTCTGGACAGTTTCAACAAAGGAACCTTTCAAGAATTCAGCATCCCCAACAGCTTCAGCAGCAGACTTTTCAACTCCACCAACATTGATGATAGCATGACTCGCATCTGGAAATTGGGTAGAAGAGTGATTACCCCAAATGATAACATTTTTAACTTGGCTAACGGGAACTTTAGCTTTTGAAGCTACTTGTGCTGTTGCACGGTTTTGATCTAACCGAGTCATAGCACTGAAGTTTTCACGAGGAATTGACGAAGCGTAGAAAGAGCAAACTACCGCATTGGTATTAGCAGGATTTCCAACAACCAATACTTTTACATCTTTGCGGGCATATTTGTCTAAAGCTTGACCTTGAGCCTTAAAGATTTTTACGTTAGCAGACAACAAATCCTTTCGTTCCATACCCTCCTTGCGGGGCATGGCGCCAACCAAAAAGGCAGCAGAAACATCTTTAAAGCCAACGGCGGGATCAGTTGTAGGGACTACTTCTCGGAGCAGCGGCAAGGCACAATCAGCCAATTCCATAACAACACCCTCTAAAACACTAACCATTGGCGGAATGTCTAATAAATGCAAAATCAAGGGTTGTTCCCTGCCAAAAACTTCACCACGAGCAATCATGTAAAGAAGAGAGTAGGCGATTTGACCGGCAGCTCCGGTGACCACAACCCGAATTGGTTCAGCCTAAAATAAATTAATATAAATTGAAAAATAAAATTATTTTTAAATTCTTTTGTGTATGTGCATTTGCTTTTTTAATTTCTAAAGTAATTAAATAAATTTATTTGGTTTTACAAAGGGTTTAAAAGAAATATGTTTGTTTAATAGTTTTATACAGAGTACCGAAATGTTCACTCGCTGTTCATTCATGTATGAATGTGCACATTTTGCTGCATATTCTCATACATGTGTGAGAGACTACAAAATATTTTGTTTTTTCATTTATGAATGCGATGTTTTCTTTTTTCTCTTCCTGTTCAAAAGTGTATAAATGAGAAAAAATTTTGTTCACGCAAGTGTTCATATTTGAGTACTTACAATTTTGATAATTTTACATAAATGAAAAGATCGTAGAAAAATGTGCGCTAAGCATGCGCATACATAAATGAACGCACCTATTTTGTAACTAGCTTGCCCGCCACGTAGTATGCCTCCCGCGGAGTTACTGCGTATTTCGATTCGAAAGAATAATCATTCGAATTTGTATGTCTTTTATATTGCGTTTCGAAAAATTTTTCTTTCGAATCGAAATACGCAGTAATCCCCCTGACAATATTTTACTCGATTTTGCTTCGAAAGTGTTCCACACCAACAATTGTAACAATCTTACTTGTGTTATGGTTTATGTATTTCTTTATATAAATCCTTGGATAAAATTTTAAAATTTATAAAAAAAACTAAAATTCTTAAAATTATTGTAAGGCTCTGAAAGAGGTGTTTAAAATATTTTAATAAAAATGTAATTCCACAAAACAAAAATACAAATTGTATTCAACCGGCGTCATCTGTTGCGTAAAAATAAATAAAAAAGTGTGTTGAAAATTTAACCGCGTTGAAAACATCCCAGTTTTAAACCAAAATTTAAAGGTATTGAAATTTGGAATTTTGGAAATAAGATATTTTTGCGGAAAAAAGTATCCTATATTGGTACAAGGATACTAAGGTACCTCCTTACAAAATTTTGTTAAAATTCATCCAATAGTTTTTGCGTGATGCGAACACAAACGAAAAGCAGACAGACAGACGAATATGCGTTACTATTTTATTACATGTATTGATGTGCATCTACAATAACAAGCTGTTTTCTTTATTTTTTTTTGCTGCATGTGATCGTAGGCAGAAAATTCTTTTATGTTCATTTATGAGAAACTTTATAAATATTAAACGTTCATAAATGAACATGTACGTTTATGAAAAAGAACATTAATGAGAAGAAGCTAATTTATCACTAATCACACATGAATAATATGGATAAATCTTGTTCACTCTTCATGTATCTTTCTTACAAAAAACAAACAGGTACACGCATTCATGTATGAACATAGGCAGACAATTTGTTGTTCGTTTATAAGCATAAAAGATGATTTTAAGATAAAACTGAATGATATTTCGACTTTTTTGAGAATTTCAGATTTTTGGTAAAGTTTCAATTTTATTAGTAAAATTTATTTATTTTTTTTTAATTCTGGTGAATTTTGTATTTATTGGTGATACTGAAAGATTTTCTTACTGAAATCACTACTTTTTATTAAAGTTTCGAACATTTTACAAAATCTAGATCTGATTATAAACGACTTTTAATGAAAATTGGTGAAAAGTCAATTTACATTAGCGGAGTTCAGTGTTCGATGCGATTGGTCTTACGAAAGTGCAAGAGCATAATATCATAGTTTTTTTATGATAACCAACAAAAAAATACCTATTGTTTTTGTTAAATTTGAATATTATAACGCATTTGCACTTTCGCAAGACCATTTGCAACAAACACTGAATACCGCTAATGTAATTTTTAAGTACAACTGCTTGTAAAAGCGATATTTTTTACACTATTGCAATAAAATTTTGTGACGAGGTGTAATTGTGTCAAATGTATTGGAATCACTGTAAAACCCAATTTCGTGTTTGAAGTGCAAAAGTAAAAAATTAATATTTGCACTTCATGAAAAATGCTATGTTCAAAACGTGTTCGTTACCCTTTCCGCATAACGACAAAATCATACTATAAAAGAATTCATATTTTTAAGGAACCCCTTCAGTCGTTGTAGTAAAACACTTTTTGGAAATCGAACCCACAACCTCCAAACGCATAGACTAGCATACTCACTACTAGCCTACTGGACCACTTGATCCATATTTTATATTACCGAAAAGATATGAAATCAGTTCATAATATTTATGCTTAAAATGATTTCTGCGTTTTGGAGGAAGGAATGAAAATATCAAATGAAGATAATTTTTTAAGTGTAATAAACAAATCAATAAAACATTTTTAAAAATCATCCAATTAATCAATTTTGTGTGGTTGTCTTTTCTCATTGGATACAAATTTTAAAATATGTGCGCGACTAATTAGAGTTAATGGGTGATTTTTTTGAGGTTAGGATTTTCATGCATTAGTATTTGACAGATCACGTGAGATTTCAGACATGGTGCCAAAGAGAAAGATGCTCAGTATGCTTTGACATTTCATCATGAATAGACTTACTAACGAGCAACGCTTGCAAATCATTGAATTTTATTACCAAAATCAGTGTTCGGTTCGAAATGTTCAAATGTGACAAATTTTGTTCAGCGATGTGACAAATTTTGTTCAGCGATGAGGCTCATTTCTGGTTGAATGGCTACGTAAATAAGCAAAATTGCCGCATTTGGAGTGAAGAGCAACCAGAAGCCGTTCAAGAACTGCCCATGCATCCCGAAAAATGCACTGTTTGGTGTGGTTTGTACGCTGGTGGAATCATTGGACCGTATTTTTTCAAAGATGCTGTTGGACGCAACGTTACGGTGAATGGCGATCGCTATCGTTCGATGCTAACAAACTTTTTGTTGCCAAAAATGGAACAACTGAACTTGGTTGACATGTGGTTTCAACAAGATGGCGCTACATGCCACACAGCTCGCGATTCTATGGCCATTTTGAGGGAAAACTTCGGAGAACAATTCATCTCAAGAAATGGACCGGTAAGTTGGCCACCAAGATCATGCGATTTGACGCCTTTAGACTATTTTTTGTGGGGCTACGTCAAGTCTAAAGTCTACAGAAATAAGCCAGCAACTATTCCAGCTTTGGAAGACAACATTTCCGAAGAAATTCGGGCTATTCCGGCCGAAATGCTCGAAAAAGTTGCCCAAAATTGGACTTTCCGAATGGACCACCTAAGACGCAGCCGCGGTCAACATTTAAATGAAATTATCTTTAAAAAGTAAATGTCATGGACCAATCTAACGTTTCAAATAAAGAACCGATGAGATTTTGCAAATTTTATGCGTTTTTTTAAAAAAAAAAGTTCTCAAGCTCTTAAAAAATCACTCGTTATTAGAGTACCTAATTTAAAATACTTTATCGATTAATCGACGAAAACTTAAATTACAAAATCGATTAATTGTTTGCTTGAATAAGATCAAAATCCGATTAAATGAATACTTTAGTATGTATAAATAAAAATTAAAAAAAAAATTGGTTGTTCAAATAAAACAATCTGATTAAGATTTTGTTCTTAAATATGAATTATTTAGGTTATAGTATGTATGTACATAAAGCGGTCAAAAAAAGTATTCGAAGGCAAATCTTATTTTTAAAAATCATTTATTGTGTTACATGCAGAAAAGAATTTGAAGCATTTATCTGTATTTTTTATTGCAGTGAATGTATTCTCTTATTAAAAGTTACAAAAATAAATAATATTTGAAGATGTGAGATAATTGTGCGTGTTTTATAAAAATCGCTAAAATTTAAAAGCAAAAAAAGTATTCGACATCACTCATTTTTTGTCGCCTTTGCATTAATATGTTGAATATGCGTATTGTTGTTGTTGTAAATACCATTAGGAGTTTAGATTGAAGCTGTTTTCAAGAATTATTTATTTTACGTAGTTACAAAAATGGGAGGCAAAGGAGGGGAAACTTCTATTGAAATAAGAAATTTTATAATCCACCATTTTGAATAAGGAAAATTCTATTTCAGAAATCGTTGGAAGGCCGCGGACTATTATATAATAAAAAAACGCAAAGAAGCAAAAACAGGTGGTCGCCCACGGAAACTTACAGAGGTACATGAGCAATAAATTGTGCGTGAGGTAAAAAAAAAATCCCCGGGTTAATGCATCAACATTAGCCAAAAATACCCAGGAATATGCAGGCATATCAGTTAAAGTGTCTTTACATTGCGTGTACAAGTCATATGGAATGTCAGATTTTCCATATGTAAAACTATACACATAGTGCAAACCTCTTGACACATAACATATGTTATTTACCTATGTGCAATAACATGTGTTAGTTTTTTATTTAAAACACGCTCTATTTGATGTGTAAAACTATATGACAACAGCTGTTTTCAGTGATGTTCACTTTTAGTTTCAAAAATTCATGATAAAAATTATTAATTTTTTATCATGAATTTAAGGAGTTTAAAATTAACCAATATCTTTATTCTAAATTTTGTTAGTAATTTCATGTTCGCAGATTTATATCGATACCTCATAGGTGATATTAATAATAAAGTTACATATGTAATCTAATATACATATGTATAATATATATCTATTTGTAAGTTTGTTTAATTGTATGTCAATCACGGCTAAATCGAATTTAATGATATTTAAGACAGATCTTTGTTTTTTGTGGGTCCAATGGGTTATATATGTTTTCAAAACTAGGGCCAGGAGGGTATATGGGACATTTTTATACGGATGACTAAATTTTAATATTTTTGTGTTTATCTATTTTACCTACTAAGAAAGACTGAATTAAATTAAAAATTTACTTTACTATAGTGCATTATTTAGCGGAATTCACGGTTTTCTTTGTAGACCTATTACATTGTAGGTTGGGTAAATGTTGATAAACTACAACAAAAACAGGTTATTTTAAATTTACCAAAGCTACAAGGTGTAAAATGTCTACAATAGAAAACCGTGAATTCCACTAATATTTTTAAAGACGGTAAGTAAACAGTGTAAACTGTAATACCACCTAATCAACAAATTTGGACCGCAGGATAAAAAAAATGCTACAGAGGTATTGTGGGTATCGAAAGTGCTGCAAATCATTTCATTGAGCCGTTACTTTTGAGAACTCCATTTTGTGAAAAAAAAAATGAATAAAACCTAAATCTTATTACAAATTACATAATTTTATGTTTTTAATCCATGATGAATAGTACTATTTTTTATATTGCAATATATTAAGAAGTTTTATCAGAATTTAGCAATCATTCTGCAACTATGGTGAAAAATCTTCGCTATGTAACCTAAGAAATATATGTAAGTATTGTAATTTATTTCTTTCTTTTTCCACTTTTTACCCTTAAAATTAAATATAATTTTATTTTTTTTTTTTTTTGTTTACTGTACCAAGAAAAATGAAATGATATTGAAATTAAATATGTATGTAAATAAACTATTAAATTTTTTGGTATTATAATTACATTCCAGTAAAAGAAAATCAACGTTTTCATGAAATAATTGCCTTTGAAAATGAGACAACTACATTGGCGCCTACCAAAAACTTTTTTTGCAGCTAAAATGGATAACTATTATTGCATATTAAACTTACAACAAAAAATATAAAATAAGTCTATTCCGGCTTGTTTTATTTTTTAACGCCATTCAAATGCAAATCATTAAATAAAATAAAATGGAGTTCTCTCATTTTCAAAAGCAACGGCTCAGTTATTTTAAAGAAATTTAATTTAATTTGTCATAAGAATTAGGAAATATTTTATTCCTAATAAAAAAAGAGTGAAAATAAATTGATATTAACATCAACAAAATTATTCATTCAATTGTTGCAGAAGCAACCGTGAAACATACATCTTTTTAGGGTTCCGTACACAAAATGTAAAAACGTAACCCTATTGTTTTCGCTACAATGTCTGTCCGTCTGTCAGCGCCTTTTATCTCTGGAACCGTAATAGGTAGACTCTTGAAAATTTCACAGATGATGTATAGTTGTTGCCGCTATAGCAACAAATACTAAAACTTATAGGGTGTTCCATTAGAGAGGTGTTATTTACGAAAATGTGTTTATTTCTAGAACTGTAGGAGGCATACACTAAAAATATGTAAGCAGTAATTAAAACTTAGTTCGCTATATAAACAAGTATAAAAAAATTAACCTAAAAATTAAAGGGTGTTCCGATAGTAGTGTGATTTGCATGTATAAGGCCTAAGTTTTGAACCGTAATAGGTAGGCGCTTGAAATTTTCACATAAAGTATATAACTGTGACCGCGATACTAGCAAATACTAAAACTTATAGGATGTTCCGATAGAGAGGTGTTATTCACGAATATGTGCTTATGTCTTGAACTGTAGGAGGAATTCACTAAAAATATGCAAGCAGAAATTAAAATTAGTTCGCTATATAAACAAGTCTGAAAAAAATAAACCTAAAAATTAAAGGGTGTTCCGATAGTGGAGTGATTTGCATTTATAAGGCCTAAGTTTTGAACCATATTAGGTAGACTTTTGAAAATTTTACCAAAGGTGTATAACTATGGCCGCTATATCAAAAAATATTAAAACTTATAGGGTGTTCCGATAGAGAGGTGTTATTTACGAATATGTGTTTATTTCTTACAAATAATAATTAAAACTTAGTTCCCTTTATAAACATGTCTAAAAAAATAAACCTAAAAATTAAAGGGTGTTCCGATAGTGGTGTGCTTTGTATGTGAAAGTCCTAATTTTTGAACCATAATATGTAGACTCTTGAAAATTTTACCAAAAGTGTATAACTGAGGCCACAATAGCAAAAAATACTAAAACATAGGGTATTCCAAAAGTGACGTGTTATTTACGTTTATGTCTCTTTTTTTGAGCTGTAAGAGGAAACCACTTACAATTTGCAGACTGTAATTAAAACTATGTTTGTTTTATAAACAAGTATACAAAATTAAACTTAAATATTAAAGGGTGTTCCAATAGTGACGTGATTTGCATGTATATATCCTAAGTTTTGAATGAATAGGTGGAATCTTGAAATTTTTACAGGATGTGTATAACTATGTCTACTATAACAAATAATACAAATTAAAGGGTTTTCCGCCAGTGACGTGATTTGCATGTATAAAGCCTTATTTCTTGAACCGTAACAGGTAGACTCTTGAAATTTTGTACAGAAGATGTGTTGCCACGGCCGATATGACAATTACTAAAAATTAAAGGGTGTTCCGACAGTGACATGTTTTTCACTTATAGTGACTTATTTTTTAATCGCAATAAGTAGACTCTTAATATATTTATAGAAAGGAAGTTGCCATGGCCACTATAATGAATAATAAAATTAAAGGGTGTTCCGACAGTAATAAGATTTTATAAACCGTAATAGATACCCTCTTGAAATGTTTACAGTAGATGTGTTACTTCGGCCGCTATAACAAATACTTAAAATTGAAGTGTGTCCATTAGTAACGTGTTTTTCACGAATATTACCTTATTTTTTTAACCGCAATAGGTATGCTCCTGATATTTTAATAGAAAGTGTATTACCATAGCCGCTATAAAATCAATTACATATTAAAATTTAAAGGGTGTTCTAATTATGATGCACTTTTCGCGAATATTACTTTAATTTTAAAATTTAAGGGTGTCCCATAAGACATAAAGAAATAAACAACTGGAATTTTTAAATTATACTGAACAGAGTACGGAACCCTACGTGTGTGAGTGTAACTCGCACTTTACTAATTTATTTTGCCTAGTACTGGCTGGACATAACAAGTATATTTATTTTTATTTTAGGCTTAAGATATGAGTAATTATTGTTAGTTCAAAAATATATTTGAAGATTCAATAAATAAAATATGAAAAAAAAAATTGTTGCTGATATAGTTCAAATGATATTAATTATTACTTATTGTATTATTTATTATAATTATTTTTTGTTTTGATATAATTGGTCTCTTATAAATTGATTTATGTACTGTTGTAGAACCACCCAAATGATAACACAAAACGGTAGTTAGTTGACATCACTAGCGGGTTTCTAATAAAATGAAATGGCGACAAAAATAAACAAAATTGCCTAATAACTTATTACAACAAGTCCCAATAAAGCTATTATTATTAGTTTATTATATAGTCTAATAATTTAAAAAAATAATCCATCTAAACCACACTTTGAAGTCCAGCTGTTTTAAATGTTTGATTTTTGTTTTCAACAACAGGAGGTTATGTCATATGTACGTAACAAGGGTACGTTTGAACACGAAAATTGTAAACCATATGTAAAACACGGATTTTGACATACACATGAAATTCCATATGGATAGCAATTTTGACAGTACATATGACTTGTACACTCAATGTTAACACACCTTTACTCCTCAAACAATAAGAAATGTTTTAAAGAAGCACCAATTTTATGCACGATCGGCTAGGAAGAAACCTCACATCTCAAAGAAAAATTGAAATATCCTATTAGAGTTCGCCAAAAAGTACGCAAATAAGCCAGTAGAGTTCTGGATGAATGTAATTTTTGCTGATGAAAGCAAATATAATCTTTTTGGATGTGATGGTAAGGTTCTAGTACATCGAAAACCAAATACAGAGTTGGAGAAAAGAAATATGGTGCCAACGGTTAAACACGGTGGAGGTGGTGTTATGGTCTGGGGATGTATGGCGGCATTAGGAGTGCGTAATTTATCATTCATTAATGGAACTATGGATCATTTGAAATACATTGACCAAGAGCAGAAAAATTAGGACTTGCAGGCAAATTAAGTTTTATCGAGATAAAACTGTGGCTTTTTTACAACTGCCCAGAAGGGATAAAAACCCCGCCACAATCTCCAGATCTTAACCCAATTGAACACCTTTGGTTTCATCTGGAAAAAAATGAGATCTCGTGAGTTTACAAATAAAAACCAGATAAAGGAAATTCTGCACGAAGAGTGGTATAAAATTAATCCAGGATACACAATGTCATTAGTAAAGTCTATGCCTGAACGTTTAAAAGAGGTTATACGACGCCAAGGAAGAGCATCTCGTTACTAGAATATCAATAAGAGTTTAATTTTAAAATAATTTTTGAAATGTCGAATACTTTTTTTGTTTCTGTTTTTAGCTTAAGTTGTAAATATTATGAATTTTCGTATTAGTAGTTGTAAAGATCTCATGTTTTTATTGAGTTATATTCTTTGTTCCTTTGTAAATAAAATTGTATGTCAATTTTGACATTAAACAAAATCTAATTTGTTTTTATTGAAAAACAAACAAAATTTTATCTATGTCGAATACTTTTTTTGACCGCTGTATGTATATTTAAATTATACGATTCCGTCTATAGCAGTAGTGTGAGAAACCTTGCAATTTATTAGACAATTAGGTTTACAAATTACAGTAATGTAAAAATAAAAAAACTTTATTTTTAAGAAAATATATGTATATTAAAGTTGTTTTACAAGACGTGTGTTTGTCATATGACTTGTCAGTTTGATAACCCATATGTAATTTCATGTGTTTGTCAAAATAGGCATTTTACATACGTTTTAAAATTTTTGATTTCAAATGTACATGTGTAATTACATCTGACATATATATATATATATATAATATATATATATAATATAGGTCTGTTCAGTAAATGAAAGTTAGTACTAATTGTTACTAATTGTTACTGGAAAAGCGTTCATTAACTCGATTGTATTGTTTTTTTTTTTTTTTTTTTTAATTTAGCAAGGGTGTTAAACGATAAAATTTAGTCCATTTTTAAAAAAATAAACAGAAAACAAATCAGGGATGATATATTTATTGCAATCGTACTTTTTTCGGTACAATTATGATTTTAAAATTGGTATTATACAGTTTTTAATATATTTTGAACAATAAACAAATTTGTGTTTTGGGATATTAATTCTGTTTAAAATATGTATGTATAAACAAAATTGGAAGGAAAAAACTTGAAAGAAAAGAAGAAAAATAAACAAGATTTTACGAGAGGAAAAACGTTTAAAAAAAAAGTGAATGTAAGAACCTGGTGGAGACTAAAAATAGAACTCAAAATTATTTGATAAAGAAGTAAATACACAATTGGATGATAGAACCTAATGCAGTCTAAATATTTTTAAGTCATGTTTAGGATTCCGTACCTAAAGGATAAAAAGTCAATCATATTGCTTTCGCTGCAATATATGTACATATGTATGTCCATCTGGCAGAATAATGAAAATGTTACAAGTGTATTACTATGGCCGCATTAAGAAGAAATACTAAAAATGAAAGCGCATCCCGATAGTGACATGATTGTAAATGTACTTATGTGCATTGTACACATATTAATATTGTAATTATTAGGCACTTAAAATTTAAATAGAGTAATATATCCGATATAACAAGTATAAAAAATAAATAAATCATGCGGCGAAATCCAAATACCGAAATTACTTAGTTTTCCTTGACGGTAAATTAGATAAAAAGGTTTAAATAGCGACAAAGGGACAAAGAACCAAAACACTGCCAATCTTGTTCGAATGTGGATTTTTTTCCGTTGTAAGAATGCATAATATTCATAATATTGGAGTAATGTCACGAAATCTGGTTCATTATATGAAAAGAATATTAAAATAAATCGCACAAAAGAAATGATACTCTACGAAGTATAAAATTATTTTGATTATGATTAATACCCAAAATATGAATTATTTTATTATGATTTTATATCGCACTGTGTGAACTGAACTGTTACTTTTTTGACTATGTAAAATACTTAGGAAAAGTTTTTTATATTTAAGCAAGTTTCATATAAATAAAACATGCTGAGAACTTAAATGGGCCTTATCATTTTAAAAAATA
This sequence comes from Phasia obesa, assembly GCA_949628195.1. Classification (NCBI taxonomy): domain Eukaryota; kingdom Metazoa; phylum Arthropoda; class Insecta; order Diptera; family Tachinidae; genus Phasia; species Phasia obesa. Next base: position 114,702,104 of record OX451216.1, read on the forward strand.
GATGATTTGATAACAAAGTTGACCGTTGTGTGAATATTGTTGTCCGAACCTGTATACTATCTATCATTAAGCCTATCGATTCTATAATTAATTCGACTAATTCAGGACGATTAAGAAAAAAATTATGAATTTTAAAGTTCTTAGGCACTTTTGAATTAAATTTTTTATTACGATTGCCACATTTTGATACCGTTTGATTAAGTTGTTTTTCTATGCCATCAGTCTTATTTAGGAGGCCAACAAGAGCCTACTTTTGCCAACTTTAAGCAATTATGCTATCTTAGATCAAACTTAAAGCAAATAACCTGAAATATTAGCCAAATAACGATACATCCGTGTTGAAATCAAATTACTGTGCGTCATGATTTTAAGAGAACACAATTTTGAATATATATTGTTCGCCGTCATTATAAAACTACTTTTGATTATTTTTCATAAAACATAAAACCCAAATAATTATGACCTTTGACAATCAGGCATTTAAAAACCAAATATACAATTTAATTTTCACTTTATCTATAGTACGGGTGCATATGTATGTACATCATATACAAAATACAAGTGTCCTCATAAACAAGAGACCGGATAAGACTTTCTGATGTATGTGTAATACGAGTATGTACATATACGTATCAATTTTTGCTTACTACAAAAAGCAAAATATTTAAATCGCTACACAAAACTGATGTATGTAGTTCTTATACCTTTTACCATATTATTTATATGTACTTATGCATACATATACAAACTTATTTTCACATTAATGTTAGACCAGTCTAAGAATATTAAAATAAAATCATAAATTTAGAACAAATTCTATTCTATAAAAATAACACAATCCTCCCAGCAGAAAACACGTTGTTCATAAGCACAAATTAACAGTATTTTAAGATTCAGAATTCTTCGTATCTATCTAACTATAAGCTAATTTCAAATGGAACATATTGTAGAAGTATAAAATAAGAAATCTTTATAAATAAAACCAATTTCGTTCGTTGGCATCACTTAAGGAAGGCTGCACCGATTTGCACAATTTTTTTTTTCAAAAGAAAAATTGACCATTCCCACTCTTACGTCCACTTTTTAGGTAGCTAGAGAACTATAATAGACAAATCATTGAAGTTTTGCACCAGTAACTAACTCCCTTATTAATATACCTACATAGTTTAACGAAACACTGGATGAATTGGAATATCGGGCGTGGTACCTCCCATACAAAGTGAACAATTATAATCGTCTACCTGGAGATCTGCAATAGGTAGTCTTGAAACATTGTACAAGTAACCCTCATACTAATGTGCATAGTCTAAAAAAAACACTGAGTAGATTGGAATAATGGGCGTGGTAGCTCCCACACAAAGTGAAAAAATATTGTTTACCTAGAGAACTGCAATATGTAGAGTCTTGAAAATTTGTACAAGTACCCATCATACTAATGAGCATAGTCTAGCAAAATATAGACTGGATTAGGATAGTGGAAGTGGTACCTCCCATAAAAGTAAAATATTATTGTGAATTTACGCATAATTTAGCAAAAAATAGATTGGATGGGAACAGTGGGCGCCGCACTTTGCTTATAAACTGAAACAGTTTTATCGTGAGAATAGCGTGCGTTTTCGAGTTAAAGGTTACCCATACTTTTCTTCCAAGTGTTTATTGTTTTCTGTGGAAGGGTGTAGCGAAGCGCACCGGGGATGGCAGTTATTTAATGATTTTTGATACAGTATTATTCTATTTATTTATTGTCGTATTAGTTTATCTATTTATATTATAGATATTCAGGAATTATTTACACAAATTAGAAACCAAAAACGTTTCCTTTTTAGTCTCGTATATTTCTACTTATAACTATTAGCGGAACAAATCTAATTCAGTGGTAATGACAAAAATAAAAAAGGAGTGTAAATTGCAATTTTAAACCAAAAAAATGTAAATTTGCAAAATCGAAGGAAAACATTAGTTTAGGAGCTACGGACCTATAAAGTTCCTATATGGGTATCGTTGGAAATGCTATTAAAATTCCTATCAGATGCTTTAGAAGTCTCGAGGAAATTTTAACAGATTTGGGGCTTAAAATTGCATTTGCCTTTTTGCTTGAAATTTAGTTGGCCAGTTAACAATGACAATGCAGTGGTCTGTAACTTTGAATTTATCTATTTCTTTTTTATTTTGTTATTATAAAATAATAAGTTTTCCCATTCAATTTTTCGATAAAAGCAGTTTATAATGAAAACTACCTTGTGGATACGAAGAATGCTGAAAACGGATGTAGCAGAAAATGCATTAGATTCTGCTAGTATCATTTTCATTTGTAATAAAATAGTGTATCATGTTTACATATACACTAGGTGTTATAAGTATACGCTCTTATATGCCCTTATAAATATCTATAAATATAATAAAACAGTAACTTTTTACTGTCTCTTTGTATCTTGATTCAAATATAGGATATTATTTCCTCAAAAGTATCCTATTTCCACGAGAAAGTGGAGAGAAAGCAGTGAAAGTACGCGGGATATTTTAAGCACATTTTACAGAGCTTTACAATTATTTCTTGAATATTTTACCTATATAAAAAATAAAATAAAAAAATTTATACAGGGATGGGTACCTTAGATAAAGAAAAAGTACGTGAAGCACTATAAAAGTAAGTCTTGAAACTTGGTGTGTAGTACTTTCAAAGCAAAATAGAACAAAATATTGTCAAGACGCACACCACGGATGTGGGCACAGCTTGCAATAAATAAAACTTATTTGAAATGTACCTATTTTAAAATTTTTTCTTTGAAATTTAATATTTGTTTTTCATTATATTTTTATAACGAAAACAAAAATATTTTTATGAAAAATTCTAATTAACTATTAAATTTTTGTTTTTAAGGACTGCTATACCACAATCGCCATTTAAAAACTAATAATAAACGGATTCAGAAGAACCCAATTGGGTCATGTGTTATAGTATGAATATGGAACGAATGCTACTAGTGATAAAATGGTTTAAAAGCACCCAATCGAGTCCATGTGTACTAGTAAGCGTCTAGATTTGAGCATTAAGTTGATATAGGAAAGTTTACGGTTGAGAACTAGTGCTGGGTCCTTTTGTACTAGTAAAACACTAGTCAGACCATAGTTTGATCACCTACCGGGGTACTACAGAAAGAATCATAAGACTTGACAAAAACAATTTTTTTAGTATAAACGAAACTATATATGTGCATATATATGTAGGTATATATTCATATATACCATTACTTACATCTGTACATACATACATATATATTTTCGAGACGTAATTACTTTTCTCAATTAAATGCCGACAGTGCGCTTTTTATTAAAAATAATAAACATAACTACTTTTCTTATGACATACATACAAACATACATATGTATGTAAGTATGAATGATTGAAACTGATCCACGAACAAAGGTCAAATGAAAGTTAAGACTCCAGAAGATTTTCATGTACAGTACATATAATTTATTAATGTATATTATTTTAAAGTACAATTAGATTATACTCACCATTTTTTAAATAAATTTTCGTTAAACAGACTTTAGAACGAAGATAAGTTTGTTTAGCACTCTTTCAGCAGGTGTATAAATCACAAAATAAATGCTGATGATCCAAATGTACTTGTCCGTTCGAAAAAATAAAATAATTAACAAAAAAATGATTTTTGGAATGACTAGCAATCAGACACCACCACAGAGTCGTCTGAAAGATGGCGTAGGCCAGCCGTCGGAGATTTTTATTACTCCGCTGCAAAAATTGGCTTATGTTGGTTGAAAAGCAACCGCCGCAGAGTCAACTGCCTAGTGGAAAAAACTCAAAAAAAAAACTTTCGAATTTATCAATAAAATACATATGGGATAAAAGCTGAGACTCCCACGATTCCAAAGGTGGTTTGGTTTTTATGTGCGTTACACCTATAAAAAGTTACACGACTTTAAATTTGAATTATTTTGATAATTTTTTCATAATTTGTAAGTAACAAAAAATGGTTTTGGAAAAATAAATATCAAAAATTCATTTTTCAATAAAAATGCATGCAATTATATTTTTTTATTCAGAAATGTAGCAGAAACAATGAAAGAATCATAAAATTCAAATATTTATATCAACACTGTAAAAAAAAAATTGTGAAGTTTTTAGCCAAAATATGTACTTAAAAAAAATAGTCAGCTTCGATGGACCCGAAAAGATAGGCACATCAAAAAACTACTTTTATGCATCAATAATCTTATTTTCTGTTATATACACTAAAATATGTATAAAAAGGTTTAGGTGTTTTCTTTTGAAATATAATGATTTTAAAAAACATCCATATTTGATATTTTTATTAAAATTATCAGTTGATATTTTTAATATTTGAAAATGTATGATAGGCATTGCTTTAAACCAGGGCGTACTAATACAAGGTGAGTGCGCGGGTGAATGCTTTAGAATGCCATCACCAAACAATTAAGAAAGAACAGACTTGAGCACACTCGAAAAAATAGCAGAGAATATTGTATCAAAATTTAATAAACTCCTAATTTATTCTGATCCATTAATTTCATCTAATAGAAATACAATAAATACAAGCAGCTGTTTCAACAATAATCAAGAAATTAGTAATTACATAATAGTAGATGAATCTATTAACGCTGATTCAGACTCCTATTTTAGTGATTAAGAATTTGTTCACAATGAAATTTGTAGTCAAGCTTGAGTTCGTTCTATTTCTTCTAAGAAAGAATAAATTATATTACAAATTAGGTGATATTATTAAAGAAGAGTGATGATAACAGACGTAGCTGTCTACAAAATGGGCATTCCGCTCTACTTTATCATTTTTAAAGATTAAAATTAAAAAAAAAAATACTAATTACTGTAATGGGGGAATTTTGTGTATTAAATTGTCCCCGCACCGGAAAAATAAAAGGATTTCTAAAAATGTTAGTTCAGTTTTTAAAATAGTAGGCCTAGAGAGATATGTGCCAAAAATTTCATTAAGCTACAATAACTCCTTCGATTTTTTTTCAGTTTTACTATGGGGACCGTTCACTGTGCGCCGGTTACATTTTTTTGCTGAATACACTCTAGGGAACATTAAAGTAAACATAATCTTGAAACCATGGCCCCTATTACGGTTTACAACTCAACTATACTTTAGTTGAAATTTAACAATTTGGTATTATCAATTACAACTCAACTTGTCAAAAAATTTTAAGTCGAATTTAAATTGTGTTACAACTCTGTTGTAGTTTTACCGTTTACGACCTTGTGTTATACGTAACTTAGAGCCAACTTACACCGTGACATTTTTCATGAAACTGGTTGCATGCAATTTTAGTTTGTTGGCAAGAGGTGTAGAGAAGCAAGCGGGGTAAACAAAATGGCATGACTTGAATTTTGAGGGGATTTTTTGACACTTGCTTTGTGCAATTTTCGTTCGTTCAGAGTTGATTTAAAAAAATGAAATTGTTTGGTTTAATTATGTATACATTTCGGTGTGATTTTAATAATTTCTTGTAAAATTTCGTTATTTGCTTGTTTTATTTTTATTTATTTTGTATTTCAGTACGAGTGCATATATTTTTTTCAAATAACACATAAACAATAAAAATTACGAATATGAAATCAAAAGAAAATGTCAAAAACAAATTCAAGCCTATTGCATGAAAACATTCATAGTAAAAATGTGCCATGAAATTCGCTGCAACTTTAAAAGAGACATGAAAAAAATGGCATGAAAAAATGGCATCGTATAAATTCGGTCTTACACCATGAAATCGTTTCATGAAATTTCTTCAATTCTCTTTTGAACTTTCTTGTTTTTCCTTGCCTCTCTACACCTCTTGCCCCACAAAACCGGTTTCATGAAATCAGTTGCATGAAACCGGTTTTGTGGTGGCAAGAGCTGTAGAGAGGCAAGGAAAAACAAGAAAGTTCAAAAGAGAATTGAAGAAATTTCATGATACGATTTCATGGTGTAAGTTACGTATTAGCTATTAGTTCGGTTAACAAAAGTTTAAAAAAATTACAACTCGACAGTAGCAGTTGTTTCAAATTACAACTCATCAGTAGCAGTTGTCTTTCAACTGAGTTGAGTTGTAAACCGTAATATGGGCACATAATCTTTTTTTCAAAACACACGAGGACACGAGAGAAACATTCAAAGAAACTTAATTTCTGAATGTATTTCGTACGTTAAACATATATACGAGGAAGAAATGATTTTTTAACGCATTCGCTATAGGGCTGCCAGTCTGCACTTTTTGAAAAAAAACGTCATTTTCAGCACTTCAGTTTAGAAAATCGGCATGAATAAAACTATCTATTTGTCGATATTTTATTTTATTGTTATTAAAAAAAACAACAAAAGAAATAACAAATACTAATAGTTTTATTAATTTTATAAACATATGTAAATATAAATTCAAAATGTTTTATGGTTTTATAAACATGAACACAACATTTTAAAAAAGATAGTTAATAAAATAATTTAAATTAATTTTTTCGTATGCAGTTAGGAAATTTTACATTTTTTCTCAATCTTATTTAAAATTTCAAAACAACTGGATTTATTAAGTTTTAATAATAATAAATCTTCTAAAGTTTTATTTTCTAAGGAACATTGATATTTGTTTTTTTTTTGTATATGACATTCGACATTTGCGGACGGATGTGGCAGAATCATAATTTGTTTCACAAATTCTTTTAAAATTTTAAAAGCTTTTGCGGAATCTTCTCGCTTTATTTCAGAAATTTCATAAAATAGTTTCAGTCTTTGCAAATATTTGTACAAATTCGAGAAATTGCAATTCTCGGTATTCAGAATCTAACGCTTGTTTTTCATTTTCATCAATAAAATTGGTAAAATCTTTAAGGATATAAAAAATAGTCTAAATTTTGTTATTCATTATTACATATGGATTTATTAAACATAGTGATTTAAAGTTAATTTCAAAATCAAACTGTTTCGGTATTTTAAATGAGAACAACTAGCTGTGCCCGCCACGTCGTGGGCGTTCTGACAATATATTGTTCGATTTTGTTTTTTAATTTTTAAGATTCTTACTTTTATAATGCTTGAGTTTAAGTTTATAAAGTTCTAATAAAGTTCTAAAATTTTTGTAAATGCTATCAAAAATAAAAGGGTTTGTGAAGTGTTCCTATAAATTGGTAAAATTGCATAATTCCACCACTTTCTCTCTATTTTTTCTTGGAGATGAAATTTGTTTGCGGAAAAAAGTATCGTATATTCTCACAAAATTTTATTCAAATTTATAAAATTTACGTGATCCAAACACGGGAAGACAGACAAAAAATCTAAAAATTACTGTTTTGTATTCTATTTCGATTTTTATCTGCACCAGCAACAAAAAAATGTTCCATATACAAAAATGGTCCTTTTACTGTTTTATTATACCTATGTATAGATATTGTGAATTTAAGATTTATATATTATATTTTTAGCATAAACTTCCAAATCAATTGATTTGATAAAATCCCCACTTTTTCCCCAAAAATCGGCAATCGGCATTTCGTGACTTTTTAGAGTAAAAATCGACAAAATACCGAAAAATCGGTACTTTTGGCAGCCCTGATTCACTGATAACTACGAGTTATCTCGCAGTCGAAATCCGTATCCATAGACTATTGATTGACTATTTTGTGTCCGTATCGATAAGGCCGGCTACGAGATAACTCGTAGTAATAATGATATTTTTATACATAATATAATTTTACCATGGCTTCATTTAGTTATTTTGGCATAGAGAATTGTTTGATTTAACTATTGCAAAGATCCCTACGTGATAACTATTTTATTGACGACAATTTAGTACCCTTTTTAGTTCCCTTTTAAGGGTTCCGTACCCAAAGGGTAAAAACGAAACCCTATTGTTTGTTGCGGGTGAAAAGAAATAGACTGCTGCACTTCAACAACTACCTTGTTTATTTATGAATTTTATTAATTATTTATGAATTTTACACTTTTTTTTTAAATATAATTCACAACAATTCCTTATTATTTTCTTCTATTTTGTTTTGATTTGTTTCTTTTTGTTGATCAGCTGTGGCTGTGTTGTTTGTACATAATACAAATGATACAGTTGCCAATAAGTTTTGTTTGTGTATTAAAAGTAATAATTATTTGTGCTGGCAACATCAGTGTCACGATCACATAAAATGATCATGTAGCGCAGTTTTTTTTAAATTTTAAATTTAATGAATGAAAGCGAGCAATAGAGCTAAAAATGATGATCGCCTGGTGAATAAATAAATCTGAAATCTGAATAAATTAACATATTGATCGGTTTGTAGGGAAGTTAAAGATCATGTAGGATTTAAAAGAGAACAAAATAAAAAAAAAATGCAAACTAAAGGTATTTAGTTTTTTTTTTATTCTTTGTTCTCAAAGAAAATTTAATAAAACAAATGTGTATAAATCAAGAAGGAAATTAATATGGAGATTTGATGTATGTAGAACATTCTAGAAAAATCGAAAGAGAAAAAAAGATGGATGAAAGAGCGGGATTGGATTAGGGAAAACTGTTGGAAATATTTGGAAAGTTGGAAAAGTCGTGAGGAGTTACAAAGTTAAAAGGGTTTTGTTTTTTGATCAGAAGTATCGGGTCTCTCATAGTGTGAAGTTGTGAATTAGAACAGTGATTTTGTAATTATTTTTTTTTATTGTGAAAAACTAAAATCTAAAGGATTTCAGGATACAAAACAAGGTAAAAGAATACTGAATATTAAAAAAAAGTTAGTGACATTTTTATATAAGAAAAGTTTTAATTATTAGTGAATCCTCTCGAAGGTCCTTAGAATTGAAGGAAGAAGTTTTTTATTTATTTCCGAAGGAATTGATTGCGAGCAAAATATCAAAACAATATATATAAACGTAAGAATAAAATAGTGTTTGAGTTTTAAGTTCCAACTTTAAAATTATTAAAATTTACAGCTGGCTAATGAGAATTTAAGGGATTTGTCCTGGACGATACTCAATCAGGACATAACGCGGAAAAGAAGTCCAATATCTATAATCAAAAAGTTAGCCAGTTAACAATTTTTATTCTATTTGCTCTTCCTATAAATAAAAACTTGAAGAAAAGTGAAAGAACCATACAGTTCCACTCAAAAAAAGAAAAAACGTAAAAGGAAAGTTTAAATGATTTCTTTTTAGCAAAAATAAAATCTTTTTTAGAGAAAATTAAAAAAAATAAGTTTAAAGTTTTAAACAAAATAAAAATTTAAAAAAAGAGAATAATTAAATATTAAAAAAAGAAAAAAAATATTTTATCAATTCCAAAAATAATTTAAGTGCTTGTTTAATTAATTTATTTATATTTCCATTTGTTTAAATTTTGTATTTTTGATTTGATTTTATAATACTTTTGTTTTTAGTATAAGTAGCCTAGGGTTAATAGGAATAATCAAACGCCTAGAAGCGTGCTGTAACATTTGTGAATTTTGTTTCTTTTGTATTTTTTATATATATCTACGTCCCCATAGAGGGCAGTGTTTATTTCGACGAATTTTACTTTTTATAGACGAAATTTGTTTTATTTAAGAAATAACAAAAAAGCTACGCGAACAATTTTGTTCAAGTACGTTTAGTATTTAATTTTGCCAAAATCAGTTAATTTTTTTTGAGATTTGTTAACTTTAGGGAGCTCCTTCAGGTTAGGTCTCTAAGATTATAGTAATTTAAAAAAAAAAAAATCAAAAAATCATTTTTATATAGGTTTTTATTATATATATTTTTTGTTTTTTTTTTTGTGGAAATTTAATGAATATTTAAAAATTTAAGATTTAGTATATTATGTTTAGTGTTAGTTTAATGTTAGTTTAAATCGTTAGTTAAAATCGTTAGTCAAGATCGTTATTTTTAAAAATTTAATTAATAAAATAAACAAATTGTATAGGTTTAAATATATATATATATATATAAAATAAAAAAATATGATTTATAATGTTTGAAAAAAAAAAATTGTTGAAATAATGTATTGGCATTGATTTTAAACAGGTTGAAGGCATGAAGGTAAGTTAAAGTTGGAGAAGGAAATTGGTTGGTTTTTGGGGTCACTGGTCAGATATGTTCCGGATTTAATAGTGACATGGTTGGGAGGGCAACGTAGGTCATAACATCGGCCTGAAAAGATGGGGAGTGTTTTGTGTGTGGTGCGCGTTAGTTAAATGTTTCTTTTGTCTTTTTTTGTGTTCCTGTTTTTTTTATGGACAGCGTACCCAGTGGGAGGGTTGGAACCTACTGAGACGTGTTCGCCGCAGAAGGAGGGTTTAAAGAGCTTGCCGGAAACCTCACTGGTCCCTACGGCTGTTACATGTTTTCGCTACAATGTCTGTCCGTCTGTCAGCGCCTTTTATCTCTGGAACCGTAATAGGTAGACTCTTGAAATTTTCACAGATGATGTATAGCTGTTGCCGCTATAGCAACTGTTAGAAATACTTTTAGAAATACATTTGTTCAAAAAATTTGTACGTTTTAAGTCTGTACCTGGTGAAAAATTTAGTGTTCAAATTAATCAATTTTGTACAATAGCAGATGATTTAAAGGATGCTGATATAAGTATACCAAACGAATTACTTTCTATATTTTTATTGTGTAGTTTGCCTCCTGAAATGGAAAACTTTGTTATCTCAATTGAAAGTCGGGATTCATTGCCAAATTTGGAACAATTGAAAAATAAAATATTAGAAGAAGAGCAAAGGAGAAGCGAAATTTGCCACGAAAGTAAGGAACAAATATTTGCAATCAAGACAAAGAGTAAGAATTTTGACATTAATGCAAATAATCAAAATAAATTAAAAAATGTAAAGTGGGTAAGATGGGTCATTTTCGTTCTCAGTGCCAATTCAAGAATAAAAATAGTGGAAATGCAGAAAGTGCGATGGTTATACTCAACTCTTGTATTAAAGATGATAATTTTGGTGAATGGTTATTAGATAGTGGAGCATCTTCACATGTATGTCGTGAAAGAGTTTTGTTCTCAGGTATGAAAGTATATAATAGCCAAGTAGTACTAGCTTCTGGAGATAAATTTACCGTAAAGGGAATTAGTGAAGTTAAAGTGAAATTTAACAATAAATGTTATAGTTTGAAAGAAGTTTTATATATATTCCTGATATGAAAACAAATTTTTTGTCTATTAGTAAGATGGCTGAGAAAGGATATACTATAAATTTTCAAAATAATAATGTTGAAATTCTTAAGAAAGATAAATTTCAATTTAAAACAAGAATAGTAAATGGAATTTATAAGATTAAATCAACATTAGGGGCGCATTCAATTAACAAAATGGAATCTTGTGAGAATATTCTTTGGCATAGACGGTTTGCACATCTTAACTTTAATGATTTGAAGAAATTAGCAAGTAAAGAAATGGTTCGTGGTCTAAAAGGTAACATAAATGATTTTAATTGTGAAACGTGCTCTTTATGTAAGATGTCAAGAAAGCCTTTTAAAACGACTGGTACAATAGTTTCTCAAAATTTGTTGGAGCTAGTTCATACCGATATTTGTGGACCTATGAGGAATAAATCTTATGGTGGTGCATTATATTTCATTACATTTATTGACGATTATTCCAGATATATTACAGTTTATATTTTAAAAAATAAGTCTGATGCTTTTAGTGCGTTTAAAGAATACCTTAATATGGCAGAAAAGCAGACTGGTAATAAATTAAAGCGATTAAGAAGTGATAACGGCAAGGAGTATATAAATTTAAATTTTAAACAATTTTTTAAAGAACGTGGTATACTTCATGAAACAACAGTTAGCTATACTCCTCAGCAAAATGGAGTTTCTGAGAGAGCTAACAGAACGTTGGTAGAAATGACCAGATGTATGTTAGATGAATCAAGATTGCCTAAAGCTCTGTGGGCTGAGGCCATTAATACAAGCGTTTTTATTAAAAATCGATCGCCTACAAAGATTTTAGGAACTGTCACCCCATTTGAACTCTGGACTAAAAGGAAGCCGTGTGTATCTTTTTTCAGAACTTTTGGATGTAAGGCTATAATTTTAGATAACAAACCTGGTCAGTCAAAATTGGAAAGAAAAGGTAAAATATGCACTTTTATTGGACATCAACCAAATACAAAAGGTTATAGATTGATTGATTTAAAAACAAAGAAAGTTATGATTTCAAGGGACGTAAATTTTTTTGAAAATGATTTTAAATCAAATTTAGATCCTGAGAATCTTAATGATGATATACTTGATTGTTCAAATGTATTCAATAATCAAAGTACAAGACAAGAAATTGATATTCAAAATCTCAATTATTCTGTAGATGATTCAAGAAGTGAAAATGGTATTGAAAATCAAAATGCAAGAGAATTCAGAAATATTGATGAAAATTCAAGTGGAGAATCAGAATTTACATTTTTAATAATATACATCTTTAATAAAAAATAAAACCTGATATGTTAACTAAATGCTTGAGTAGTCAGAATCATACAAAATGTTGTAATTTGTTATATAATTTGTAATATATTATTTTTTATGTAAATGTAGAATTTATATTGAGAGGGCATTTGTTAGAAGTACTTTATTTATTTCTACTTGTTATTCAATATAAATTCTTAATCGTAGTAGTTTTTATTATTTCTATTTGACTTATGAATGTTGTTATGAAAATTGTGTCAGTTCGATAGACTAGCGTTTAACATTAAATTAAAGTTTTATATAAAATAAAAATTATTCAAGATTTTTATTTCAACAGCAACAAATACTAAAACTTATAGGGTGTTCCGATAGAGAGGTGTTATTAATGAATATGTGTTTATTTCTTGAACTGTAGGAGGCATAGACTCAAGATTTAAAAACAGTAATTAAAAATTAGTTCGCTATATAAACAAGTTTAAAAAAATAAACCTAAAAATTAGTGGTGTGATTTGCATGTATAAGGCCTAAATTTTGAACCATAATAGGTAGACTCTTGACATTTTCACAGAAGGTGTATAGATGTGGCCGCTATAGTAACAAATACTAAAACCTATAGGGTGTTCCGATATAGAGGTGTTATTCACGAATATGTGTTTATTTCTTGAACTGTAGGAGGCATAGCCTCAAGATTTAAAAACAGTAATTAAAACTTAGTTCGCTATATAAACAAGTATAAAAAAATAAACCTAAAAATTAAAGGGTGTTTCTATAGTGGTGTGATTTGCATGTATAAGGACTAAGTTTTGAACCATATTAGGTAGACGCTTGAATTTTTCACAGAAGGTGTATAACTGTAGCCGCTATAGTAGCAAGTTCTAACATTTATAGGGTGTTCCGATAGAGAGGTGTTATTCACGAATGTCTGCTTATTTCTTGAACTGTAGGAGGAATACACTAAAAATATGCAAGCAGTAATAAAAACTAAGTTCGCTATATAAACATGTCTAAAAAAATAAACCTAAAAATTAAAGGGTGTTCCGATAGTGGTGTGATTTGCATGTATAATGCCTAAGTTTTTAATAGGTAGACTCTTGAAATTTTCACAGAAGGTGTATAACTGTGGCCACTATAGCAATAAAAACTAAATCTTATCGGGTGTTCCGAAAGTGAGGTGTTATTCGCCTTTATGTCTTTATTTCTTGAGCTATAGGAGGCAACCACTTAAAATTTGCAGACAGTAATTAACACTATGTTCGCTTTCTAAACAAGTATATAAAATTAAACCTTAAAATTAACGGGTGTTCCGAGAGTGACGTGCTTTGCGTGGCCTAAGTTTTGAACAATAATAAGTAGACTCTTGAAGTTTTTACAGGAGGTTTATTACTATGGAAACTACAACAAATCATAAAAATTAAAGGGTGTTCCGACAGTGTCGTGCTTCTCATGTATAACGCCTTATTTCTTGAACCGTAATAGGTAGATTCTTAAAATTTTGTAAAAGAGATATTGACAATTACTAAAAATGAGTGATATGACAATTACTAAAAATTAAAGGGTGTTCCGACAATGACATGTTTTTCACGTATAGTGACTTATTTTTTTAATCGTAATAGGTAAACTCTTGATATATTCATAGAAAAAGAATTTCCACGGCCGTTATAGCAAATAACAAAATTAAAGGGTGTTCCGACATAGACATGATTTTTACTCAAATAGCCTTATTTTTCGAACCGTATTAGGTAACTCTTGAATTATTTACAGTAGATGTTGTACTTCGGCCGCTGTAACAATTGCTAATTACTAAAGGGTGATTCACCAATGACATGTTTTTACGTATATTAGCTTATTTTATGAACCGCAATAGGTAGGCCTGATATTTTTATAGAAAGTGTATTACCATGGCCGTTATAACAACAATTACTAAAATTGTTGTTATAAATAAAGGGTGTTACAATAGTGATGCAATTTTCGTAAATATGACTTTAATTTTAAAATTAAATGTTGCCCATAAGACATGAAAAAATTAACAACTTGAATTTTTAAAGTTGTACTAAACATAGTACGGAACCCTACATGTGTGAGTCTAACTCTCACTTGACTGATTTATTTTTAATATATGTATAAAGAAATGTATATATGTATGTATGTTCATTTTCGTACTATACAAGTTTTTGCTAATCAATAAAAATCCTGATTTTACTGTAAAGTTTTTTTTTAATTAAAGCCTGTATGAAGATTGTATGAAAAAGTCATGAAAAAATTTTGCAGATGTAGTACTCTGTTTGAAGGCAAATCTATTTTACTAGGCGAAGTTAATTATTTTTTGCAGCTGTCAAAAATTCGTTTATTTCATTAAAATTAAATAAAAAAGAAATAAAACTGTAATTATTAAAAAACAAAATATTTCAAATTAAAAAAACAAGTAAAAGTGCTATATTCGGCCGTGCCGAATCTTCTATACCCTTCACCACGGTGATTTTATTTATACAGACATGTACAGCATTATCCATATTGTTACTCTTTACATAAGTTAAAATAAGTCATATGAGAAAAAACTCATTACTCATACTTTAAAGAAATAGAATACAGCGGCGACGCAGCTAAATGAAAACAAATTCCATTGGCTACAGTTGTCGCCGTGTTGTCAGCTACTTAATGATATTGAAGACGACAGCTACATCGTAAACTCTGACATTGTTGTAGAAATACTTATTTTGCTTTTATAAAGTTAAATAACTTTTTTAAAAATTTATAAATATTTCCTTCAAAACTTTTTGTTTGTACACTAGAGCCCCGACTTGCGTCGTTAATGGGGACCGGAGAAACGCGACGCAAATCGAAACGATGCAAATCGAATCACTTTTTTCTATATAAATGCACTAAAATTTAATTTATTGGGGAAAATATTCAAAAGAAAGCAAAAAATTTTGTATTTTTGATAAAAACAAGTATGAATACTTTTTTAGTTATTTCATTTACTTCAACAAATGTTTATATTTAATTATTATAAAGACATAACAAAACAATAAATTAAGAGAAAATAAAAATTTTATTCATTAACATATGAATGTATGTATATTCAAAAAAGTAGGTACATTAAAACTTCTAATTTTTTTAGCTGACATTGAACTCTCTTCAGATGATAAATCTAAATCAGAAACACTTATACACTTATGTCCATTTGATTAAATGGTTTTACTGTTTTTTTTTAACAAAACTGTCCAAAGTTTGTTGAATTTTTAAAGATTTTTTTGTTGATATATTTTTTTGTAACAACCAATGGCTTGATCAACGGATGCTGCTACGCCCGTGCTACGGTTTTCGTCAGGATCGTTTTCAGAAAATATGTCCATTGCATGGGAAATTAATTGCAAAGCTTTGGAAATATTGGCGACTGTTAATGTTTTTTCTTCTAATGTATCATCTCCTGTTATGACATCTTTTTCTGAAACAACTTTTTCTGAATTTTCATTATCAAGCTCCTCATCGTGAGACAGCAAAAATTCATTAAAATCATCTTCTTCCATTCCGTCAAATTCTGCTTCTCTAGCTAAATTAACCAACTCGTTACTAACGTTTCGAATATCATCAGCAGCTTCCAACTCCCTTTCATGAAGGATGCCTTAACTTCTTTCCAAGATAAATTTATATTTTCAATAGCCTTCACTATTTTGTGATGTTGTGTTAGGTGGCATTAAAACAACTTTTACATGCTCCGATAAGTCATCTGAAAAAATTGGATGTCCTGGTGCGTTATCGACTAGCAAAAGCATTTTGAATTCAATTTGTTGAGAGGAAAAATAGCGTTTAAACTTAGGAACGGCACAATTTTCTAACCAATCTTTAAACAGGGTTGCGGTCATCCAAGCCTTTTTATTAGAGCGCCAGTGTACTGGGAGGTCTCTTTTGTTTATACATTTCATTGCCCTTAGATTTTCTGATTGGTATATCAAAAAAGGTTTAAATTTAAAATCTCCTTCTGCGTTTCCGCCCAGTAGAAGTGTTAGCCGATCCTTTGCGGCCTTATATCCAGGGCACTTTTTGACAAATGCCTAAAATGCACAATGCTGCAGTAAAAATTTAATCGTTTTTAGCGACGCAAATCGAAATCACATCGATGCAAATAGAATCGACGCAAATCGGGGTCAAAACGACGCAACTCGAACCGACGCAACTTGAAATTGCAACGACGCAAATTGAATTTTTCCAGTTTTAAAAAAGCGACGCAAATCGAAACGACGCAAATCGGGACGACGCAAGTCGGGGCTCTAGTGTATATGAATTTGTAATTTGCAAATTTGTGAAATTTTCTTTTGTTGAATAAAATAGAAATTAGCCTAAGTTTACGACAGCCACAACGGTGGTCGTGTAGCCATGTAGCTATACTGGCTTTAAAATAATCGTTTACCTTTAAACGTGTGTATTTTATTTTTGACAGTTTGTAGTCGGTATCTTGATGTTGACTATGTTTTAAAACAGAGATCTCAATTTCACATGAAATAATGCCCCTTTGCTTTATTTCACAGCTTTATTATTTGCCAAATGACAATTAGTTTTAAACATATTTTTTTTAATTAATAAATATCAAACTAAAAAAAATTATTTAAATTCAGTAGTTAAATTTATATTTTCAGTGCTTTCTTGAATACAATTAAAAGCACTAATAGAAAAAAACCGCACAATTTGCTTTGTAATTATTTATTTGAATCGGCTCTTTTTGACATCTACAAGTTAAAAATCTACCAACAAAATACATGCATTTTTTGTTTTTGTAAAACCAACACTTCTTTGTTTATTGTGCCATGGCCTTGACATTGATTTTTTAAAATGCAGCATTGTATATTTGCCTATTATTGTACTCATTCTTAAAAAAAAATACACTTAAAAAAATTAATATAAAAAAACAACTTGTTTTTGGGAATTTTCCTAAAGATTTAATATGAAAATCTAAATTAAACAAATCTGAAATTTACAATATGTATTATTAATAACTGTATAATATTTATAAAGAAATGCTCACCTAAATACGGAAACGGTTTGATTTTGAAATTAACTTTTAATTGCTAAGTTTAAAAAATGCATATGTCATAATAAATAACAAACTAAAAGTATTTTCGATATCCTTAAGGCTTTTTCGAATTTTATGGATGAAAAATAAAAATAAGCGTTAGATTTGAAATCTAAAAAATATTTACAAAAACTGAAATTAATTTATAATTATTTAATTTTTGGAAAAGAATTTCTGAAATAAAGCGAGGCGATTCCTCAAAAGCTTTTTAAATTTTAAGAGATTTAGTGTCGTGAATTTAAATAAAACAAAAAAACAATGTTCCTTAGAAAATTTAACTTTAAATTGAATTCTTTATTTTAAAGATTATTTAAATCCAGTTGTTAGAAAAATGACAAATTCTGAATTCAAATTCTGAACTGTAAACGAAACGTATATTTAAGCTTGTAAAACTAACTTAAATTATTTTATTATCTATCTTTTTAAAAAATGTTTTGTTTATGTCTATAAATCTCAAAAAACTTTGAATTTATTTGTACCTTTATGTTTATAAAATTCATAAAACTATTAGGATTTGTTATTTATATATACATATAAGTAGTTTTTCATTATTATAAGTAAGTTAAAAATAACCTTTAACTATCACGTACTATAAAGGAAAGTTATAGTAACAAGCCTTACCTTCGTTGTTATAACGAAAAACTACTTATCTCTCCGAGAAAATCGTAAATAGTAGTTATTGGCAGGTTGTAATAATGGGCCTAAGATTTATTATAATTTATTAATTAGTAAATTAAAAACTGTGCCGAAATTAATAGTGATATGATAGTGATGACTGCCTCCGAGGAAGAAATCTGAGGCGGACCATTCATATTGTAGACTGGAGTTTAAAAAAGTCAAATCTGGGAAGGTACCTCGAGCTGTGACGTTTGCCTTATAAGTCGGTTAGCCGTTGTTTAATGAGAAAAAGTCAGATGTGTTGATCAGTTCATTTAGATTCTTGCCTTTAGGCATATCTTCAGTTAGTCTGGCATTAAAGTCCCCATATAGTAACACGTTTTGGTAGCAGACTAAGAATTCCAGTAGTTTACTAAATTTATGCTCAAAATATCCTATAGGCAAATCCGGTTTACAGTATATTAAGCAAATGACGAAGTTCAAGGTTTTTATTATTAAAATTTCAGCCGAGGTTTGATAATTAATTTTTTTTTAAATGTATAGATTTTTTGAGAGCCATAGTTATCATCTCTTGTTTTTTTACAATATTATAATTAAAAATTTTGTGTGATTGTTGCTGGTCGTTATGTGAGAAGATTTCACTAAAGGCAGCAATATCATCTTTGTTGTTGAGAAAATATTCAATGTTCTTGCAATTCCATTTTAGCGACTGACAATTATATTGCCGAATTTTAATGACTATTATTTATGGATAAGGTAATAATGTCATAGTCAATATCTCTGAAAATTCTTTGAATCCTGTTATCAAAGTGCATTTATCCCTTCAACATTGTTTTGTTTGTTAAAAATATCCTTCATAAATTTCATTAATTCAGACATGGTTCTTTACAAGAGGGAAACTTTATTGATGTTAGGTCTGTCTAGCACTTTACCAGTCATTTGGCCTTTCCAGGAGTAATCCTGAGGATTGTATAACCTAACTGGCTGACACTTCACATTTGACAGGGGTTTTTGAACTACTTTATTGTATGGTCTTGGGGTAATTAGTTGATTGACCTCTAAATCTCTGTTACGATGCGATGGGTTATTACGGTTTGAGGAAATCGGAGGAAAATTACCCTCATGGTCTTAGCAAACTAATTTTATTCTGATTACGAACACTGTAAGTATCCAGAACTTCCCTGCGCGTCATTTTCTTAATAGTCATGATCTTTTTGATTCTTATTTCTTCCTGCCAGGCAGAACATTTGTCTTTTTGATTGGCATTATGATCATTGCCATTGCATAGAATGCATTCAATAATAATATTGCACGAAGGCGTACATGTTCCCTCTTTTCCACATCTAAAGCATAGTTGGGTATAGCGACATCCACCTTCTGTGTGTCCAAAAACAAACTTCCTGCACAGCCTAATGGCTGGATAAAAGTTTTCAACTTTTATTTGTGTAAAGTCTAGGAAAATATCCTCAGGAAGTTCATTTCCTGAGAAGCCAATTTTAACCGAAAAGTAGGTTGCAAATTACTGTTTACACCATCTGAAACTTTAACTGATGCAATATTATGTGACGACACTATATTTTCTTTCATATATTGTTCAGTTATATACAGGGGAATATTCCTGATCACCCGAAAAGTCTTCAAAAGAGAATTGGGCACAAATGCTCGTATACCCTTGCTTTCTAAATCTTGGTTGTCGAGGAATGCATTAGCAATGCACCGAATTAAAAAAAATTATAAAGTGTAACTCCAACTGCCTTAATCAGTTTTATGCCTTTAATATTTATGTTACTATTTTTTTCCTATAGAAATAGGCCATTTTTAATTTTTTGGTTAGTAACAATGTCTGAATTTAAGGTATCAAACAATACTATTACATCCCCAACATGGTCTTGATTATAGTAGGCAGTGTTAACTTTCTCGCCATTTTCAAAATTATTAAAATGTTGAGTATTACCAATCGCCATATTGTTAGTTAAATCTGCATTTTTGTTATTGAGGTTAAGACCGGACGTCTTTTCGTTATTCGAGTTAAAAATAGTAAAATTCTTACTTACATTTTGCTTAGAGTTTTTTTCCAAATGTACCTCTTGCGTTGTTTGTATTTTCGACATTATAAATAAAAGTGCCACCGGACAAATTCTCAGCCTTCTCATGCCCCAAGTCCTCGTATCCAAATCATCTATCAATTGCGAAGAAAACCCGCCAACATTGTTTTTGTACCATACAGATTTGTTAACGATTTCATTTTCTTCTTAGTTTTCTTTTTGTTTTTTAAAATTTCGCTTCTTAATTTCAATTCATCCTTCTGCTCCACAATTTTTTGTCTCTTCCCCGAAAAACCAGCCAACGAGTCATCTGAGGCTTCCGCGCATGTGCATGCATCTCAATGAAACCCTCAAAATCGTTCTCCTTCACTGTAATTGGTAGTGACGCCATGTTAACGCCACATTTCCTTTTTTGCACCAGAAAATGTGTCCAATTTTCTTATCCACACATCTCATAAATAACCACACACAGATCACAGAAAAAATTTTTTTCTCAAAAATGTTCTTTAATTTTCTAAAGCTATTCTTTTATTAAAAACTCCAAGACGCTTATAAAAAATCGACCGTTCTCTATGAAATCCAAAATGGCAGTAGCTTAGCATTATTCACATATTAAAACAGAGTACTAGGCTTTAGAGAACTTAAGCCCAACTTCAAAAATTTTTTTGTATGTTCAAAAAATATATATTTATATACATTGGCGACTTTTTTATATTTTTGGCGAATTTTAGCTATTTACATTAAATTTTTTTTATTTATTTATAAAAATATTTTTAAAATTAAAAAAATATTGTATATATTATATGAATATTATTTGAACTATTTTTGAATTAATAAATTAATTATTTAGGCTTAAGTTCTTAATTATAAAGAGATAAAGAAAAATTAGATACCAGCAAAGCAGAATGCATTTTCTAGACAGCTACGTCCGTCATCAGTACTCTTTGTATCAATCTACCCGGTAGTTTCAATTGTTATTAATTTTCTATTTAAACAAACTTATCAAAGAAATAGAATCTGAGAAATTTTAATTTTACATTATATTTCATAGAAGATAGAGCTTTTTGAAATTGTTTTACACTGATGACGGACGTAGCTGTCTAGAAAATGCATTCTGCTTTGCTGGTATCTAATTTTTCTTTATCTCTTTATAATTAAGAACTTAAGCCTAAATAATTAATTTATTGTATATATTCAGGTATGTTCTGTAATCCGAAACCGAGTTAAATTGAATCCGAATGAAATTTTAAATTGTCATAATAACATAATCACATAACTTCCTTGATTGCTAATGTTTTAAAATAATAGGCGCAACTAAGTTATATTTTTCTTTAAAAATTTATTCGATTTCACTCGGTTTCGGATTACAGAACATACCCCCGATTATAGAGAAATTTTAACAAAAAAATATTTTGGCGATTTTTCTCATTGATTTTGGCGAAATAGTTAAAAAATGTAATGCATGCAAAATGACCCTATGAAAAATCACCCAAAAGCATAAATGAAAAATAAGCCAAATCTTCATACAAAATAGGGTAATATTTCATATAAAAAGTAACCCAAAAATTTTGGGTGTTTTTTCGTCGTTTTTGCAGAAAAATAATTAATTTTTATATTTTTGGGCGATTTTTATTATGTTTTAATCAAAGATCACACATTTTTCGAAAGTATTTTTTTCAATTTTTAAGGTAAGGGAATTGCCGGGTTAATAAAAAAATTTTTTATTTAAAAAAAAATATTGAATTTAGGTTTTTCGCAATTTTAGTTTGATAGAAATGGATGGAATTTTAAAAAAGTTTTCATTGAATTGTCATACACTGTATGTTTAAGCATTATGGGATCTGAAAAGAATATTATAGCAGTTACGAACACAATGATAAACTTGTATAGCCTTTCCACCTGTTGTGAAAGATGTTGGCAAAAATTATTTCTATGATGGTGTCATAAAATGATTTAATTTTGGTCCTGGAGATAGCAGATTAACAGAAGTAGAGTAGACAAAATGCATTCTTACTTATTAATCAGTGCATTAGCAAGCTGATCTAATAAGTGTGCTCATAGCTTATGAGCAAGTGGTCATACTCAAACTAGCTTACTCAACATATGCCTACTTATACCATAATATTCGTGAGCAAACCTTTGTTCGTATCGTAAACGCAATAAGCTGACTGAGTAAACGTCGTTTTTACTCGTCTTAAGTCCAAAACAGCGTGTTTTGTTTAGTAGTTGTGTAGAACTTTTGATTCTTTGTATATCTTAAGAAAGGAACGTAAGTAGTATTGTTAAAAAATTCTGTTTTTTTTTCTACACTCGCACTTGTATTTTACTTAAAGCTTGAACTCGCCCAAGTTCTTGGTTATTTTGTTCAACATTTACTCATACTTATTCCAACTTGCTTATGGAAACTCTGCAAGCTCATAGCATTTAGCCAGCTGGTCTTCGCTGTTTATTATTGTCAATGAAATATTATAAAGAGCGTTTTATGAACTTCTTTTTGTGTTCATGCAGTGCTTTACTACTAATGCTCTAACGAAAGTGGCCTTCATTCATGGTTGTCCGTTTTTGTAATTTTCCAGAAGTGTAAAAAATTGTGTAATTAATATTTGAATTCACATCTTTATTTTCATACTCTCTGTAATTAATAAACCCATTTTTATGATTTTAATAAGATTTATTTATACGATTCATGTTCAAGTAACTCTTAAAAATACACTTATTAACTAAAGTTGTTTAAATACGATAACACGGTGAATAATTAAGATAAAAAGCGTAGCTTTTTTGTTTTTATTTTCTCAATTCAATTTTTAAACCTTTCATGGAAACAAAATTTAAGAGGAAATAAAAAATGTAAGTATTTAATTTTAACCGCCTACTGACATATAAAAATAGGCAAATCTAATATTAACAATTTCAGTTTAAAATAGCTTTTTTTTTTTGCAGATGACAGCAATGACAAAAACGGAATTAAAGAAAAATAGGCAAATCTAATATTAACAATTTCAGTTTCAGTTAAAAATAAAGTTTTTTTTGCAGATGACAGCAATGATAAAAACGGAAATAAAGGGTTGACTGCAAAATATTTGAATTATGTATAATGTGTATAAATAACATAACATAACTTTATTTTTTTTTTCTATTATAATTTTTTTAAATCGATTTTTTTATTTTTAAAAATTACTGCGTTGCCGAATACATATGTATATCGAAGAGCAAAATAAAAAACTATAATGTTAGTGTAATTTAACTACGATATATCGTGTTCTTTTATTTTTTGGTAGTTATTTAACTTTTAAACTGTCGAATAAAATATGGGAATTTCTTTTTAATTTTAAAATTTTTTTTAATTTAATGCCTTTTTTTTACTTGTGTGTATATTAATAGTTATTATATAATAAGTATAAGCTTGAGATATAAGAATAAATTAATTTTAATTTTCATATATTTACATAAAGATTTGCTTTTTCTTCGTTTGTTTAAAATGTATAATAAGAATCTCTTAAAGACCTTTTTGCCTTTACAATAATATTATTCTATGTATTAGGTAATAAGTGGTAGTAGTGGTAATATAAAATGTGTAGTTAATGGTTGGTTTTTGTTAAAAATGTTCTTCTGAAATAGTTAACAATATTTTGGTTTCAATAAGTTTTTATTGCAATTATTACTAAAAAAGGCTGCCTTCCTACCCAGAACTTGTGTTTTTCTAAGAGCGGTGTTTAACTATGTTATATTCTCATAAAGGACGTTTGAAAAATCTACTTTTCTATATCTTTAAGGAATTTTTCACATCTTGCGATTATAATTTTAAACCAATTTAACAAAATACATTATAAAGAAAACATCATAACTCGATTTTTTCGATCGAGTTCGAAAAAAAAAATTTAAATGAAAATCTGTATTAAATTTATTATAAATTTCATTAAGCAAATATGTAGCGATATTGAAAAAAAGATCAAAAGCAACATGTTCCCAATTTTATAGTAACATTTAAGAGTAGAATTAGTATAAACTTAAGTAACAAATCTTAATTTATTAGTTAATGTTTTCGTTTCTCCAATCTCAGTGTGCCAAAAAGTACTCTATCTACCAACATCACTTCTTATTAATATGATAATAATCAAAGGTAGGATGGGCATACTAGCAGATAAGAAATACCAATCCTCTTCAATCATCACATAGATTTAAGATAAAAAACGAATCAAAACAAAAAATAATTATAATAAAAATATTTAGGTGAGAATTAAAATAAACTATTGATTATTCACATTTTAATTTAAATGGAATCCTTTCTCTTTTGTTGCTGTCAATAAACGTTCTTTCATAATCTCCTCGGTCTGATAATCAGGTAATTTTAAATAGTGGACACAAGTATTTACAGAAGGATAGCTGCCATCACCAGCATCAACTTTACGTACCACAGTTAGGCGTGGATGTAAGTTAGCCAAACCTCCAGGTGGTAAGCTGCTGCATCCAGTTGTAAATTGTAGGAATGCTTTGCGTTCCGAACCATTCATACTCATTAGCACGTTTACGAAACGCAGAAAACCGGGACTATGAAATTGATGAAAAAAATAATTTAAAATTAATAACTTGTAATTTCGTAGATAAACAAAAAGGACATAATATTCTTTGTTTTGCTCATAGGTATTGGAGTCATAGTAATGTATAATTCTAAGTTATTTATACATACATGCCTTTAAAAAAACCTATATTAAAAAAAAAATTTTATTTTCCAGAAAAAAATCTGGACCCAAAAAATATTTTTATGAAAACAAAAGTTAAAGTGAGGAATTTGCAACTCCGTAAACAATGTGAATGCCGATAACATTCATTTTCTTTTTAATAAATTTTTTGATTCCATTTATTTATCCACTTGTGTTAAGACGTTAATTTCTGTACTTTAATAAACTTATACAAAACTAAAATTAAACACATTGGATGGTGCTCAAAAGTTCATGAGCAAGTACATAGTTATACTCGTATACAAACTAGCTTACTGATCACATGCCTACTCATACCATACTATTATTGAGCAAACCTCTGTTCGAATCATATAGATAGAGTAAAACGAACAGTATAAAACTTTTGGATACGACTTTTTTATTACAGCACATTCATTTCTTAAGAATGTATTACAAACAAGTAATTCCTCTGGAAAATTTGCATAGAAATAACTAAAAAAATTGAGTTCTCTGCATTTTCTATTCTTAGTGCTCTTTTTCTGACTTTGTATAGACATAACTTCTCTTCGTATTATTTTTTATAACGAATGAAAAATAAAAATATTTACTAACCCTTATGTAGCGTGATTACGCTTTAAAGTACTTAAGCTGTTTCTTTATTTTTAAATTTATGTGTGTTTTATGCCTTTGTCACCTTTAAGGAGTTTGCTATGCTGAGATGTGAATTTGTGGCATTTTAAAAACAATTTTACTTACCTATCCTTTGAATAACCCAATTTCGGTTCTGTGTAATTGATGAGATCTTCTCTGGTCCATTGTGGATGTTGTTCACCACATATCATCATACGAGCTTCGGCTGGGCTAAATGCTGCCAGCTTTTGTAGTGGAAAAACTTCACAGAAACCGCGATGGAATGCATCTAATTGTTTTGCAATTCCATCTTGCAGGGAAAAGCTTATTAAAGACTCGCAGTATTCCTCTAAATTATTAATTGTTACATCGATATCAACACCGTTCGGCACTAGTTCAGCATATTCATAGCCATAAACAGATGAACTAGGTAAATATGTGAAGGTTAAAGCTAAATCTTCAAGATTTACTTCAATGCTATTTTTACTACGTAGTTTGAGGTTACCAATTGCTACCTGGCGTTGTTCGGTTGTTAAACTTAAATCGGCTTCAATTGCCTGCTTGCGAGCTAAAAGATCTTGCAACTCTTTGATAAACTCATAGCGCATGGGATCGATTTCGGCAAGATTTTCATAAGACAATATTCCATCATACCATCTAGTCTCAGATCGATAATCGGTACCAAGTAACTTTGAACAGGTGTCTGCTAATTCGGAATCTTCAGACATAATGGAAGATGCCATTAAATCTTCAGAAGCAGTGTTGGAACTTTTATGTGGTGTAGAACTCGATAAGATTTTGTTGTGACACAACAATTGTAGGAAGGAGTCTGACAAAGGCAAATCTACCAGGCGCATATCTTGTAGAACTTTTGCAATAAACACGCCTAAAAACCAGAAGTGCTTAGATGCCTTTTCGCACACTTCAGAGTCCTGTGGCAATGGAGCTGGAAATAGACCAGTTTCCCGCCGATTGACGTAATAGCCTATGGGTTTAGTGGATTCCTTTAACTTCTCCTCGACTTTTTCAATTAACTCGCTTCTTTGTGTTGGATCTTCGTCACACAGCCACATACACAAGTCGGATCTTTGTAATTCTGAGGCAACCTAGAAGCAAAAATGAAAAACAAAACAATCGTGTTACACTTTTACTAATTTACACAATATTTGTTATTTAACTTACAAGAGCAAAAAATTCTAAAGTTGGGCCAAGTCCTGTACCTTCTTCTCCCATAAAGCCAACTTCTAGAACAGATTTACGATTGCAATGAACTTTCATAACTTGCATGGCCCACTCCAGTAAGTTGTCATCACGAGGAACTTTGACTCTTTCATGTTTAAGTCTTCCTACACGAAACTCGTGTTGATCATCCCGTCGTGGACTCAAACCTGGCATTCGTTGTCTCTCGAGCGTTGCATCTCTTTGAGACTGCAGACAAACAATGCTGCGAGAAGCTCCAAATGCAGTGCAGTTAAAGTACTGTTGTCTTGTTTCAAAAGGAAACAAGAATGGACATGACTGGTTGAGATCTTCACACCAAATCGGCAAGGAGTTACTTGATAATACTAAGGGATCTTGAATCTGTTGCTGCAGTTTATTCGTGATTTTTTTGCTCATAAAAATTTCAACTGGTAGTATGGTTGTGTTACTATTAATACCTTCATTCAATTCAGTGGCTTCCTTTATAGTTTGATTTAAAGTATTTAATTGACTCAACAGTTGCAAGACATCTTCTAAAGAGCAATTAACATTTTCTGATGTTATAAATTCGCCGCGCACAGGCGAATTAGGCGACAATGTAGATGCACCACTTTTTGAGGAAACAACAGGAGTGTTGTTGCCTTCATCAATATCAGTTGTATCCTGATTATGGGTGGATTGTAGTTCGCGATACACAATGGTGTATGTAGGTTCCCAAGTTTTTCGGAACTTGTCTGCCTTGCTTAGTTGAGAAGCTTGCAAAAGTTCTTGAACTGCACGGAAAATGGTCCAATCGTTGTTGGTCAATTCAATTTCAACATCAGGAACACCGCCAATTCCAGGTCCACGTAGAGAAAGAGCCAAAATTGGTTGCTGTATTGGTTCCTGTTCGCTTGTACGACTTGCTTCTGCACTTGTTCCCGGGGCAGGTATTTCTAATTCTGATGTCTGATTGACATTTGTACGGCCAGGTCTGGGATCAAATGCTGGTATCAATGCGGAGAATTGACGTTTTAAAACGAATTCATCATCCCAAGATTTTCGTTTAGTGACACCAGCTAAACGATTTTCAAATGTTTCGTCATCCATAAAGGTCAACAGATTTCGTGATACCATTACTTGTAACAGTGTGTTTCCAACTTCTTCGTATTCATCTTCATTTTCTTCGTCATCGTTGTCCTCGTCCATATCGTCATCATCATCCATATCTCCTAGAAGAGCTGGAGCACGACAGGTTTCAAGAAAGTCTTCCAATGAAACCTGTTCGCTATCACTAGATGTTGAAGTAAGACTCATAGTAAGTGCTGGGTTTATTGAAGCTTGACCTTGTTGACCAGTCGAGGCATTACCTGTGCCAGAATTTGTATTCGATCCTGCCGTATTTGCTGCATTATTTGAAGACAAACTTGGATAACTCTGAGCAGTGCTTAGAAGTCCAGAATGAAAATTAGAAGAAAGCGCAAGTTTCACTAAACTCGTTACTGAATTGGGACCACGTGGGAAGAAAGAATTTGAGCCCCCACCAGAACTTTGATTATTTCGTTCATTTGAATTTGCATTGGTAGAGTTCATAATTTGATTGTTTTGTAAATTTGTTCCTTGAGATGTACGTCTTCGAGCCATGGCAGCGAATGTCTCCAACAAGCCGGTGTGGGTAGACGTTTCCGATTGTGATTGGGTCTCTGAAGCCGAAGTGGTAGTTAGATTTGGTACACTGACACTCATTTGATTCGAAACTGACACAGATACATTTTCATTATTTTCGCTATTTTGTGTAGATGCCTGTGAATCATTTGCAGTATCTGTGGCAACGACAGATTGTTCATTATAAACGCCACTTTCAATATGTGTGTCAGTTCCACCGCAATTCTTTTCGATAACAACCGATGTTTCATTGCTACTGGTGATATTTACGATGCCTTGGCAATCAACACTTAGGTTACTCATGTTGTCACTTATATCACCAGATCTAGGATTATTAGGCTTTACACAAGCTGCAGCAAGTAAATTAGTTCCTGGTAATGACAAAATATCAGATGCCAAAATGTTATTAGTGTTGTTCCGTAACATATCTACTCCATCGCGCATTTTATCAATCATTTCAAGAGCTTCTGATGAGAACTGCGAAACACGTTGACTGGCTGAAGTTCCAGAACGCAAATTTACTAAAAGACCCTTTCCAATACTTCCACTCACTGCCGAATTGTTAGCATTCATTTTATTGTTGGCCTCACATGAAGACGATGATGTTGAAGCCCCAGCAGAACAAGAACCTGACGAGCTCACGTTACCAAAAATTGCAGCTAATGCATTCTTGCTATTTGCATTAGCAGTTCCGAAACTTGTGGCGGAGCTAGTAATGGTAGCCAGTCCACTCGGTGGCGGATTATCGCTTAAAGCCAAATTTTCTGTAATCGTAGCAAGATCTGATGCTACATTCGCATTTATTGCCTGCATTGAATTGTTTATTGTTGATAAATCTGTAATGTTGTCACGTTCTCTAAGCAAAGTTGAAGCATTGCCTACTAGCACTCCTCCGGAACCTGATAATGTATTTTTACATTGATTTCCCTGGTTTTCCTCACCTAAAATACCTGATCCAGAACCACCAGCTAGCATTTGGGACTTAACCGAAGAAAACACATCTTCAGTGATCGCTTCCACTGTTTGCTTCCATGCCAAATTATCCGCTGAAGCAGCTTGATCAGGTGGTCCTTCAGAGTTTCGATTGATTTCAGTTGCCTCTGGCAGCGAAGGAGTTGAACTTGATTTTCTAGAATTTAAGGAGATGCCTTTTTTACTGCTATTGCTAATTGCACTCGGAGCTATTGCGGTTCCACCTTCAAACATTGAAATATTTTCACTATTGGCGAGTTTCAAATCGTATTTTCCTTCGGCTCCCATACGATATGAGTTGCGCACACCATGATCCCATTTTACATCAATCCAACCATTATGTATCTCACCGGTTACAGTACCTTCGCAGCATCCATCCTGATCATCCCAACGCCAGTCAACACCTCGCACAACTCGAGCTCCTGTGGTAATGTGCTTCAATTGTGCTCGAATTTGTCGTCTTTCACGACGTATCTTCGCCTCTGCTTCCTTCGAACCTTTGCCAATATCATCACATACGCTTACCACTCGACCATAAATTTCAAAACCACTTAAACTCAGGTAATGAGTCTGGCCAGATGCGTTACGACCATTTTGTTGAATGCGAATGTGACGGAAACCTTGATTTTCATCAGGTGCACAAACTATTGGCCAAGTAGAGGTGCTGCCGGGTTCTACAAGACTCTTGTCATCAGCATGTGTTACTAAAGTGGTCCAATTTACACCATCCTTTGATCCTTGCAACATCCAATTGCGCAAAGCTGAACGCCCATAACCTCGAGCATGGCGTAATGTGTAGGCGTTGGGAATAACATAAACACCTAAATCGATTGCGAACCATGCTTTCTTATTATCTTTTGTGTGACAATTTACAGAAATGCTCTCACGGGAAAGAACATCTTCCAACTTTCCGTACGGCAGAGATTTTCCTTCTGAGCTTGTTACCTGAACGAGTCCATATTGAGCAGGATTTACCCATTCGCAAGTCCTTCCATTCGAACCTATATAGTAAATTAGACCCTCTTCATCAAAATCGTAGTGGTGTTTAAATACCATGCCTTGTTTGTGTTCCCGCAATTTCTTTAAATATAAAAATGTGCTACGATCCATATCGTACCACTGTTTGGCAACCATTTTAAGCAAATATTTCGACAGCTGACCAACAGTGGCTAACGGTTCCATTTTAAGGGTTCTGCCGGTACGATCAAAAAGTGTTGTTTCACAAGCCGCTCTTTCTAAACGAAAACGCAAACGCTTGGTAAGTATTTGTAAACCATATCCAGGGCCTGGGGCATCGTATAGAAAAACAGGAAGTTTTTCGGTGCTTTCTAGAACCGCTACTAGTTTTTGCACTAAAATAGAAGCAGTGTTGTTAGTTTTTGTATTAAAGTCGTTACGTTCCAAAATACACTGTTTAAATATAGCAACACGTTGTTTTTGTAATTTATTAATTTTTCTACGAGACAAACCATTATCCCAATAGTTCTTAGAAAGCACAGCGACCAGGGCTTGTACTAAACCAGAAGAATGCATTTCATAAGCACTTACTACTCCATCCTCTTGCAAAAGTTGCGACAGCTCATTTAAAGCCTCGCGTAATTTGTCTTGCCAAATGGTCTGACCAGGCAAACGCTGCTCTTCCAGAGCAATTTCAATTCTTTTTACTATACTAGTTAATATGGCTACAGCTCCGCGTGGAACCGCCTGTGCAGCCTTAAAATATTTGTTGTAAATATCACGAGCCATATTTTTTACCTGAGTCTTTTGAACCTCAGTCTTTGTTTTAATTTTCTTTTTCTTATTTGTCGACCAACCAGTAGCAAAATCTGGTCCCAATGTTGTTTCTGCTGTAAATGTGTGTTTTGTGCCACGATTACTTTCAAATATAAAACCGGCCAAATCATCTTGTAATATTGTAACCTGATGACCTTCAGTGTTGTGAATTTGCAACTGATTTGGTTTTTGGGATTGCAATACCCAGTTGCCAACAACTAAACGCAATACGCTAACTGTGGGTAAAATGGGTTGTGATGGCGTACATGGTCGAACAGCTGAACGCGCACGTAAAAGTTTTTCTAAGAATTCTCCACGATTTTCTAAAATTATATAAAATTTTTAAAATTTTAAGAATAAAAACACTAATTTTAAAATTATTTTAATTATACTTTTATAATAGACAATTTGCTGAACAAAAGTTCAATTTTAATTTAAAACTAATTTAAAACTAAATTGTTTAGGTTTATTTAATTAATCTCTCAATACAGCAAAAAATAAAACTTTGATGTGAAGGCGTAGGTTTTGAAATTTCTAGCCGTAATTTTAACAGCGGGAAATTTCGGAAAAGAAGAGGATTTGATTAAAACATGACTATTGACAAAGAAATTAAACCGATATTAAGTTTTAAATTCGCAATTAATATCCCTTAGGGGTTCGCGCCGCAATGATTCAAAGACGTACACGCCACGGGTATATGAAAAATTTAAGCCGATCCGATTTTATATATTTCAGTTTATATTGACTACGATTTTTTAAAATTTTATAATTAACATGGTTTCCATGTTTTGATTTTTGCCTATTCTTTTTTATTTTTTATTCAAAATGTGAAAAATTGTTGCGAATAAAATTAAAATACATATATTTTACAAAATATAAGGATTTGAGCTTTCCGATTTGATTAAAAAAAACAAACACATAAAATTTAGAGAAATGCATGAAATCTTATTTGAATCGATAGAACGTGTTTAAAGATGATTTCATAGATTTCGCCTCAAATAAGCTGGATTCAATTGTCGCATACTCTTTCCGACATATCGGCCGGTATCTCACGAATAAATTCTTTAATATTGGCTTCCAGTGACTCAACCGTTGCGAACTTATCCCTATAGACATGAGACTGAACCTAGCCACACAAAAATAGTCTAAAGGTGTTAAATAGCACGATCTAGGCGGCTAATTTACCAGTCCCAAACTTGAAATAAATTGTTTACCGAACTCGCCTCTCTATTGGGCCATTGTCTAGCGTGCTGTGTGGCACCGTCTTGTTAAAACCACATATCAGCCAAGCCTAGCTCTTCCATTTTGGGCAAAAATGGAAAAAAATCATTTCACGATAGCGGTCGCCATTCACAGTAACGTTCCGAATCGATAATTCACGGTCATCAACAACACTGGCGGATACAGCTGCGATATTTTTCTCTGTCTGCACACTCTGTGTCTAATAACGTAAGTTTGGTGCGAAATTTAGTCACAAGATCCCGAATAGCCGCCTCAAAAGGTCGCATGCAAGAAGCGTTGTTAGTTTATAAGTCGATTCATGGTTAAACTTCACAGTAACATGTTACGTGAACACAGCTGAGCTAAAAAAGCAGTGTTGCCAAAATGAAATCTGCTAAAAAATCAACCTATAAATTTTGTCTGTTTTTGTTTTGGGTATATGTATTAACTCCCACTGTTAATTTCTATAGTTAAAAAAAAAACATGTTTATTTCGAGATAGAGGTGCAATGTATTTTATTTAAAATATTATTTTTCAAAAGCCACAAATTTTCCTCCGATCTTTATGACAATTTATGAATTCCATCCAAAAACGAATGTCCATCTTTTGAGATCAAAAACGAATTAAGCTAATTGCAGATACATTGTTCTAACTGAAGCGTATTCAATCAAGCTAGGGCTTTCTGCAACGAACAGAGCAAATAGCGTTACAGGTGATAATGGCTGAGCTATACGGCGCTGAAGGAAATTTATAAATTCTTGTTTGGTCGCTTACTCTTGCCGTTTTTGTTTAAAAACTTACTTCAAATTTATGTTCGGTACAGGTCTCGTTTCATTCTCATTTCACTCGACTTTAACAGCTTCTAATAGACAAAACCTTTATGATCCCACCAAATATTCGGCTTTTGTGTCAATGTTACTGTTGGCTTAGCTTTTGCTTAACGCTTACAATTTTTTACCCTTAGACTTTCTCGATTGGCCGGGACTATTCTTATCATGCGGAATCGTTATTTTAAAATCGTATTAACCACTCACGACAAATTGCCTCAGCTAGAGCCCGATCCACGTACACCAAAATACGATAGATTTCAGCGGCGGCCGTCTTAAAAAGGTAGTAAAAAAGCAAAAGTTCCCTGGTCAACAATGAGCTACGTCTTGAATGAGCTACGTTTTAAGAGACCAACACTGTGTTTTCGGACTACAAAGTCACTGCTGTTAATTTGCTACAATGCAAACGCTAGTACTCCTCGATAGATAGTTGCGGGCGGAATCCTTGGTGCTATATGAATAGTGTGCAGTTTTTACGGATGGTTTGATGATGATGAATGTGGTTACTAAAGTCTACTTATGGGGTACAGACTTTCGGAAGTCGTATAGGCTTCCTGAGATCTGCAATGATTTCAGGCTAATCTAGATTCTAACATTTTTGAAAGCTTCGGAATTATTGTCTGTCAGTTGAATAAGTGTGGAAAGGTGACTATTTATGTTGACAGTCAGGCAGTGCTAAAGCCCTTGAAAAGTCATAGTGAAAATTCATAGAAAAAATTCTTTATATGGAATGACGAACTATTGTCCGGTTTGACCAGTTAATGAGTAAGTGAAACTACGAATTTTTTACTGAGGCTCGAGGATTAGAAACAGTGGATAAAATTATTTGTAATTGCTCGAGGCAAAAAAGCCAAAGATTTCTTTCAGGTTATAAACTTGATGCGGTCAGATTTATTATTGGAATCATAAAAAAATAGTAAATATAGGCTCTTTCGAAAAAAAAGGGAATCATAATTGACCATTCGAGTGGAGGTGTCTAGTACTAATTAGCAAATACCCATTATAACCTAGCCTAAAACTTCCCGCAAATGTTCCTTCTTCGGTACGAAACTCTCTATTTTCATAGCTTTAAAAACTGTGTTATTAACGTTTCAAAACAATGATCCGTAGTGGAGTATACAAAGTTGTAAAAATGGACAGCTTTGTAAAATTACTATTAACACATTCTAGGGCAAAAGAATGAGAATTAATACATATGTATACCCAATATTAAATTTGTTTAAAAACGTTTAGTAGTAATTTGTAAATATTTTTAATTTTGAAATATATTTCAAAATAATAAATTTTTTTCCTTTGTGGAGGAAAACAAAATAAAGCAAAAAATATTTAACTTCGCCGTGCTGCCAGCTAGTAAAATGAAATTTATTGGCTTGGTATTGTTTATGCTTGAACACAAGCTTAATTAACAAAAAAAAAATCTAATGCTCTCCAATTGAGAGTTTAGCGCTAATCAAAATGTTATAAAAATGTTCACAAATACTTTTGGAAAAAAGTGTGAACACAGTTTGTTAGTATGATCTATTATTTTCCTAATCGTACCGGTTTGATTCCCTGAGATGGAAGGGTTTGGACACAGTTGCTATTTTCGTCAGAGAACTCATATACTAGTAATTTTCACTAAGTCACATTTTCAAAATGTTATAAAAATGTTCACAAATACTTTTGGAAAAAAAGTGTGAATACAGTTTGTTAGTATGATCTATTATCTTCCTAATCGTACAGGTTTGATTTTCTGAGAAGGAAGGGTTTGGACACAGTGGCTATTTCCGTCAGAGAACTCATATACTAGAAATTTTCACTAAGTCAAAATGTTTATGTTTACAAATACTTTTGGAAAAAAGTGTAAACACAGTTTGTTAGTATGATCTGTTATCTTCCTAATAGTACCGGTTTGATTCCCTGAGATGGAAGGGTTTGGAAACAGTAACAATATTTCTTAAAAAGTCCGAAAATCTGTGCAGAATACGTACTAAATGTATGGGAAAACTTTTTTATCGCATGATATATTTTTCAATAAAAAATGGTTTTTGTCTCTGCTAGTTAAATACGTATTTATCTTCACATGCATCATTTTATGCAATTCCCATCATGTGTGGTAACATTGATGAGACAAAAATACAATTTATTGATGAAAACAATTATCGTAAAGCAGTAAACGAGTTAGAAAGCTGTAAAAAGAAATTTTATACCCATCAGCTGAAGAGTAGCAAGGGCCTACAGGTAGTAATTAAAGGTGTAGATTCGTACGTTGATCCAGCTGAAATGAAAGCTGGCCTTAAAAAAGAGGGATTTAAGGTTAAAAGTGTAGATAATCTCAGAAATCGAAAACGTGTCCCTCAACCTCTATTTCGCGTTGAACTGAAACCTGGAGATATGAGATTAAAGAAAAATGAAACGCACCCTATTTTTAATCTGAAATATTTATTACACCGCAAAATAAGCGTAGAGGAACCCCATAAGCGATCAGGACCCGTCCAGTGTCTAAACTGCTAAGAATATGGTCATACTAGGGCTTACTGGAAGTTGCCTCCGCTTTGCGTTGTGTGTGGCGAGCTACATTGTTCCGCTCAATGCGACAAATCGAGGGATGACTTGAAGGTTAAAAAATGTAGCAATTGCGGTGGAAATCACACTGCTAACTACAGAGGTTGTCCAGTTTTTTCCATGGTGAGGAAAACCACTAAAAAATTTAATACTCCCGCTAAGCACCCGCAATATCGAGCAAATTGTTGGTTGGGCTAACTGAGGAGAATGAGCCTTAGTTAGGATAATGAGCGTCAGTTAGCCCAATCAACCCAACATGTTTCCTACGCGGATATGTTAAAAACTAATCATGTTTCAGTACTTAAAGCGACACCAAAAATAATTCTACTCCAAATTTGCACCCAGTACCTAAAGAACAACCATCATCTGGTAACTGTAATCGTCTCGAAGCAAGCATCGAGACATTAGTGCATTCGTTAAACAGTTTTATGAGGTCTATGAGCAGCATGATGCAAGAAATGGTACGCATGCAATCTATGATGTTGCAGGCTGTACTAAACAAACCATGAACTGTTTAAAAATATATTTTTGGAACGCAAACGGCATACGCCAACATAAAAATTAACTTGAATACTTTCTAAATAATCAACAAATTGATGTCATGCTGATTTCAGAGACTCACTTAACAACAAAAGCCCATTTTAAAATTAATGGCTATATGTTATATAATACCAAGGATCCTCGCGGACGAGCATGTGGTGGATCGGCAATACTTATAAAGGCCAGAATCAAACATTATTTACTGTGTGATTTTTGTGAGGATTACCTCCAAGCAACAAATATCTGCCTTGAAGAATTTCATCAAAACCTTGTTATTTCTTCAATTTATTCACCTCCTAGATTTCAAGTATCAAATAGTCTTCAAATCACTAGGTCCCTGTTTCATAGCATCAGGCGACTACAACGGTAAACATACATTTTGGGGATCACGCCTAATAACTACAAAAAGTAGTGTTTTGTTTGATACAATTTCAAAAATGCGTCTGAATGTGATATCGAGTGGACAACCCACCTATTGGCCTACTGATCGGCAAATAAAATACCGGATGTTATTGATTTTGGCGTGATTAAGGGTATTCCGAGAGAAATGGTTATAGTTGAAGCGTCATTTAAATTGTCCTCAGATCATTCACCCACTATTGTCTATACATATATGGAACCAGCAAAATATTGTGTCACTAACAACTAGCACAAGCATTAATTGGTTGAAATATAGAAAGTATCTCAGTACTCACTGTTCGAAAAATATACCGCTAAGAACACCAGAAGACGTTGATCAAAGTCTTACTAACCCGACAATCAGATAGATACAATCAAATTTATTCTGTAGATGTCGAGCGGCTCTTGGCTGAAAAAAAGGAAAAATTCGAAGAGAGTGGCAATCACACAGATCTCCTGAACTCAAATCTAAGATTACACGAAACGGCTAAGACAGCTACTAGAGTCTCGAAGAGTAGTATCTCTAAAAAATTACTTGGAAGACCCCGAGGCAACTGCACAATCAGATTATTCATTATGGCGTGCATGTAGAAACCTTAAAAGACCTGTCGTACGTAAGCCTCCCTTGCGAACTTTTTGTGGAGACTGGGCAAGAAATTATACCGAAAAAGGCAATTTATTTGTTGAACATTTGAAAAAGGTTTTCACTCCAAATATGTGTACTGATATAGTTGAGTTGCCACCAGTAGAGACTAGTGCCGTAGTACCCCTAAGATTTGAATTTAGCGATATTGAAAGGGCAATAGCGGATTTAAACACCAAAAAAGCCCCTGGCGTTGATAAAACAAGTAACAAGATGTTATTTGTGTTGCCCCGTATAGGTCGCAGAATTATTCGTTTTGTTTTCAATGCCATATTACGTCTTGAGTACTTTCCCACAGAGTGGAAGGTCTCCTTGATTAATATGATTCCTAAACCAGGAAAAGACCACACAAAAGTATCAAACATGTCAAAGTTGTTTGAGAGAATATTAATAATTAGGCTGAATCTAATTCTTAGCGCGAAAGGATATATTCCGAACCATCAATTCGGCTTTAGAAAACAACATAGTACGATCCAACAAACACACAGATTAGTAAATGTAATTAAAACGACCTTTGAAGAAAAAAATACTGTTCTGCGCTCTTTATCCTCTTTATCGACGTTTCTCAAGCATTCGATAAGGTTTGGCACGAAGGCCTAATATTTAAGCTAAAGCTGAACTTGCCCGAAAACTTGTATAAGCTCTTAAAAGATTATTTAATGAATCGCAAGTTTTTACTAAAAGAAGGTGACTTTTTAAGCTCGCCACAGCGCATTGAAGCCGGAGTTCCCCAAGGTAGTATTTTGGGACCAATTTTATATTTACTGAACACATCAGATATGCCAATTAGCACCCTAGTCCACACATCAACTTTTGCAGATGACACAGCTTTTTAAGTATTCATGAAAGTGCCCAAGAAGCATCACAACTTTTACAAGACACATACTCAATTTGGAAAAATGGCTAGAAAAATGGAGAATAAAAGTGAATGAGCAAAAATGTACTCACGTAACTTTCACACTGCGTAGGGACTCATGCCCTCCTGTTCGCATAAATAACCAAATGATACCGCAGCTTTCAGACGTTAAATACCTGGGTATACATCTTGACCGTCGCCTTACTTGGAAAAGCCACATTGATTTCAAGTAAACACAAATGAAATTAAAAGCAGTACAACTAAATTGGCTTATTGGCAGAAACTCCACCCTGAGCTTAGATTGTTAACTTCTACTGTACAAGTCGATCCTCAAACCAATTTGGTGTTATGGGGCCTCAGCTAGCAATGTAGAAAAAATTCAAAGGCGCTAAAATAAGATTCTACGTATTATTACATCTGCTCCCTGGTATATAAAAAATTCGAACATCCACAAAGACCTAAACATCCCATCAGTTAAAGCAGAAATAGCGAAACATGCAGTCACATATCTAAAGAGGCTTGAATCTCATCCAAACCCTTTGGCGCTTAACATGCTGAACGAACCTGGTTACATTCGACTAAAAAGAAGAGATACTGCTTTTCTTGGCCGTACATTAGAGGGATGACCCGCAAAATCCGTAAAACAAACATTATTTTTGTCTAGCACTGGCTGGACTTAAAACGTATATTTTTATTTTAGACTTGACATACGAGTAATTATTGTTAGTTCAAAAATATTGAAGATACAATAAATAAATTATGCAAAAAAAAAAAAATTTGTTTATTTACATGTTTTTTTTTGGTGGACAGATATGAGCATAAAATGCTCTTTCCACGCTTCCCTGGGTTGCAAGAACAAACTGTTGACTTTTTTTTCCAATTTATGGATACGGATAATGTATTTTTTTCCTTCCAGAGAAAAAATTATCAATTTCCAAGAAACCTTTTTCTTTATAACTACAATCATTTTTTTCGTTCTCTTGTTCTGCTCTAAAATCGATGTATGAGATAAATGCGATGAAAATGGGAAAACATCTGGTGAAGATCGTTAATCAAACAATAACAAATTAAAAACCTACTTTATTTTAGTGACGATTTATTAAATTGAAATCATCATTTTTGTATTGGTTATCAATTTACATAAAATGAGTTTTATTTTCTCATGAAAAAAAATAAAACTCTTTTTTTATAACTTTCATTTGAGTTTTTTTTGTACTTTGATGGATTTTTCTTATTTAATTCTCAAAATAACTGTTATAAAATAATTTTTTTAAAACGATAACTGTTATTTACGTTCCCTGGCTACAACACGTTTAACATTTTGTGTTTATGGTGTTAATTTGAATTTATTCAGTAGACTCAAGAAAATTGTACAATGTAACAAGAAATAATAAACTCAGTTAACTAGATTAATAAAAATATTCAAAGTATAAATTAAGCAAAATAAAAGTACAGTGGATTAAGAAATCTATTTTCATTCATTCTCAACACTCTCCCTGAATGAAAAATTTAACATTAAAATAACAATTCTATAATAACTAAGTTTTTTTTTTTTTAAACAAATACATAATTATTATAAAGCTAAAACTATTGAAGACCAAAACTGTCGGAAAAATACTTCAACTTTTGAGGGGTTACAGCTTTGGTTAGAACGTCAGCAACCATCTCATCTGTATTAAGATATTGTAAAACGACTTCCTTATCTTCAATTTTTTGACGAATAAATTTGGCTTTTATGTCTACATGTTTGGTTCTTGACGAATAGTTGTTATTTAAGGCAACTTGTAAAGCGCCCTTGTTGTCGCAATATAACAACATACTTTTGTTATTTTCAGGATTAAGTTCAGCCTCAAGGCGTTTCAACCAAACCGATTCCTGAATTGCAGTTGTAAGTGACATGAACTCGGCTTCTGTCGAAGACAATGCCACTGTTTTTTTGCTTCTTTGTTGACCATGAAATTGCACCAGACTGGAACATAAAAACGTAGCCGGTTGTAGACTTTCGGTCATCAACGTCTCCGGCCCAATCAGCATCACAGTAACCTTTTATATTGTCCTCTTTTTGTTTCCTGTAAACAATACCTCTATTGATGGTCCCTTTTAAGTAACGCATTACACGTTTAACTGCTTCCCAATGAGGTTTACCAGGATTGGTTCCAAAACGACTTAAACAGTTGACAGCATAACAAATGTCCGGACGAGAAATTTGAGCCGCAAATAACAAACAACCAATCGCTTGCATATATGGAATATTTTTCATCTGCTTACACTCTTTATCTTTGGGACACATGTTAACTGAAAGTTTTTGATTGTAGTCCATTGGTGTAGAAACTGGGTTACAGTCACTCATTCCAAACCGTGCCAATACATCTGCTATGTAACGTGATTGGTCAATTTTGATAGCATCCTTACTTCTGGTGATTTTAGTTCCCAGCACCATTGATACTTCTCCCATATCTTTCATTTTGAATTTGCTGGCTAGTTTGGCTTTCAGGGATTCAATACGCTTTAAATTGTTTAAGAATATCAATACGTCATCAACATAAATGGTCACATACAACATCTGATCCTTGTCTACTTTGTGATAAACGCATTGATCCACCTCACCTCTTATAAGACCCATCTTGATTAATTCGTTATTAATAGTTTCATTCCAAACACGACCTGACTGATTCAAGCCGTAAATAGATTTTTGCAGCTTACAAACCTTATTGGAGCCATCCTCGAACATTTCAGGTTGTTGCATATAAACCGTTTCTCTCAACGTTCCATTTAAATATGCACTTACTGCGTCCATTTGGTGTACGAATAAGTCGTGCTTTACCGCCAAAGCTTATAAATACCGGATTGAATCATATCTCACGACAGGTGCGAACGTTTCATTGTAATCAATCCCTTGATGTTGCGAAAACCCTTTGCAAACCAATCTCGCTTTCCGCCTGACAGCATTACCTTGTTCATCTCTTTTGGTTTTAAAGACCCACTTCGATTTTATTGCTTTTTTACCTGTTGGTAAAATTGTCAAAACCCACGTTTTATTTTCCATCAATGATTCCATCTCCGCGTTCATGGCAGCTTTCCACTCGTCTGAGTTCTCTGTTGACATTGCCTCCATCACGTTATTAGGATCATCAGAAACGAATTGCATAGCACAGAAGTTTTGTGATTGCTGATTTTTGTTGGCTATACGAGTAGAACGACGAAGATTTTCGGTCACATGGATATTTTGTCTTTCGTATGCATTTGGAAACCATTCACTTTCATTATTTTCGACGGGTGACGGCATAGGTGACTCATAAGAATCATCATATTCGCTTTCGTCCGACTCATCTAATTGCTGTAGGGAATTAACATTTGAGTTCTCCACCTGGGGTGTTAGTTCATTTTCGCCTCCATTCTCCCCTGAATTAACACTTCTATAATCTTGCAACAACTCAGGATAATAAAAATCTTTCTTGTCGTCCATTTTGACACTACCTCCTTCCAAAAAAACCACATCTCGACTAATAACACAGGGCAACAGCAAAAATATGCTCGAGTAACTACTATATACATTTGATGTATCATGGCTACCTTAGTACAAAAATGGTAAAATTTTTAAATTCTATGGATAGATTTTTTTTTAAAAAATTTTTTTTTAAAATTGCAATTTTTTTGAGACGTTTCTTCAAATAATTAATGATAACTCAAAAACTACTAGTCCGATATTATTAAAATAAATTCAGAAAAATTAAGATTTGCATAGCCTTTAATTCGTCTATATATCGCGTTTCAATCGGATCAATAGTATCGGAGTTATAATAAAAAACTTAAGAAAAAAATATATTTTTTACGTAAAAATGGCAAAAATTTTCGTTTTAAAAAAATCATAAAAAATCGAAAACGGCAAAAAACTTCCAGATTCATTTTTTTATCGCATAGCGACATATAATAGCAACAAAATGAGATATCGACCATAAAAATCGATTGATTTTTTTCGAATTTATTCACATTTTAGTGAATTCGCTCATTTTCACAAAATTTTAGTTTTTTGCTTGATATGCTTGATATAGCGGGTTTTCAAATGTGTGAAAAACATAAATTTTCCAATTTCAAGGGGTGCATGTCGGATTAATGTTAGATTTGATGAGAAACTTCCACCCACAAAATTTTAGTCGAATTCGACAACGTTAACACGTAGCGCATAGGCCCCAAATCTGAAAAAAAGCGTTTAAATCGAAAATAATTGACAAATTTTCAGTTTTTGCAAAATTAACGCTATTTATTTCCCCTTTTGCAAAAAAGTGGATCCTGGTCCTTAGGGCAAACACAATGAGATTTACAATAAGCTACATGTCTTTAAGTTTTCGAGTTATTACAATTTTCACTGGCCATTATATGTCCTTGAGAACTTGCCGAAGACAATTTACAAAAACATTTTACTTTTAAAATTTTTTATTTTTTTCTTTTTTAACAATAAAATATAAA
This sequence comes from Phasia obesa, assembly GCA_949628195.1. NCBI lineage: Eukaryota > Metazoa > Arthropoda > Insecta > Diptera > Tachinidae > Phasia > Phasia obesa. Next base: position 114,744,631 of record OX451216.1, read on the forward strand.
ATTTCGCTAAAATTGACTGATATCTTCCTATTACACAACGCAACAAAATAAAAAAATTAGATGCTTTTGAAACCACTATACAATATACAGGTACTGCCAAAGTGTTTTGGATGAATGAGAAATGTATGGCAAAACAAGTACGCGAAATACTGTTTTGGGCAAAACACGTATTTCTGTGGGACACGTGTTACTGTGGAAATACAGTATTGAATGTAGAAAATTGTTTGGAACAGATCTTTATGGCATTTTTATGATTTTCAGAATTAAAAAAAGTAAGCAATAAAGGAAAAGTTTTTTAATTTTTACGATTTCAGTAGAAATCTGATAAACGATGAAATACTCCTTTTCTGTTGGCTACCTGTCGCCCTTGCTTCATTTTGACAATTGCGGCGGCAAAGTAATAAACGTTCATAAATTTGCGTGCACGCCGAATTGGGTTTTTCCGCTGGCTACCTGTAAAGATTGATTTTTTGCAAAGCATTCCTTAATGTTTTTTACGATTCTTGGGAATAGGTAAAAAATAGGACCACATTAAGGGTTGTTCGAAATTTTAGTATCATTATTTATAAGAGCTCCTTGAGCCATTTCTATTCATTCAACAAGTGTTTGCTGTAACAGAAGCATAATTTTCAATCAGCCATGAGCAAGAAAACTAGAACATTTTTATGTAAAAACAATCCGGACTCATTTTGTTATGTGTGCGGCCAATATATTAACGAAAAAAAAACGGAAATGCTTCTCAGCTTCATTTCAAAAGTCATATGAAGATTGCTTTAATATAAATCCGAAGAATTTTAACGAACATTGGACGCCGAGTACTATATGTACTTCATGTCGATTCAATTTAACTCTAAGCTCATCTAACAAAAAGTAAGTATAGGTTAATACATTTGGAATATTTTATAAAATTTTTAATTTTCTGTTATAAAAATTTTTCAGACCACACTGGGGAATTTCGAAGCCTATGCTATGGAGAGAAACAACGAATCATGAATCTGATTGCTATTTTTGTTTAACTACAAAAACCGGCTTTGGAAAACATTTGCGATGGTCTTACCCTACGAGGTCTGCTGATGGGTTTCAACTTGCAGTTCTACATTCACAGGAAATTATGGATGCACAAGATCAGGGACCAAGCTGTAGTCAAGTGCTTTCATCTTCACAAGGACACTCAACCTCAAGCATGTGTTCTCAATCAGGAAGTTCAGATCCAGAACTACCTATATCTGAAAATGACGAGTTCATCCCACACAAAAATATCTCACCGAGACCATGGAATCAAGACCAGCTAAATGATGTAATAAGAGAACTTGGATTGTCAAAAGCATCTTCGGAATTACTTGCATCCCGGATGAAGGAATCAAATCTCATAACGGAGGAAACTAAAGTTTCGTATTACCGTACCCGAGAAAAAGGCTTACTTCACTATTTTGCAGAAGAGGACGATTTTGTCTGCTGCACGGATATTCCTGGTTTGATGACTGCCATGGGCTTACATAGATATGATTCAAGCGAATGGCGTTTATTTATTGACTCATCAAAACGCAGCTTGAAGTGTGTCCTTTTGCACAATGGAAATAAATTTCACTCCTTGCCAATCGCACATTCAACCAAGGTAAAAGAAGAATACTCTGTAATTGCATTGGTCATGAAGAAGATAAAGTATAATGAACATAACTGGGTAATTTGTGTTGATATTAAGATGGTAAATTTCCTATTAGGTCAACAAAGTGGCTATACCAAATACCCTTGTTTTTTATGTTTATGGGACAGCAGAGCTAAGTCAGAACACTGGAAGAGAAAACAATGGCCTTATAGGGAAACACTGGACCCAGGTATGAGGAATGTTATAAATGTACCTCTGGTGCCCCGAGATCGCATCATATTACCCCCTCTTCACATTAAACTTGGTCTGATGAAACAATTTGTTAAAGCACTTAACAAAGATGGTGAATGTTTCCAGTATATTTCAAGGAAGTTTAAAAGTTTGAGTATGGAAAAGCTGAGAGCAGGAATATTTGACGGCCCACAAATTCGCAAATTGGTCAAAGATACCGATTTTCTCAGTTCAATGTCAGAAATTGAGAAAAATGCATGGGATTCGTTTGTATGGGTTATTCAACATTTCTTAGGAAATAACAAGGATGATGATTATGTTGCGCACGTTGAAGAGATGTTAACTCACTTCCAGAATCTTGGATGCAACATGAGCATCAAGTTACATTACCTTCACAGTCACTTAGATCGTTTCCCTGAAAATCTAGGAGACTTAAGTGAGGAACAGGGCGAACGATTTCACCAAGATATTCGGACAATGGAGGAAAGATACCAGGGTCGCTGGGATGCACACATGATGGCAGATTTTTGCTGGAGTATTCAGAGCAACACTTCGTTATTCAATAATAGAAAATGTCATAAAAGAAAATTCCAAAGTTTGTAGTTTATAATATTTATTTATTTATTTCCTTATTTTATATGTTGTAATAAATTTAAATAATAAAATATAAAATAAAAGAAAATACATGAATAAAACAATGAAATGCATTTTCGATCTATTCCATCGATTTGACTTAGTTACATTTTTTTGTCAATTGCCTTCGGCAAGTAACTTGAAAACTGTTTAACCGATTTAAAAGATATGTAACTTATTGTAAATCTCATTGTGTTTGCCCTAAGGACCAGGATCCACTTTTTTGCAAAAGGGGAAATAAATAGCGTTAATTTTGCAAAAACTGAAAATTTGTCAATTATTTTCGATTTAAACGCTTTTTTTCAGATTTGGGGCCTATGCGCTACGTGTTAACGTTGTCGAATTCGACTAAAATTTTGTGGGTGGAAGTTTCTCATCAAATCTAACATTAATCCGACATGCACCCCTTGAAATTGGAAAATTTATGTTTTTCACACATTTGAAAACCCGCTATAATGCGTATATCAAGCAAAAAACTAAAATTTTGTGAAAATGAGCGAATTCACTAAAATGTGAATAAATTCGAAAAAAATCAATCGATTTTTATGGTCGATATCTCATTTTGTTGCTATTATATGTCGCTATGCGATAAAAAAATGAATCTGGAAGTTTTTTGCCGTTTTCGATTTTTTATGATTTTTTTAAAACGAAAATTTTTGCCATTTTTACGTAAAAAATATATTTTTTTCTTAAGTTTTTTATTATAACTCCGATACTATTGATCCGATTGAAACGCGATATATAGACAAATTAAAGGCTATGCAAATCTTAATTTTTCTGAATTTATTTTAATAATATCGGACTAGTAGTTTTTGAGTTATCATTAATTATTTGAAGAAACGTCTCAAAAAAATTGCAATTTTAAAAAAAAAATTTTTAAAAAAAAATCTATCCATAGAATTTAAAAATTTTACCATTTTTGTACAAAGGTAGTCATGATACATCAAAATTATATAGTGGTTTTAAGAGCACATGAAATTTTTTTTATTTTGTTGTGCTGTGTAATTATACCACAATTATTAGGATTGAATAATCGATAAGCTTTACTTTCAGCGCTATACCCCATCATTATGCATTCAATGGATTTCGTATCCAGTTTATGACGCTTCTCTTTTGGAATGTGTACTAAAGCAGGGCATCCAAACACTTTCAAAAATTTTAAATTGGGCCGACGACCTGACCAAATTTCTTCAGGGCTTTTGTTTTGACCACGACAAGGAACTCTGTTTATTAAATAACAAGCTGTGTTTGCCGCTTCGGCCCAAAAACGATGGTCTAAACCGCTATCAATAAGCATACACCTTACACGTTCCATCAGTGTTCGATTTATTCTCTCTGCCGTACCATTTTGTTCTGGAGAGTACGGACATGTCTTTTGATGAATAATCCCGTTGTTTTGCAAAAAATTTTCAAAATTTTTATTGACATATTCGCCGCCATTGTCCGTTCTTAAAATTTTTATTTTTGATGAACACTGATTTTCAACCATTTTTTTAAATTCTAAAAATGTTTCAAAAACATCAGATTTCCTTTTCAGCGGAAATACAAACAACTTTCTGGAAAAGTCATCAACAAATATGACAAGAAATCGAGCACCAGAAAAAGAATTCACATTCAGTGGTCCCATAACATCAGAATGTATGAGTTCCAATAATTTTGTGGCTCTTGTACCATCTTCTCTAATAGGTTGTCTGGTTTGTTTACCTTTGATGCACACTACACATGGGTCCTTGCTTCTTTCATTTTCGAAATTAATGCCATAGGAAGATTTTTTTACTTCATTTAAGTTCTTATCACAAATATGACCCATTCTTCTGTGCCATAAATTAATTGCTTTTCTTGCAAAAAAAACTTTATTTTCTTTTGTTTGTGCTTCACTGTCAATACGATACAAATCATTAAAAACCGTTGCAGAAGTGATAAGAGTATTATCTTCATCGAAAATTTGGCAAGTTTCTGCTTTAAAAATTACTTTTTTTCCATCTTTAGCCATTTGTCTGACAGAAAGTAGATTTGCACACAAATTAGGAACATACTCTACGTTTTTCACCATTACTTTCTTCTTTTCTTTTCCTTTAAAAATGTTTAGGTCAACATCACCAGCGCATTCAACCAGTAATTCACTTTTATTCGCAACAAGAACAGTTTTGTTTTCAACGCTGCGTGTGTTGTACATAAAAGCATCGTTGTTCATCATGTGGTTGCTAGCTCCACTGTCAACGAACCAATATAAATGCTTATTGTTGTCGTACCTCTACTTAATGGGAACAGAAACATTCATGCACGAGCTTGATGCAATTAAGGTTGACGAAACTTCTCTCTTCTCGTTTTTTCCATTGAACTTACCGTTACTTTTGTGACTATTTTTGCTATGACAATTCCTAGAAATGTGGCCAAATTCCTTACAATTGAAGCACTGGATTGGTTTCTTCCTCTTCTCTTTAGCGTTTTTTGTATTCAGCGCAACTTCTTTCTCTGAATCTTGTGTATCGAATTTAGCATCTTGAAGAAGAAGATTTTTCACCATATCAACGGACAGCTTTTCCTTTGAGTTTTCCACTGCCATTACCAGGGGCTTGAATTCATCCGATAATCCCGCTAACATCAGTGATGCTGTAAGCTCATCATCAATGTTAAGCCCAGCGTTCTTCACTTTTAAGGCAATTATGATTAACTCATTTACATACTCTTGTACTGAACTGTAGTTCTTCAGTTTTATATTTACTAGCTGTTTAAGCAGTTGTACTTTCCGCGTTAAACCAGCATCCTCATAGGCACCCATTAAAGCATCCCATGCTTCTTTAGCAGTTTTGGCTGCAGCAATGATTCCATAGTTAGAAGGATCCACCATCAAAATAATTTCAGCCAAAGCACGTTCATTCATGCTGGCATCATCTTCATTTACCAACCCGTTTTCCACAACTTTCCAACAACCCTTGATAACGAGGCAAGATTTTGCCTGTCTCTTCCACACATCGAAATTCTCACGTCCTCTTAAACGTTCCAACGAAAATCCTACTGGAAGACTTGTCATCTTGTTTGCTTCACGGAAATCAATTTTTACTTAAACAATTTATTTTTCAAATTGTATAAAACGCGCGACTTGAGCCCATAACCTGTTAATTTGAATTTATTCAGTAGACTCAAGAAAGTTGTACAATGTAACAAGAAATAATAAACTCAGTTAACTAGATTAATAAAAATATTCAAAGTATAAATTAAGCAAAGTAAAAGTACAGTGGATTAAGAAATCTATTTTCATTCATTCTCAACATATGGAATGTGGTAGAATCACAGCAAGAAATTAAAAAATGGTGATCGAGCGTGGAATTAAGCATTTTTGGTGGAAGTACTTCCTAACTGGATTACCAACTTTATGATTTTAACAAGACGTGAGACAGTGTTACCAGGGCAAGATTTAAAAAAGTTACGGTTTTCTTTTAAAAAAGTTAAAATTTTTTCACATAAAGTGACATTTTTAAATTTTATCGTTGAAATTGTTGGTCGTCTTTTGTTGGTAGTAAATTACAAGCAACTGAATATAAACATATACTTCTCAAACAGTGGCACCTACTTTTTTCATTTCATACACTATATGATAAATTTGAAATGCGTTAACAAACTTTAACAGTAAAAATCGTTTTTGATTTTCTTCATTTTTAGTTCTTTCTTTTAAAACTAACTCGTCGCATTGTTACAGTAAACTATGGTTTATTTGTATTAGAGGTGGCAATAAAATACATTTAATAACAAATGCAAGCACATAAACAATTGCTACGTAGCAACGATCTTCACCGTTTTCGTGTTCGCATCACGTAAAAACTACTGGGTAAATTTAAATAAAATTTGTATCTTGGTGCAAATATAGGATAATTTTTCGCAAAAATACCTCTTGTGTATATAAAGAAAATACCTAAACCATATCTGAAGCACTATAAAAGTAAGGGTCTTAAAATGTGGTGAGGATTACTTTCAAAGCAAAATTGAACAAAATAATGTCAGAACGCCTACGACGTGGCGGGCACAGCTAGTCTATATATAACATTTTTAAGGGAATTATTAACGATTGGAAAGGAAATTTTTCGAGGGAAAAAATATTCATGATAAAATTAGAAAATGGAGGAATCTAAAAACACTCGGGTGAAAAAAGTATTTCCACCTTCTTATGAATACAGTGGATGAATATATAATTGAGATATCAATTTCGAGGTCAAATTTTGCGATCTACATTTCCCTTAGATTTTCTATGGGATTGAGATCTGGTGAATTTTAAAGCATCCTAGAAATGTGTTTTGGATCGTTATCGAGTTGAAATCTGGAAATTTACGGCATATTTTTCTTCGCATATGGATACATCACATAATTTAAAATTTATCTGTATCCGATTCCTGTAAAATATACAATATCTTTTATAATATGAATGCGCAGATATTGTCCTGAAAAACAATAGGACAACCTTTGGTTGTCTTACAAATGATCGCCCATCACTACGTCTTAGATTATATTTGGACTCATCCGAAAAGAGAAAAATATTCTATTTGCCCTTAGTCCAGTTTATATTTTCTTTCACAAATTTTAGGCGAGCAATATGATTTTTTTTCAAATATAAGAGATTTTTTAGCCGGGCGTTAGAACCCAAGACTAGCTTTTTAAGCCCTGCCCTGTCTAACAGGTCAAAAAATAATTTTTAATTCAAAATTAGTTTTATTATTTTTCTCTTTTAAAGTTTGACGGGGTTTAACAACACAGACAATTCGCGAATACTGTTAAATATAAAGATTATTCGTTTGTTTCATTATTTTTTTTTTATACTAAAGTCATACAACTTATTGGAAAATAATTAAATAAACCTTTACAATTTTATCGTCGTATGTTTGATCTATTATAAAAAAATATATATAATTAAAAGAAATATTTTGTAGGCTAGCTTCTCTTTAAAAAAAAAAACATGTTAATATAATTTATATTTATGAAACAATTTGTATGGTTTTGTGTTGCACAAGATTAAAAATGTCTTCAAATGTAGCTCTAGTAATTACAAAAAATAAAAACTTTTTTAGTTTTAGTTATAATAGTAAAAAACTACTTGAAAAATTAAATTAAGCCATTTAGTTGTTAATAATATTTTGATGATCATAACATTAAAACAAAAGAAATTAATTGTTAAAGAAAAAACGATAACTAAGTGATGAAAACAAATAAGAAGAAAACCAATTAAAACCAAAAAGATCTCACCTTCACTATTGGATGAGTCCATGCCACGTCCCCTCCCTAAGATATAATAAAGATAGGTATTGCACAGAGTATGTAAAGTAAATTCAATCAATAAAAAATAATAAGAAAGAAAATTAAAGTAAAAAAGTTGAAAATAAACTTAAACAACCAAACCAACTATTTTTAAAATAAATAGTAAAACAACCCACATTCAACAGTTTCGTTAAAAACATAGATACATATTTTAATAACAATCTACATAGGCCAATTCAAAGCATTTGTCATATTTCAAAGTATATTTATATCAAGTACATGCAAGTCCAAAACAAGTACAACATTAAAACAACAACTAGTATTTTGTTTGTGTAAAAATATTGCTGGGTGTCAAAAAGCAACTGACTACAACTCAGGGATGGCAAAGTGGCTACAATTGTATTTTTTTTTTGTAATAAAAAAAAAACTTATTCCTCTTCAATTCTGCTAAATATTAATACAAAAATTATAACACAATGATCTGTTTATGTTTAGATCAATCAAATCTTATTTCGTCAAATATGTTAGGGTTTAAAACAATCAGGATATTCCGTAATTTTTTTCCAAAAGAAAGTGGAGAAAAAACAGTGAAAGTACGTTTTCCGGTATAAAAATACTGCTCAGTACGGCACCTTTAATTTTTGAAAAATTTTAAAAGTGGGATATTTTAAACACAGATGACGCTGACAAATTATTATTATTATTATTAATTACTTACTGCCAAATAGCGAATTCAATAAAATTTGTATTTGATTTGTATTTTTACTTTGTGGAATTACATTGTTTGCCTTAGTTGCTGTTGCAGAATTTTTTTAAGTATCTCATTTACAAAATGTAAAACAAGTTTCGAGTGAGTATTTATTTTAACCTCTACGTGAATGGTGATTTGTAGATAAGTTAGAAAGTGTTAAACAGTGTCAATAATAGTTATTTATACAAAGCTGAATAAAGTGTCAAATTAAAATAATTATTTGCGTGTTTAATTTCAAAGATCCCATTGTTGAATAAATAAAACGTAACAATATTTTTAAGTCGCGTACGTGTTGTATAATTTGGTTATTTTGTGAAATACATACTTGGGTAATAACAGTGAGGTGCACAAATGAGTACATGTTTGTACTTTGAGCATTTTTTGTTTCATACATATAAAAGTAATAAAGCAAATCCAAAAATTTTTATTGTCGTTTATTAAGTATCTAGTTCTTGATAAAATTATATAAAATTTGTAACGAAATGCATCAATTACCAAATAAAAAACGAAAAAAACCAAAATAACTCAATTTTGCACCTCTGCATTTTATGAAGAATTTGAAGATTAGAAATGAAAAAGTACCGTTATTTTTCAATCTTTTTGCTTTTAATTGTGCAAAATTTTTAACAAAAATCAAATAAATACCTAACAATAATAAATAATGAAGAAACTTTCAAAATCCACCGAGGAGAGTATCCGGGCCATGACTGAAAGGCTGTTTTATCCGGGAAATTGTAAAAGAACTTAAAGTCTCAAGTTAGAGGTGGTAAAAAACTTCTAACAAATGCGGACGCACGTGTAATGATAAGAGAAATGAAGTACGGTGGAGGAAACGTCATGGTATGGGATTGTTTTACGTGGTGGGAGCTTGGACCACTGCAAAAAGTTGATAATATAATGAAGAAAGTAGACTATTTGAGGATTTTGCAGATCCATCTTCCCGATTTTGTAGATAAGAGCGCCTATCCTGTAGAAGAAGTAATTTTTCAGCAGGATGGTGACCCAAAACACACGTCCAAAATCGTGAAAGAATGGCTTGGTGAGCAAAATTTTCAAATAATGCTGTAGCTAGCACAAAGTCCCGATCTCAATCCGATTGAGAATTTGTGGTCAATCGTGAAGAGACTGTTGGGACAGTACCAATCAGCCCCTACCAATTTGGACGAGCTTTGGCAGCGGATCCAAAATGAATGGAAGAATATTCCGAAAGAAATTGTACAGAAATTGGTGAAGAGTATACCAAATCGCGTAAATGATGTAAAGGGCTTTGGACTAATTATTAAAAATATTCTTATTCTGCAAGATTTTTCAACGGTGCAAAATTGAGTATATTGGAGTTGTTTTCGTTTTCTTTATTTTTTTCTTTGAAATTTATGCTTTAAGTTTAAAAATTTTTGATTTTGCTTTATTACTTTTATTTCTATGACACAAAAAGTGGTCAAAGTACAAACTTGTACTGTACTCATTTGTGCACCTCACTGTGATTACATTATTTTTGTTATTTAGCGTTAATTTTTAAAATTTGGTAAGAATACTACGACTTGAGTGTGGCTATAAAATTCTGTTATTATTAGTTTCTTCTTAGTTTAGTTGCATTTTTCTTTTATAGGTTCTACTCTATAAAAGTAAGAGTCTTACAATTGGTGTGGAATACTTTCAAAGCAAAATATCGTGAGGACGCCCACGACGTGGCGGACAAAGCTAGAATTTAATATTTGTACAATTCACAAACGTGAAATTCGAAAGCGATAGTGAAGAAAATTTTAAGAAAAGCGGTTAGAAGTTTAGCTACCGAATCGTTTTAGGAGTAAAATCGTAAGAAGAAAACTAATTTAAAATTATCCATTATCTCTCATTTTGTATATAACGTTATATCTCGAAATTCAAAATCAATTTAATAAAATAAACTGTTCATATTCTTAGCATATCCGAGTTAAAAGAATATTTTTTTCAAGATAGGCGATTAATTAATATAAAATTAATTATTAAAAATACTAAAGGATGAACTCTTCTTATATGTTTTTGTAGAGACATACTGACTTACCCTCGTACTTCCTATATCAATATGTAAGTTTGCTTTGAATTGGCCTTATATATTTTAATGATATTTGTATTATTATTTATTATAGAACTTCATTCATTTTATTAATTGTTTCATAATAAGTTCAGTTATAATATAACGAAACTGCCAAAAAAATGTTAAAATATACATTGATTTTAAACACCAACACATGAAATTTCTTTTAAAACGTTTAATAACTCAAATCAACGGAAAACAAAATATATGATTTAAAATCAAAATGTGATTATTGGCCAATTACAAATTGTATGAATTCGAAGCTAGTCTTTATTTTTGCCATAAAACAATATAAAACAGATTTCTTTAAATATAAGAACCAATAATAAATGTATTTGCAATTTTATTTACAAATAATGAAAATAGAAAAATCAGAAATTTAAAAAATTGCATTGCAACTATTGATCGAATTTAATTCCCAAAATTTAACATTTGTTTATAAAATTGTTCTTAATCTTTGCAAGAAATATGCATTTAATACGTACCTGAACTGTCGTTGCCATTTTCGGGACTACCACTTGAGTACATGGTTGCTAACTTTCCATCGAGTATAAATCGAAACCAGCCATTCGAACCATTGGATAGTTCTAATGCAGCTGAATCAGACCATACATATAAACAATCACGGCCTCTACAAATACTCCACTCATGCCAATGATAGGCTTTACATTGTACTATCTCTTTGGCGTCTTCCATAGCATCATCTAAAACAGAAATATGATAATTTTTTGTAGTTTATCGCTCATATTCCGACAATCTATACATATAATTAAATAGTAACTTATATCCATATGTCTGTCTGCTTTTTTTTGCGTTCGCATCACGCAAAAACTACTGAATGGATTTAAACAAAATTTTATGAGAAGGTACCTTAGCATCCTGAAATATCCAAAAATATTTCATTTCGAAAAAAAAGTAGAGCAAAAGCAGTGAAAGTACGCAATTTCCGGTTTAAAAGTACTGAAATTTTCGGTTTAAGAAATTTTTTAAAGTGGTATATTTTAAACACGTTTACGTACATTTTTTTTTGAAAATGGGATATTGTAAACAAAATTGCGCAACAGATGGCGTCAATTGAAAAAAACTTGAATTTGATTTGTATTTTTACTTTGTGGAATAACATTGTTATACATTTTCTTACAATGATTTTTAGAAATTTTTATAAAATTTAGAATTTTACCTTTATATAAAGTAAATGCATAAATCATAACTAAAGCACTATAAAAGTAAGAGTGTTATAATTGATGCACTAGAAAGAAAATTGTATTGCTCTGCAGTGTTTCTAGATATTGAACAGGCCTTTGATAGAGTATGGCACGTTGGTCTTTTATACAAATTAAAAAAGCTTATTCCGGCCCCATTTTATTTCGTATTAAAAGCATATCTGCAAAACAGGCAATTCTTTGTAAGTGTTAATGATATTTATTCAAATTTTGGAAGCATTAACGCAGGTATACCCCAAGGCAGTGTATTAGGTCCTGTACTGTACACCATTTACACAGCAGATATGCCTACGATGAACAATATAACTATTGCTACTTATGCAGAAGATACCGCTGTACTAGCTTCTAATGAGTCACCAACCATAGCTTCGGAATTGGTACAAAATCAATTAAATCTTATTCAAGATTGGTTGCAAAAATGGAACATTAAAGTAAATACCGGAAAATCTGTTCATCTGACATTTACATTAAGAAAAAGTCATTGTGTATTTAAATGGAACTGTTATACCTCAATTGGTGTTGAATACTTTCAAAGCAAAATCGACCAAATATTGTCAGGACGCCCACGACATAGCGGGCACAGCTAGTATATGTATATACTAATTTGTACAAATAGTTAATCTATATATAAATAGTTAATTTTAAAGAAAAAATTAAATTTTATTTTAAACACTAAGAGCGGGTTTTTAAGACGGAGATCAGAGATTTAGTCATCCTTAATATTTGTTTTTAGTTTTTAAGATAATTATTAACTACTAGAGTTAGCCCTGTGGTCGAAAATCCACCAAATTTATTTGTGTAATCGTTTTAGGTATATATTTTACATAAGTGCACATTCATGTTGCATATTTTTCATACTCATATTATTCAAATTATTTATTAATACATACATATTTTCTTTCAATTGTGTTTTGGTTCACAAAATTACATATAAAATTAATTAATAAGTTTTTCCTCTGAGTGTTTACGGAGTTGCCAAGCCAAATTTAATTTAGTTAATTTTGAGTTTTTTGTTGTATTTTTTTTTTATCAAATTAAGAGTCATGGCTATATGATTGGCTAATATTCTTAACTGTTTTTAACTATCTTAGACTCAAAAATGTAGAAGAAAAAATAAATTCTGCACTGCTCATATTGACAATCTATAAAAAAAAAAAAAAATAAGCGAATACGTTGAGTTTAAGTCAGTTTAAATGGTTCTTAACTTTTTTCACTTCCCTATTTACATATTCATATATAGATTTTCATTTGCTAGTTTAAGCGGCCAACGTTGGAGGTTTAAACTTACATGAAATAAAAAAACATACACATGCATACATATCGTTACCTTAGTCGGAAAAAGTGCCAAGTCCACTTTTCGTTGAAATTGAGATTTTGTGGTAGCTTGCTAGTATAATTCAAAATACATAATTTTCTTGCTGGAGTGCAGTGGTAGGCAAATATGCTAAGTCCAAAAAAAAAAAAATTTAAAAAGTAAAAAAATATGCCAAGTCCAGTTGAAAGGAACAATTTTTTTAATAGTCTTTTCAAGTTGGATTAAATATCTACTTTGCACTTCATATAATTCGATAAATGCTTTGGCATGCATTGAGAATTCGGTTATTTTCAATTCGAATTATATATATTGTAAAATACCATAATTATACAGTTTTTTGACGCCGAAGTTAACTATTTATTGTATCTGGGAAACCATAGTTAATTATAAATTTTGTTAGATATTTGCCATGTACTATGCTGAGATTATGGATTATGGAATTAACAGTGATTCCGATGATTCGTACAAGTTACCATCGACATCGAAAAAACGCAAGAGGAGAGGTCGTGTAGAAAACCCTGCTTAGTTTGGGCAAAGAAATAAAAAACGGAGAGAAAGAGGTAAGGTTATTTGGGAAGACAAAAAGTAGGCAATAGATGGACTTACGATAAAAGAAAAAAACGACGCACTGTGGTCAATATTTTGAGATAGCGGCCAAAACTCCATATTTAACAAGGTGATAGCGTAAGGGAGAGCAATTTCAGCAAAAAAATTTTTGAATTTTTTTTATATGGATTTTGGCAGTAATATCTATTTTATTCTCTCTTAAAATACCTGATTAATGTCAAACTCCGTATAAAAAAAATTGAAAAAATGTCTCTTTAATATTAGCTCCCCTTATGCAGTCACCTGGGTAAATATGTCTAGAACAATTCCTTAAATTACAATTCAAGAAATAAAAGAAAATACATACAGTGGATCAGTAAAGTTTAGGCACAACATGATTTTTAAAAGTGTTTCGCCAGAAACTTTGCATCTGCATAACTTGATAAAATTATTTTCATGCTATTTTCAAGATTGATAGGTTTATTGACGAAAAATAAATCATATCTTATTATTTCTAATATACAATGGCTTTTAAACTAAAAAATAACGTAAGTCTATGTAAAAAAAGTTTAGGCACACATGTGAAAATTTTCGGTATATTCGGGGTTTTTGCATGTCTAGTATTTGGTTGAACCTCCTTTAGCTTGAATAATTGCTTCTAAACGTCTACTCATACTTCTTACTAGGTTAGATGTTTCATCAGGAGTAAGTTTTTCCCATTCTAAGCGAAGTGCCGCTCTAAGTGATTCTTAGGATGTAATGTGATGTTTCCGTATTTTTTTCTCTAGTAAGTGCCAAATATGCTCTATAGGATTCGTGTCTGGCGATTGCAGAGGGGTTTTTAACTGTTTGCAGTGGTATATAAGCCATTCCTGCACAAGATATGAAGAATGTTTTGGGTCATTATCTTGTTGGAACAAGAATTTCCCATTTAAGCCTAGCTTCGCAACACTTGGAGATACGTTTTCTTTTAAAATATTTAAATAAGAGTGCTTGTACATTTTGTCGTCTATAAAGACAAGATTTCCCACTCCAGATGACGCCATACATCCCCAAACCATAACATTGCCACCACCGTACTTCACAGTCTTAATAATATTATTTTCTTGAAGCTCTTTGTTTGCTTTTCGCCAAATTTTTTGTGGACCATATGAACCAAAAATGTTAAACTTCGATTCATCACTAAATATCACACTGTTCCAGAAGGCTTCAGGCTGATTAATGTGGAGTTTTGCGAACTCTAACCGCTTTTTCTTGTTTATGTCTGAAAGACAAGGTTTGCGACGGGGAATTCTTCCATGATATCCAGCTCTGTGCAGCGTATTTCTTATTGTTTGTGGATTAAGGTCTTCACCAATACTTTTCTTCATTTCCCGACACAATTCTACAGCTGAAATCTTTGGATTTTGAGCCACTGCAGCAACAATGATACGCTCCTGACGAGATGTAAATTTTTTTGGACGTCCACTTCTCCTCTCACGCTCTTATTTGTTGGTTTTTTCATAATGTTTTATGATGTTTCTTACACTGGTATAGGGCCTCTGTACAATCACACCAATTTCGCGATAGGTTTTTCCCTGTGCATGAAGATTTATTATAATTTTACGGACATCTACGGAAATTTCTGAACGATTGCTCATTTTGCTGTTTTCGTCAAGAATTAAATACCAAGAATATTTTTTACATTTAAAACTCTCGCCTACTGAGGATTTAACATGTGCATTAACATGAGTTGAAATAAAAAAGTGAAAATTCACCGTTATACAAGGGATTAAAAGGCATTAATGCAGTAAGTGCCTAAACTTTTTTTAGACAGACATAGCTTGTTTTTTAGTTTTTAAAGCGTTGTATATTAGAAACAATAAGATATAAATTATTTTTTGTTCTAAATGGTCAATATAACTCTCAATCTTTAAAACGATATCAAAATTATTTTATTAAGTGAACCAGATGCAAAGTTATTAACAGAACACTCTTGAAAATCATGATGTGCCTAAACTTTATTGATCTACTGTATATTTAATGAAAAATCATTCTACGTAAGGCATTTGCCGTGTGCACATATTTTTTCTTTCTTGAAGAATTTAAAGTATTTTAATTTTGTGTCGAAGCAACCTTTTTGTGTTTGATATTTGTGTAATTTTATTTCAAATTTAAATTTAAATTTTTTTTTCTGTTAAATTCGGCAAATTTTAATAAAAATTTCTCATCAGTTGTCGCAAGATGAACCCCGGTTCATCCCCCGGACTACAACCGGTTCGGAGAATTAGACATTTCGGCCGGCAAAACAAGAGTCAACAAAAATAAACGACACGAGCAGAAGATTTTATTTCTTTACCTGAAACCTCATCAAATCAACAAAACCTCCCACGTTGTCTAGTTGCATCTACTGTATCGCAAAAAGAGGGCTTACAAGTTCCTTCACTAGCGTCCTATAATATATTCCAAGTAGAAAGAGGGCTAGATCTTACGAGATCGTATCGAAGTGAAAGAAATGAAAAGTTGAGATTTGCTAATTAAAGTACCAGATAATAAATCCGCAGAGAAGTTTCTAAAATCAAATTTCATTGATTGAATACCAATTAAATTTTCTCTACATAAAACTCTAAATACAATGCAAGGACGTATCTTCTCGAAGAAAATGATAGAATTTTCTCAAGAAGACCTGATGGAATCTCTCAAATAACAAAAATTTGTAGATGTACGAAAGATTGCTAAAAAGGAAAACTACAAAATAATTGCTACAGGAGCTGCAATTATCACTTTCGGTCTTATCGATATATTAAAACTTGGCTGGGAGAGAGTTTCCGTTGAGGAGTATATACTTAACCCTATGAGATGTATAAACTGCCAAAGATTACGACATACAAAAAAAAAAAATGGTGCAAATGCGTGCAACAATGCAAAGAATGCGGCTACTCTGAAAAGTACGAAGAATGTAATCGTAAGTACCGTGTTAACTGCCAAACAGAAACTCACACATCATATGACCCTGAGTGTCCAGTAAGTAACTGGAAACACACATCTGTATATACGAGTATCCAAAAGATGCACAACACGTGATGCTTGGAAAATGCGTTGTAGTTTGAAAACGAAATAAAAACGACAATTTGGCATTACCGTAGGCGTTAACGACACTAGTCGTAAATATATCGGTATTCTCTATTTTGAAACGAAGATAGAAACGTCAATAAAACATTCGTTCTCTGTTGTCATCATTGTAGGCAACGAAATTCAAACGACTACAAGAAGAAAAAAATAATTAAAATGAAAAGGAGTACGAAAAAGTTCGAAATTTTAGTTTCTTAAATGTTACCATTCCACTTATGCTAAGGTTTTTCGAAAGGCAATAAAACCCTAAAATTTAGTGATTTTTGAAGATAAACAGCCGAGAAATTAAATCCTTTTGGGCCTCCAGTTTTTGATGGAGAATTTTGGCATAAAGTAAGTAAAACTAAATGTTTTTTATTAAAATAAGTCAAGGACGCTCTGAATCGAGAGCAACACGGGAAGGCTGTTAAATACAGGTGCGATTTTCACTATTGGAGGAAGCGGTGTCAACCTTATTAAAATTTTAAAAACAAATTAACCCGAAAGGAAATTTAGTGGTATTCGCCGACTATAAAGAAGTTAGATCTCTACTAATCGAGTTTCGTACTTAGAATCTGGGATGGCAAAAATGTTAACGTTCTGTTGTAGCATCTTCCAATCTATATTTATATCCATTATGTCATCATCATCACTTGAAATTGAAAAATAAAATTCAATACTCGCCATATTTTGTTAAAACTTACAAAGGAATAACAAACTTTTCAGAAATTTACAAAAATGTCATAAATAACAACACAAAAAATTACAGTGCTACCACACTTCATTAATTTTTCTCTTTGTTTTCGATAACGTTTCTTCGTCGCAAGGTATATTTATCTTACTAGGTAGTGTCGTCCGCCTAGCTGATTTAGTAGTTCGACATGTCAAAAGTTGTGTGTGTTCAGAAATTTTATAGTGTAGAAGTGAGAAAGCAATAAGTCAAATACACGCCTTCTCAATTTTCTTATATGTTTTTTGACATTTCGAACTACAAAGCAACAACAAAATGCCATGTTGTTCTTGTATTGTTGTATTTGTTGTAGGGACGCCACTACCTAGTAAAATAAATATACCTTGCTTCGTCGTTTCAATATATTTTAAGAATACTAATTTAGGAACGAAAGGATGATAAAAACGAAAACGAAATAGAAATGACTATTAAAATTATAACTCCAACGGAAATAGGGCCGAATATCAAAAACTAAACCATCAAATTATACAACATCGATAATTCTAAATCAAATTATACAACAACTATCGATAATTCTAAATCAGATGACTGTTTTGAAGATGATACATCTTTTTCAGCAAATAACATTGATGAAAATTTGTCTGAGGAAGTCAATATTCGAGATATTACTGAAGGTTTGGGCTTAAACACCCCACCATCCAGAGTAACAACTAACAGCTCAAATACAAATAGCTCACCCGTAACGCAACTATATGACAATTTTCCTCAATTAAACGTTGTAATTACACCCAAATCCTTAAGAAATACGCATCCGTTGGCCCCAAGGGGTAAAATGGAAAAATAAAATTTTATATCTTTTCACCAAAACATTATTCTTCTCCAGTGGAACATAAAAGGATTTATTAACAACAAACTAGCTTTGGAACTTTAAAAGTGCTATAAACTATTTCATTGAACAGGGCATTAAAAGTTTATGCACTGAAAGCTTAAGCGCTTCAAAAGCATTAATTAAAAATAAAAATGGAGCATATTGTAGTGTTACATTTGGATCCAATCATACATCGGAATTTTAGCTAAAACTTTTTTATTGAAAATATGGCACTATAAAGGCCTAAATACAACTTTAATTTCTCAAGAAAATATTGTATAATGCTTGCTCGTTTACGAGTGTGTAAAAAATTTTTCGTTATCACTTTTTTTTTTCTTTTGTTGTTCAACCATAAACTTAACTTTTGCAATACAGGCGCATATGTTTTAGTTACCCGTTGCCTTTGTTTTTTTATATTTTGTAAATTTAAATTATAAATAAATAAATATTTAATGAAAATATGTATATATGAAATTTCAGATAGTAAATGTGCTAAAATCTTGCGACTACTGCTAATTCAAGAGGATGGACTAAAGAAAAAAAACTGCATTTACAGATTTTCAAAAAGTCTACTAAAAAAAACAGACAGTTTGTTGTCACTCCTGAAAAATTTGAAAAAATGGACTTAGCACTTTTTCCGATTTATGTTAAAAAAAAAAAAAAAAACAATACAAAAAGGAAATTTAATTTTTTAACGTAAAGAATGAACAAAACGTATTTTTTAATTAATTTTAAACTTTCAAATAAACTATCTGTAAATTGAATTAAATACCAGCAATTTCATCTTCTTCTCCTGTAGACAACAGAGTGTTGTTTTGATATAATTATGACATTAAAAAAAAAAATAGCCATGTTTTGTTGTTTAGTATTTTAGCAATGTTTAAACTACCACTTAAAAACATCAATTTCAATTAATATCGGATTAAATTAAGTATATGGTTAGCTAATTGAAAAAAAAAAAAAAAAAACTCGAACCTAAAAACCTGCTCTAAGCAGAATGTCATGCGTTTTCTGGATCGCTGCATCCGTCTTCAGCAATCGCAATAACGTTTTTTCTTTAAAGTTCTTAGAACAATGTAATTCACAAAAATAAAAAATACAGGAACACAAAAGGTAAATAAGAACGAAAGGATAAAATTTTCTCATATTGATGAATTTTGTTTCTAACATATATTTTGAAGGGGGATACCAAAGCAGAGCACTAACTGGGTCCATTTTCGTGCCTTAATGATTTTATGGTACTCGAATGGTAATTTACGACTACCTTAGTTTCATTGAATCTCGTGCTGTAGCTAGTCTCTTACTCTCGGTTGTAGTGATTCTAGACTGATAAATGTCGACCTTCTTCCCCATCACAGAATTTCTAGAAATTGTTAAAATTTGTCTAAGATCTCCATAGAATCTACATTTAATATGAGTTTTTTATTTAAAACTAGCTGTCCCCGTTGCGCTTCGCTAACCCCACCTTTAAAAAAATAAAATAAACACTTTCAAGTAAAGTTATGGCCAAGCCTAACCTCGATAACGCATGCTTTTCTCAGAAAAGCACTTGTAAATCCAGATTTTCGCTCGACGAAAGTTAGTCGTATATATTTTCAAAACTTTACCTATTGTAGATACCACACCTAGTTTTCCAATCTAGAAAATTGTTGGGGCGGCATTAGTGGAGTTCCTCGTACAAAATTTCTAATAAACCTGTTCTAGTTTTCTAATTACACGATAATAATTTTCTTTGAATGGGAATTACCACGCCTATTGTTCCAATCCCTCCTGTTTTTGCTAACATATGCACATTAACAAAATGGTTACTTGTGCAAAATTTCAAGACTACCTATTGTAGTTCTCTATTACCCACCGAAATTCTGGTAACAAACTGTAAAAATTCCAGGAAGATAGGGCCACTGGTGTAGGCAGCTTTAGCTTTTCGACAAACAAACAAACGTACATATGTTGTGCTTTATAGATAGTATAGATAGTAAAACTTCATTCAATTGATTAAAAAATTATATAATCGAATATTAATTCGAATTCCAACAAAAGTAATTTTAAACAGTTGCTGATTTTCATTACTAAAATTACTGAAATTACATCTGTCATATTGGAACCACAATATATCGTTAGCTGAAATACAAAACCATGTAACTATCACAAATTTCGAATTTGATTTTTTGATTGATTATATTCGTATGTGTTCTGACTTTCAAAACATTTTGAAAGCACATGATATCAAGATTTCTCATGAATCTAAAATTTAGTGTTCCGGGTCTACATTGTTTGGCAAATTGTAAACAGATTGTAAAAACTGTAAAAGATTAGATTGATTGCAAGCATAATTATAGCCCAAATAATACAATTTAAGAATAAAAATTCCTGGAGCTTTTGCGTTGTGCTTCTTAAAAAATAAGCGCCATCAATTTTAGTTATAAAAATATTATTTAGAAAGCTTTTATTGTTAAAATAAATTTAAATTCCAACAGATTAAATTCTAGTTTAAATGTATGTAATGTTTATTTATTATACTTTAAAGGACTGTTTTATAGATATGATACGTATTGTTTTCACCACCCGACTTTATAGTAAACAAATATACGAATTTGATTGTCTGTTCGTAAGTAAGAACGGGAACATCAAATAAATGTGAAAACGCACATTTTCACATCTGTGCTTGTGCATTCGGAAGCCACAAAACATGCAACAGTATATTAGAATTATCCTTGTCCTCACATCTTTAATAAAAATTAATTATTTAATATTTCTGAAAGTATCTTTTTAATCATACGTTAGGAGATACTGAAAACTTATTTCCAGATTGAGGGTATAAAATTTGGGCGAAAAATCATCTTTTCTGCGATACGCATTTCCATCTTGGCTGTTATATTAAGAAAAATAAAATCGAAAACCTGTACGTCATTGTCGTACAGTCGCACATGTCGTACATGTCGTAGCCAATCGTGCGACAGAAATTAAGCGTAGTTTGTTTTATGCAAGCGGAACGACATATAAAACACCCTTCCACTTGTATTGAAGAGTGTAAAAAACTAATCAATTAAATTTTACCGTAATCGATTGTTTAGTGTCATTTGATTTTTGGGTAAACAAAACTAAAAATAAATTAAACTAATCACCTAATAACAAAAATATGCGGAGCAATTGTCTACTGTCTGTCTATAACGATTCAAAAGTTTGGCCTTATACATCCATTATTGGAACACCCTTTAATTTTAAATTTTAAATTTTTACTTATTATAACGGACATAATAGTGTACATTCTGTATTATTTAAAGTGTTTGTCTATAACGTTTAAAAAGATATATGTCAAATAAGGTTAACTATGGGGACACCCTTTAACTTTAAAGTTTAGTTTTGTATTAATTTTTGTTATTAGGAGCTATAGTGGTACGCACTTTTTTTAAATTTTAATTTGGTGTCCTTTACGGTTCATAATACACGAAAAAAGCATGTATGTTGTATGGGGGCACCCTTTAATTATGAACTGGCGTTCGGTGACGATTGATGCGTGTTTACTGATTTTTGTTTATCCAAAAAGTGCTCAACGTGCCTAATGAAGTTTTCACTTCAAAAATAAATATTCCATTTTTAGATATATCTAATATATATAAGATATATATGTAAATAAATTTTCGCTTTGTGACATAAATTGATAATAATTTATTTTTGACATAAATTTATTAAAAAAAAAACAATATTAGGTAAAAAAATAATTTTTTTGAACAAAAAACACATCTTTAAATTAGATAATGGTACTATTTTTAATTCCTAATAAAAAAAATTATTTAAATATTTACTATAGGATTTCCTAAAAATCTTACACCTATTTACACCTATCAAGTTTTCGTTTATTTCTAATCATGAAATAGCATTTTGTTATTTAAAATACATATCGTCAACTAAAATGGAAAATAACGTAACATCTCATTTCATAAGATAACGGGAGGAACCAAAAACTATTTATAATATAAAAACTATTTGATATAGAAACAAAAATATTAAATCTAAAGTAACATGAAACAAGAAATATATTTTGGATAACAAGAAGCTGTTTTTTTAAGTACACTTTTTGCTATGTGTCTTACGTTATTTGGAATTGTTTTCTGAAACAAAATAACGTACCAAAACTTTTAAATTTTTTTTAGTCTCTTCAGCATTCTTCGCATCTACATACTTTAGGTGGTGTTAAGTTTTAACCATCATCAATATCAGAAAAAGGATTACAAGAAAAACTTTTTTGAATCGATGCTTTACACTCAGAGGAATTTAAAAATAAATCATAAATTTTGTTTCAAAATGGGAAGAACCGAGAATTTATGACCCAATTTTTTGTATTTTTTTTTTATTGTCTTTAAAATAATTCAAACAAATTTACTAGTAAGGAGTTAAGTAATATACTCTGTCTTGCTCTCATAAGCATGATTGTTGGATGATACGTTATATTTTAGTTCAGAAAAGATGCAATTGACGATACGTAATTTTAACTTTTATTTATAACTTAATAGTAGAAGTTTATAATTTTGCACTCATATATAACATGATGCAGTAAAATTTCATTTTGAATTTTTTGATGATACGCTGTTTTAGGTGACTATATGTATATTGTATATTATATTGGTATTAACTCAAAATAATACTTTTTGTTGACATAAAAGTACTCAATACACTATCACGAAAATGGTCTGAGATGTTGGTTTTGACATGAAAGAGTAATCAGAATACGTTGAAATTTTGATGTTGTTAGATGTTATTGCAAAAAGTGAGATATTTAAAGTTGAGTTAAAACCCTCTTTTTGATCAAATGCGATATGTATATTGGTTTAAATCATACATGTTAAATTCCAAGTCGAATTAGCAATTGATGCAATTGGTTTATATTCTCTAATTTATCAAACAATTAGAATCAAATATTTTGATAAAAATAAATTTTTTCCAAATAATTATTGAAGTGAACGAATAATAATGGAAGTCAGTGTATGTGCAAACATGTGGTAATTCAATTACCGTAATTGTTATCAACTGGTAATTGTTTGAAATGTAAATAAATAACCGTGCTTTGCAATATGTCTCAAGTGTTTGCATTGAATTAAATTCATTGAAATTGATTTTGTAAATAAATCTGCAGTAAGCAACAATGTCGTTTTGTTATTCAATTGATGTTTAATGTAAAAGGCAGCAAGCATTACTTTCGTTTTCTATATCACATAGTATAGTCCAAAGGCAAAAAATTCATAGATTTTAAATTCCCATGGTATTTTGGAATTGTCAGGTACCGCCAGAATAGGAATTGTATCGGCGCGGATCCAGCAATAGGCATTTAAATTTTTGTACTGAATATTTCCATTTTTCATTCCCCCTAGATCTGCTCCTGAATTTGATTGATTGCAACTCATTTTATTTATTTTTATTCATTTTAATGGCAATTCATTGTTCTTATTCATTTGAATGAATTCAAAATGAATTCAAACGAGTTGGAAATTCATTTTAATTGGAAACGAAATGCATTTCATTTTACAGATTAATTTGAATTAGAAACGAATTACAACTCATTCTACAAATTGATTTGAATATGAAACAAATTTAAAATCATTTCTGCCTAATTCGTTTGAATTGAATTATTTCATTCAATACTTTTTTGTTGTGAAAAGAATTAATTAAAAATTTAACTAATTCGTAACGAATTAAACTCAAAAAAGAATGATTCATTTACAGCTCTGATGTGTATATACCCCTCATATGGTTTATATATTTTATTTGTATAAAGGTACCAGTCTTACGCAGAGACAGAATGTTGCAACATAGATTTTATATAACATACTATTATTATAGAGGTCTTTAAATAGTGTTTAAAATTTCCCGTTTACAAAAGAGTATCCTATAGTATCCTAGGTAATAAGGAACCTCTCCAAAAAATTTTATCAATAGTCATACAGTAGTTTTTTACGTGATGCGAGCACAGGCGGGCAAACTGACAAACAAATTCCAAAAAGTTGTGTTTTGTATTTAATAACGATTTATATCCCCAGTAACATTTTCAAAAATTATTTCATGTACAGAATCCGCCCTGTTAAAGTTTTATTATATTAATATATGTATGTATACCGCTTTCCACCAGTGATAAAAGGTTTAAAAACAGAAGGTTTTATATTTACCTGTTGTTTGAGTTTGTTGTTGACCTGATGCTCCAGTGCCACCACCGCTCGCACTACTTCCTACTGCTATCGATGGTTCATCAGCTGCAACTGTCTCCGATACTGCAGTAATAGTTGCGTTTGTTGTTTTGATTGTTTCAGTTTCATTCTCTGGTTCAATAAGAGCTTGAACTTTAGAGAACACTCCTAAGCGTGCAAAATGATCCAAGAACTCATCTTGAGTTTTACTCATAAGTTCTTCAATCACTGTAAGTACAACAAGATGCCCATCGTCATCGTCCTGTGAAACAAGCACAAAAACAAACAAAAATTAAAAAGAAAAAAAATTAAAAAATTATTTTTACAAAGGAAAATCAAAAATATAAAACTCTTTCTTATATTAAACACGGAAGTAGTAAAAGCAAATCAAGCAGTTCAATACAAAATATAAAAAACATATTTTCAAATTACATTCATAAAATTAAAATAAAATAAAAACTAATTCAAAGTTAAATTTATTTTCTAAAACGTTTGTTTTGGCATAAATACCTTTAAGATACGTTTAAAATAAACAAATATTTGACGAAACTAGGTTTCAGTAACACATGAAAATCTGAAACATTTTATTTTTTTGAAAAGTAAATATAGGAAAACACTAGAGGGTTTTACGTTCGGCAGTACAAAGAAAACAGAAGTAGTTAACAAAAAGGCCAATAAGAAAAAAATAAATTGATAATTTAAATGATAAATTATTTACATAAACAAAAAATAAGTTTATCAAATTGAATACAGGTATTAAACATTTTGGATGTCGTGGCGTTGTAAGCAGCTCGATATTTGAGAAAGACTTTGTTTAGTTGTGCAGTCAAGAAAATCTGATAGAGGCAGTTAAAGTCTTGATGCGGACATTCTGCAAGGATGTGCTAAATAGTGAATAATTCATTACAAAAAACTGCACACTGCTGGATCAGTGTGTTTTGTATTAAAATTGGTTTGCAAACTCTTAATCGGCTCAACGTGATACACTGCTTACGAATTAGCTCCCTATTGTACCTAGGTCTACTGGTTGTTGGGGTTTGTTGTCTCTGAAGAACAGAGAAAGGATTAAATATAACTTTCGAATAACAATTTTAAATTTGCTTCAAAGAAACTTGTATATCTAAAAAAAGGAAAAAAAAAATGTTAAAATAACTTTTAATTTCTTTTTTTTTCTTTTTGTTTTGATAAAATTCATACACATACATATAACCTGAGAATAAAGCCGCCAGTATTTTTGATAAATTGCCTAAATTTTTATTTCAAAAGTACATAACGAATTACCTTAACGCATAGAGCAAATTTACAATATGTAAATATGCAAAATAACCATTATAAACACCCTCGCTTGAAGAAAATGATTTTCTTTACCAGAAAATAAATTTGTCGCATTACCGCAGTTACTCCGTCAAATATTTGGCAAAAGTGAACGTACCTTTGTCATGTATTTAAAAAATAATAACAATACGTGTAATAGTATGGGTGTTAAATATTATGGAAGTGAAGATAAGCTGTGATTCAAATACGTCCCACATATCTGTTAATTGCGTTCCACAATAGCAAGGCTAATTAAATATTAGGTAATTGCAATGCGGCAACAACTACAACCACGGGCAATTTTGTTTGTGTAAAAACCCTGTAGTTTTCAAAAACCGAAAGAAAAGTTCATAAGAAAATAAAATTTGATAAAAAAAAGTTTTGTTAGTTAAAAAAAGAAAATTATAAAATATTTAAATCTAAAAAAATAAATTCTAATGGCATCAACGTTCATATTGTTTTTTTTTTTCATAATTTATTTATTGTATCTTCAATATTTTTGAACTAACAATAATTGCTCGTATCTTAAGTCTAAAATAAAATATTCTTTTTAAGTCCAGGCAGTGCTAGACAAAAATAATGTTTGTTTCACGGATTTTGCGATCATTTGCGGGTCATCCCTCTAATGTACGGCCAAGAAAAGCAGTATCTCTTCTTTTTAGTCGAATGTAACCAGGTTCGTTCAGCATGTTAAGCGCCAAAGGGTTTGGATGAGATTCAAGCCTCTTCAGATATGTGACTGCATGTTTCGCTATTTCTGCTTTAACTGATGGCATGTTTAGGTCTTTGTGGATATTCGAATTTTTTATATACCAGGGAGCAGATGTAATCATACGTAGTATCTTATTTTGGCGCCTTTGAATTTTTTCCACATTGCTAACTGAGGCAGTGCCCCATAACTGAATCCCATAACACCAAATTGGTTTGAGCATCGACTTGTACAGTAGAAGTTTACAATCTAAGCTCAGGGTGGAGTTTCTGCCAATAAGCCAATTTAGTTGTACTGCTTTTAATTTCATTTGTGTTAACTTGAAATCAATGTGGCTTTTCCAAGTAAGGCGACGGTCAAGATGTATACCCAGGTATTTAACGTCTGAAAGCTGTGGTATCATTTGGTTATTTATGCGAATAGGAGGGCATGAGTCCCTACGCAGTGTGAAAGTTATGTGAAAACATTTTTGTTCATTCACTTTTATTCTCCATTTTTCCAAATTGAGTATGTGGTCTTGTAAAAGTTGTGATGCTTCTTGGGCACTTTCATGAATACTTAAAAAAGCTGTGTCATCTGTAAAAGTTGATGTGTGGACTAAGGTGCTAATTGGCATATCTGATGTGTACAGTAAATATAAAACATGTCCCAAAATACTACCTTGGGGAACTCCGGCTTTAATAAGCTGAGGCGAGCTTAAGAAATCTCCTCCTTTTAGTATGAACTTTCGATCAGTTAAATAATTTTTTATGAGCTTATAGAAGTTTTTGGACAAATTCAGCTTTAGCTTAAATATTAGGCCTTCGTGCCAAACCTTATCGAATGCTTGAGAAACGTCGATAAAGAGCGCAGAACAGTATTTTTTTTCTTCAAAGGTCTTTTTAATTATATTTACTAATCTGTGTGTTTGTTGGATCGTACTATGCTGTTTTCTGAAGCCGAATTGATGGTTCGGAATACATCCTTTCGCGCTAAGAATTGGATTCAGCTTAGTTATTAATATTCTCTCAAATAACTTTGACACGTTTGATAAAAGGCTTATAGGTCTGTACGATTCTACTTTTGTGTGGTCTTTTCCTGGTTTAGGAATCATAGTAATCAAAGAAACTTTCCACTCTGTGGGAAAGTACTCAAGACGTAAGATGGCATTAAAAACAAACAGAATAATTCTGCGATCTATACGGGGCAACTCAACTAACATCTTGTTACTTGTTTTATCAACGCCAGGGGCTTTTTTGGTGTTTAAATCCGCTATTGCCCTTTCAATATCGCTAAATTCAAATCTTAGGGGTACTACGGCACTAGTCTCTACTTATGACAACTCAGCCTATATCAGTACATACATTTGGGGTGAAAACCTTCTTCAAATGTCCAACAAACAAATTGCCTTTTTCGGTACTATTCCTTGCCCAGTCTCCACAAGAAGTTCGCAAAGGAGGCTTGCGTATGACCGGTCTTTTAAGGTTCCTACATGCACGCCATAATGAATAATCTGATTGTTCAGTTGCGTCGAGGTCTTCCAAGTAATTTTTCAGAGATGCTACTCTTCGAGATTCTAGCAGCTGTCTTAGCCGTTTCGTGCAATCTTTAAGTCTAGATTTGAGTTGAGGAGATCTGTGTGCTTGCCACTCTCTTCTAATTTTTCTTTCTGCAGCCAAGAGCCGCTCGACATATACAAAATAAATTTGATTGTATCTAGCTGGTTGTCTGGTTTCTGTCGCAAGTTGGGCAGCTAATTTAAGGTTTTGATCAAAATAAATTAGACTCTGGTCCACATCTTCTGGTGTTCTTAGCGGTATGTTTTCCGAACAATGAGTACTGAGATACTTTCTATATTTCAACCAATTAATGCTTGTGCAAGTTGTTGGCGACACGATATTTTGCTGATTCCATATATAGTCAATAGTAGGTGAATGATTTGAGGATAATTCGAGTGGCGCTTCAACCTTAATCATTGCTCTCGAAATACCTTTAGTCACGCCAAAATCAATAACATCAGGTATTTTTTGTCGATCAGTAGGCCAATAGGTGGGTTGTCCACTTGATATCACATTCAGACGCATTTTTGAAATAGTGTCAAATAAAACACGACCTTTTGGAGTTATTAGGGGTGATCCCCAAAACGTATGTTTAGCGTTGTAGTCGCCTGATGCTATGAAACAGGGACCTAGTGATTTGTAAAAGTCGATATATTGACTCTCTGATATTTGAAATCTAGGAGGTGAATAAATCGAAGAAATAACAAAGTTTTGATGATATTCTTCAATACAGATGTTTGTTGCTTGAAGGTAGTCCTCACAAAAATCACACATTAAATGATGTTAAATTCGAGCCCTTATTAGTATTGCTGAACCACCACATGCTCTGCCACGGGGGTCTTTAGTGTCATAAAATATATAGCCATTGATTTTAAAAAAGCTATTTGTTGTTAAATGAGTCTCTGAAACCATCATGACATCAATTTGTTGGTTCTTCAAGAAGTACTCGAGTTCATTTTTGTGTTAGCGTAAGCCGTTTGCGTTCCAGAAACATATTTTAACAGACTAATTTTAATTAAAATTTTCATAATTAAAAATCGCAAAGCACCGCGCAATCTTGTTTTCTCAACAAAGTTTAGTTTAATACTAGATTAGTGTTAACTAAAAACGAATGTTGGAAGTAAAACAAATAAACAAAAAGTAACTTCATTGCTAACCGAAGGTTCGCTGAAGGAACAACAAAATATAGGTGGTAAATATTAAAAGTAAAAAATATTCAACAAGAGGGAAGCTTAAGGTAGTGGTAGACTTCGTTCTCACCAACTGACGATTGATTATTGAATACAAGTTTTCTCGTATTCCTTTATCTGGGTTTGGTTGGTTAAATAGATGATGCTTACAACTAAAACACTACCCTAAGTAGATTAGATACAAGTAGTGCTGATGACGGACGTGGCTGTCTAGAAAATGTGCATTCCACTCGTGCTGGTGTCTAAAAATTAAATTTTCCCAATTTTTCTTTAATATTATCACCTAATTTGTAATTTAATTAATTCTTTCTTAGAGAGAATAAAAACGAACTTTTAAGCTTGATTATAAAATTTCATTCTACGTAATACATAAACAGTTCGACTAATATTAATTAAAATTTTCATAATTAGTTCATGGTTTGTTAAGTACCGCCTGCAACATCATCGATTGCATGCGAACCATTTCTTGCATCATGCTGCTCATAGAGCTCATAAAACTGTTTAACGAATGCACTAATGTCTCGATACTTTCTTCGAGACGATTGTAGTTACCAGATGGTGTTTGTTCTGTAGCTTCTGGATGCATATTTGGGGTAGAATTGGTTGTAGGTGTCGCTTTGTGTGCTAAAACATGATTGGATTACGTTCATACTGGTGACGGGGATTTGGAAGCATGGGAGAATTACTAGAGCAATATCAAAAACTAAATTTACGTCTTTTGCATCAGACATGGAACTGGAACAGCCAGTGGAACGAATGAATTTAAGTAAAGACACTATCATATAATTAGGAACCTGCCATGTGTGCAACTTTCAACTATAAAACGTTTTAAGGAAGATATGGTCACAGTAGGCGTGTTGTTTGCCATTTAATAACCACGGCTGATGGTGAACTTCCAACCTATGCTTTAGCAATTATTTTTCAACTCCAAAATGATCGTTGCAGCTATATAATGTACCAGAATAAATATTCGCAAGATCGTTTGTTTATTAAGCGAAACAAAAATGCTTAAGTTGAACAAATTGCATTGGATAAAATTAAACATTTATTTCTTTATAATGTTATGTAGGTAAACCAACGAGGTACCACTCGACTATTCGACTGGTACCTCTTCGGCCCGTGCTGGCTTAGTACCAGCAGAAACCCCTGCTTCGGGTGCCACGGCTACTGTCGTGGACAACTTAGCGGTAATTGTACCATCTGCACCTGTGGAAACTCCTACAGGCTCAGATGTGCTACGTCCCCCCGCCCAAACGGCTGTAAAAATTGCCCCCAAAGACCGCAAAAATACATCTAAGAGGGCCTTTATCGAAGGGCGCGCAGCCCAACGTCTAGTCGACAGACTTGGCAACACGCCAGTCGACAAACTAACCCCGGAGGAGAAATCCTCCCTATCTTGGGCAAAAACCTCTGGCTACTGCTGAAAGCTCCAAACCTGATGCAGATGTAGAAAAACCATCTACATCCGCAGCGCCCAAAAGGCAACGATCGGGGGAGGAGAAGATGCAGCAGCATAACCTACAACCGGACATCAAACGTCCAAAAACATTAATAAATCCATCATCCAGGGTCATAAATAGACCTTACAGTGAGGTTGCTAAGATAAGGGCTATTATTGACAATAGCAACTGTGACGGGGCTATCTCTCGTGAGAAATGGGAGATGATCCGTCTCAAATTGCTGGAAAACTTTCTAAATAATGAAACCAGTCCAGCGCCTCAAAATGTAGACGCTGGCTGGTTTCAAGGTCACATTAAGCTGCTCTCATGTACAAGTGAGAGTTCAGCATTACAGCTCAAACTGGCAATCACATCCTTAGGGGAAGTGTGGCCCGGTGTAAGATTGGATGCGGTCCCGGTCAGCGATATACCACGAAGGCCGAGATCCATCGCAATCATCCCCAGGGAACCACACAACCCTGCGACGATCCTGTCGATCATCTGGAGAGGAAATGCCGATCTACCGACCAGTGACTGGAAGGTAGTGAAGGTTTCCGAACCGGAAGGGTTGACTAGGAAGGCGGTGGTGGTTCTTAACAAAGAATCGTTGTCACCACTACGGAAGAGGCAAGGTAAGGTATTCTATGGTTACGATAGTATCAAGCTGAGCATCTGCCGTGGTGATGACAGATCCAACCCCGGCACCTCCTACAACCAATTGGAAGGGTCGCAATCTGATGATGTGGCTGACAGCAAAAGCCAACAACCACCAACAACAACTGCGGAGATAGATGACACCGCGAGCTCAGTAGCCACGGAGGGTTCACAATCAGACTCAGGTCTGGTTGGCGAGCTCTTCGAGCGTCCGGGTGTTGCGGAGGATGACGAAGATGTGCTCCTGGACTCTGATCCGGAGGATCCATCTCTCCATCTCTGTCTGGATCATCTACGATCCAGACAGAGATGGTGAAGGTGATTCAGATCAACCTCCACCACTCTAAGGCAGCGTCCGCTGCATTAAATCTTCGTCTCGCAGATCGAGGCGAAGACATCGCATTAATCCAGGAGCCATGGGTCAACAATGGCGTAATATGTGGACTTAATGCACAAGGCTACAAACTATTGTATACAGCAACTTCAGGTAACAATAACAAAACTATTAGATCCTGTATTTTAGCAAAAGATCACCTTAATATCTTCATTCTATCTGATTATAGTGATGAAGATTCGGTGACTGTAGTGTGGGAAGAGGCAGAATCTGCGGTGTGGATAACGTCTGCATACATGACTCATGACCAGGACGAACCTCCACCCAATAACTTGGTCAGGAAGATGGCCAGAGCAGCGAAGGCCAAAAACATCCCTACAATAATAGGGGCCGACAGAAATGCATATCACCATATTTGGGGTAGCTCCGATACCAACAACAGAAGTGAGTGTATCCTTGATTTTATATTAAATAATGATCTAGTAGTCGCAAACAGGGGTTCTGAACCCACTTTTGTTGTATCAAATAGTCAGAAGGTGCTGGACATCACGATTGTCAGCCTGCATCATGCATTTTTAATCGAAAATTGGAGTCTCTACAGACTGTTCTTTCTCCGATCATCGTTATCTTGTCTTTTCCATTGTTAGGAAGAAAGCTAGGACCGTCGCTTACATCAATAGACGTAAGACGGATTGGGAGAAACAGAGAATGTTCCTTTCAAATATACTTAATCCTCCCATAATCATTCGGGATACTACGCACATCGAAGATGCTGTGAATAGACTTACCAACGCATTTAGAGATACAACGAATAAGTCCTGCAGACCGTCGATTCAGCGTTCGAATCACAGACCAACATGGTGGTCAACGGAAATAGCGGAATCTCGTAAGATCTGCCGCAAACTTTTCAACGAGGCTAAGAGGACTGGGAACTGGTCACTCTACAAATCCTCTGTGAACAAATTTAAGAATCAAATTAGGAGCGCAAAACGTGAATATTGGAAAGACTTCTGCAGTGGCATTGAAAGTTTTTCTGAGGCTAGCAGATTGCGCAAAATACTTACCAAACAAGCGTCAATTCCTGGTTATATTCAGAAATCAGACGGCAATTGGACCACCAGTGCACAGGAATTACTGGAAGTCCTGATGGACACCCACTTCCCAGGATGTCGATCAACCTCGGGAGTACAATACAGTTCTACCCAAACAAGCCGGACACTGTACGCCGTGAACATAGACACGGATAGGTTGCACTGGGCGATCAAAAGCTTCCATCCTTATAAGTCTCCGGGCCCGGATGGAATAATTCCTGCTGATCTACAAAACAACCTAGATCTGGTGACAACTTGGCTCCTACCGATATATAGAGCCTGTTTATCATTGTCCTATATCCCGGACCAATGGATTAATGCAATGTGATATTTATTCCCAAAGGAGGGAAATCATCACACACGAAGGCAAAGGATTTTAGGCCAATCAGTCTAACATCCTTTTTGCTCAAAACGCTGGAGAGACTTATCGATATTCATATGAGAATGACAATCGACAGGCATCTCCTTTCGCCATCCCAACACGCTTATACGAAGGGCAAATCTGTTGAGACAGCATTACACTCACTCGTGGGACATATTGAGAAGTCGCTAGAGCATAAAAACTACACTATGGTAGACTTCATGGGTATTGTGGGAGCCTTCAATAGCATCGAACCGTTGGCAATAACTCGATTTCTAAGAGAGCTGGGGATTGACCAATCGATCATCAGGTTCATAACGAACCTGCTAAGTAACAGGACGATAACGTCTACATTTGGCTCAGCGAGCATTTCCAAAATAGCGGGAAGGGGCACACCACAAGGTGGAGTATTGTCCCCACTACTATGGAATATAGCAATCAATAAGTTGCTCAAAGATCTGGACTCCATGAATTTTAAGACTGTCGCATACGCAGACGATGTAGCGGTGGCAATATCTGGTGTCCATATTGATACTATCACAAAGATTAGAGGCGGCACTCAAGATGACCTGCACCTGGACAGAACAGTGTGGACTGAGTGTAAACCCAGCCAAAACTGAACTTGCACTATTCTCAAGAAAATACAAGCTCCCACCCTTCAGGCTACCCGTATTAAGGGGAATACCACTAACTCTAGCACATAGTGCAAAGTATCTTGGCATAATCTTAGACAGTAAACTATCCTGGAAAATTAACATCCGGGCTAGAGCGTCTAAAGCCATCACAGCAATATATGTGTGTAAAAAAACCATAGGCAAGACTTGGGGAATGAACCCGAGAATTGCGAACTGGCTATTCGAAGCGGTAATCAAAGCGATCTTATTCTATGGAATCATCGTCTGGTAGAAAGCACTGGATACTAGGGCAAATATCTCTATTATAGAGAAAGTATTGCGCAATATGGCGATCCTAATAACAGGAGCTATTAGGTCAACGCCGACGAAGGCACTTTTTGCTATGCTAAACTGGTTACCAGTAGACCAGCTAGCCAGGAAGCTTGCACTAAGAACGGCCGTTATACTGAATGTCACAGGTACATGGAACCATAGACTGTGGGGCCATGCCAGTATTCTGGGAATCACAAATATTATACCTGGACTTGTAGACTACTGCATCCCAAACCCCTTCTTCATGTGAAACTTCGATTTCGACATGATGGAGGGCCACTCATCACCCCTTGGCTCACTCTGCGTGTTCACAGATGGCTCCAAAAGGGGGGTGGGGGTTGGAGGTGGGGTCTATATAGAGGAATTTGGAATCAAGATGTGTTTCAGACTCCCAAATGAATGTAATGTTCTACAAGCAGAAATATCTGCTATCAAAAAAGCGACAAACTGGCTAAGGTATCAGAGAATATCGAATAGGGATATCTGGTTTTGTACCGACAGTAAAGCTGCCATTATGTCCCTAAAAGGTGTGTTCAGCACATCAAATCTCGTCCTGGAACGACGGAAATCCTTAAATGCGATGGCGGAAAATTCAACGGTCACCCTTAAAAGGGTGCGGGAACATGGGACTACTTTAGGCAACAATGTTGCTGACGAACTAGCAAAGAAGGGAACTCTGCTTCATGATGGCGCCATTGACGTCTATTGTGGCATTCCCCTCTCTGCATACGGGCAACGAATAAAACGTGCTCTTTATGACCTGGCCCAGGCCAGATGGTCCGATGAGTCAACTTGTTTGACGGCAAGGACGATCTGGTCCTTACTAGATCAGAAGAAGACGGATTCATTACTTCGGAAGCCTAAAACACAACTGCGTGACTTTATATCTACCGTCACTGGGCATTATCTATTCGGAGCTCATGCAAGAAGAATGGGCTCCGAATAGTTTAGTTCAGTTTAAATTTTTGTAAAAAATTAAAACTAATAGTCTTTAATTTATAACGTTTATTCCTTCTCCTGTAAAAAACTAAAAAGTGTAGTTACGGCCTTTTTCATTTTAGGTGACGATATGTATATGTTTGTAACTGCCGCTAAAACGGGATAAAGAGAAATTGGACTGATCTAAATGAGATTGCAATATATCAGGCGAAAGCTTGTAGGCAGTAGTTTAAAACAGGGCCACTTAAAAAAGTCTTAAATAGAGTTATGATACATAGCATAAAATCTTTCTTATTTATTTGCTTTGAAAATAAATACAAATTTAATAGTGTTGGTACTAATAATTTATCAAAAATTATTAATTTCCTTTTTAGCCGACAAAAAAAAATTTAAAATTATAGGGCAAATGCATTAAATACCATCGGTTTTTGTTTACGAAAAATTAATGTTTAAGTAAAATAAATGTAATATGTATTTGTTCATTGAAAGTTAGGTTTGCATATCTTCCAGCTAGTATCTAGCGAAACAAATAGAAGTCAGAAGGGTCAATATCGGGGCTTTACGACAGGTGTAACAAATCTTTCCACCGAATATTTTCCAAATAGTTTTTGTTGACTGGTTGCGCAAAATGAACGTGGGCTTTGTCGTTATGGCTGACTTCATAAACGCAGTTTGCAAAATAACACTGCAATCAATATAGTTCATAAACGCCTTAGCTTTTTTTACAATGCCGTGAGTTCATTATTGCAGTGCAACCATTTTTAATGCACATCAGTTGCCAAATTTGTCCACTGTTTTTATTTGTGATGCGTTGTGAGATGAGCGGTTGAAATGTATTTTCTTAAAATAAAATGTATTAATTATTTTTCATAATTTAGTAATAAATGCCCTAATGTTATTTTTTATTTTATATTTTTTTTACACACAACACACGGAAATTACGACAAAGCAATTTTGCGTTCATAAACGTTTTATTTCATATTTTATATCATCATATTTTTTATATGTTGCATAATTTGACAGAGCAGTGTTGACATGCAATATTGCTATGCTTTGCTAGCGCATCTGTTTGAAGTGTTGCTTTGCAAACTGCGTTTACGAAATCAGCCTATGTATCTGCATGAGCTCATATTTTGGCCGTTTTTCGTCCAATCATTCCATTAAACGGATCAATTAAGACCACGGCAAGTCTCCCGTGATCGTTTCTCTAGGTTTCAAAAACTCATAATATATAACATTCGTCTGATCCCTTGCTTTGGAGTCGATGCCTATTTGGCCAGACTTCAAATACAATATATTGGGCTTTGGATTATTATGAAATCAACTTTATATCGCCTGTAATAATTATACGCAGAAACTACTTCGTTTAAACATTCAAACGCCTTTAAACATCACTTTGCTTTAGTTCGTGGGTCACTAAATTTCCTTGTTTTCGGATAATTCCATTAAACACTATAGTTTTTTAAAAATCTGAAAATTATTGCTTCATCAAAGCCTCTAATTCTTTATCTATACACACTTTCGCTTGGCCGTAACGCTTCTTAACTTGCATATCTAGCTTTATATGGAATGTGATCCACATAAACTATAATCAAAATCGCCTATGATGGCTTACCGCAACAAATTTCTATAAAATAATAGAGCAAAACTTCTCGCAAATGCTCCTTTTTGGTATGAATTTCTCAATTTTTAAAGATTTAAAAAAAAACTTTGTTGCTTAGGTTTTAACAGATTGAAACTTAAGACGAATTAAAATGAACCGCCTGGAAAAATGATACTAAAACCAAAACCATCAGTGTAAAGCGATGCGAATTAACATATTTAGTCAAACGCTATTTTAACATTTGTGATACGCATCTATCAGATATGTCGGATATATGTATGTATCTTCACATCCTTGTAAAAATTCTGAGGAAGAAATTATAATTTTTAATGTAAAAGTCCAATCGTTTTATTAAGTTTGTGTGTGTGTGTGTGAGTGTGTACGTATACTTACGCAGAAAGAGCAATGGAATTAAAAAATTATTTCTTTCAACTTTTTAAATAGCTTCTATAACGATTGAATTGCATCGAATAGACCAAGTTCTATGTGTAGGTTATCAATTTTTACTTAAAAGATCAGTGTTAGGAGACAAAGAGTACAAAAATGCACATACGTATGTACGAGTATGTATTGTATGTAAAAAAGGTATTGAAAAAGACAGGCAAAATACAAGCAAAATTTTCTTTTAAATTGACCATTTAACAAGAAAGTAAATCTATTTATGCAATGCAATGCAACGCATGTTTGTTATTAAAACTCTCATTGCAAATGATTTTTTAACGTTATTTCTTTAAATGGGTTTTTAAACAACAAAGATGTATTTGGATAGAATATTAATATTAAATGCAACCATGATATTGTAACCCTAAACATAGAATTCGTTTGTTACCCTATAATCTGTTCTTGGACCCAAGGGCACAATAAAGCGTGGATCCCCTGATCCTGTTGAAGTACGAGCAGGCTTTAACATGCCGTTGAATAAGTACGGTCTTAACGTTGGCCAACTGTAGCTTATCTATATATAGTATAGTAATACAATTATGTTTGAAAATTAAATTATGTTTGAAAATAAAATAAAAACAAAAACAAAAACAAAGAGAATTAAGATGTTTTGAATGATTCAGTGCACGTATGTGTTTATAGCTTTTGATTTTCCTTTAAGATTTTTTCTAAGTAAATGAACCGAATTATCAATGTGTATGGAGGACATAACTATTCTTACCTCATTATCTAATACACTGGCTACAACTTCAACCAGCAGAGTGCCTAAATTACCACTTGCGTTAATAGTGATTGGTGCTTCAGATATGGCTGAATCTTGTTGAGTTTCACAAAGGCCTTTAAGAACAGTAGGTTGTGCATATTGAACCATTTTCTTGATAAGACCCAAACTTGCGCGTCGGACACTGCTGAGCATAGTGCCTTGAAAAGTACGACAGAACATGGGTAAAAACAGTTTTAAATATACCGGCGCCATTTCCGGATCACCACGTGGTTCAATCGTTGCATTGTCTTCACTGCCATCTTTGTTGGCAAGACTATGACCAGCTGCCATCCATTCACCTGGAGATTGAAGTATCGCGGCTACTTCACGATGACCATCGTCATTTCGTTCTCTGGCCTTATCAAGAGGAGTTTTGCCATCTTCATCACGTAAATCTGGATAAGCTCCATATTTTAATAAAACTTTTGCGATGCCTGGCCGACCAAAACAAGCGGCATAATGAAGAGAAGAGCTTCGCTGTCCTTTATTGACATCAGCACCTTTTTCGCACAGATATTCAACCATTTCAAGGGTACCAAAGGCAGACGCCCAATTCAAAAGAGTTTGACCAACATCGTCCATACAATTCACGTCGATTCCACCAGATTCAATTGCTTCTTGTAGTGCTTCAGTATCTTTAGAGCGAATGCAATCGATTAGCTGTCGATGTGTTCTTTCTACCGTAGAATCGTTACGGCGAGCGCGTGATGTCAATTGACCTTGACCACCGGCAGCACCTACTCTACTTAAGGCCTGCCGACCCTCGAAAAGCAGTAGAAGCAACAGGTCTGCCAATCTCATACAATCTAGTACACAACGCTCGTCGCCCTTTAGTGCCCTTTCTATGGCATCTGGCAGCTGTGAACGTAATAAGTCATGCGTTATTGATGTTGATCCACGACATAGAGTAGACAACAGTGAAATAGTTGTGGAAATCGATTGGGATGAACGACTGGAATCAGTATTTTGGGCCTTCTGAATAGACGCACCTGCTGGTGGTGCTAATGTTTCACTTTGAGTTCCAGATGAAGAAGGCGCACCAGTTGTTG
This sequence comes from Phasia obesa, assembly GCA_949628195.1. Taxonomy (NCBI): domain Eukaryota; kingdom Metazoa; phylum Arthropoda; class Insecta; order Diptera; family Tachinidae; genus Phasia; species Phasia obesa. Next base: position 114,783,460 of record OX451216.1, read on the forward strand.
GTGTTGTCCCACCAGCTGCAGTTATAGCTGGACTCCCTACAAGCCCTGCTGCATTACTTAAACGTTTAAGCAATTCATTAACTAGTCCGTATTCTGCAAGTGGTGCCGGATCTACCCATTTGCGTGTGAAGCGATCAGCAACCGAAGCAAAACATTTCAATGCTCCATCAGATACCATTGGATCTTCATGCTGTAGTAAAGTACTTAGACTTTCGACACAATTCTGTATACAGGGTGTATTAGGTTCAACTTTAGTACAAAGGCGTGACACCACAGCCATGGCAGAATGCAATGTATCCTTGTGTACTTGTGAGCCACAATCTCGTATAAACGAGAGTACGCAATTAAGACCGCCACCATCGAATACAGCACCCGCTTCACGAGTACATATCAATTCCAAGACTTTAATGCATTGTTCGGCTAAGTCACGCGATGTCCGTGATGACAAATCTGCCACAACCAGACGATTACAAATTGCTTTAATGGCGCCATCAATAGCTACAATGCGACGTGTACACTCGGCAGATACATCCAAATAATATGTAATGGCACGAGCTGTCACTTCAAGCACATTTTCTGGTGCCAATTCATCAAGAAATATTTTACAAAGTGCTGGTAAAAATGTACGTGGTGGACAACTATAAGAAAATGATAATTTTTTATAACAATTCGAATATCGAATATATTATTTTTGCTTTTTTTTACCTCTCGAAACACCTGTCCACATTATCAGACATTAACAGAAGCATACAAAGTTGCTCTAAAGCAATCAACTGCATATCACGCTCATCGCCCTGGCCCATAGACAGCCATTCCAAAAGTGTTTCTGGATCAACATCTCCCATCTAAAGTAAATTCCGAAATAACAATAGGTATATAAGTATTAGAAAAAGAAAAATAAACAAAATAAATGTTCTTAATTTTGAAGATATATGATGTTTGTATATTTTCTTTTATTTTAATATCAAAATTTTCACTGCCAAATAAATATAGCACTTTTGTTCCTGTTATTTTTAATTCCCCTAATGTTGTAATATTTCTTTCTATTTTTTTTAACGCAAAATAACAAATAATATAATAATATGGATTTTTCTGTATTGACTGCAGTTAAAGAAACGTTTGAAACATGATTTTAGCATTTTATCTTGTGATTATCAGTAATCATATATAAAACGTTACATGTATTAAAAAAGGTTTAAAACATTTAGGAAGAATGAAAAAATGGTCTTATATTAAAAAAAACTGTAAAAATTGTGCAGCACAACTAACAAGGATAATTGGAAATCGTTACGTTACCAATTCATAAAAATAATCGATTAAATTTTGCACATGCGCACCAATTGGTATGCAAGCAAATGTTTAACTAAATTTTAAAGTCAAGAGCAAATCAGAAATTGATGTAATTAAACGAAATCTTTATTTTCATTAATGCCCAAAAAAATTTAAGTATTTGTTGTATTATAAACTTTGTGAGTGTTCTGGTAATTTGACAAACAAAATAAGATTAACCCAATTTTGTCAAAGAAGGCAGTTTGATAATTCCGTTTTTGATTCAAAAAACCAACACTGAAACCAAAAAGAGGCTTGATTATTATCTAACTGTATGCAATCAATTTTAATGAATTAAAATTGGTTAACTGAGTTCCGTTGTGATCGTGCCAGCCCAAATAAGGCCAAATATTTATGACACCAAAAAGAGGACGTCACGCTAGAAATATTCTTTAATATCTGTGAAATGATTTCTATTTTAAATTAGAAACAAACGGCATTTTAAGGGACTTTAGAAATTCTATTATTTGGAGGGTATACAAATCTAGAATTTCTCTGGACTAAATGTATGAGCTTAAGAGAGATGTTAAAAATAAAACGCTTTTTTTGACGGAAACATATATTTTATCCAAAAAGTCACTGGTTTATTGAATCGCCCTCGTATTTGTTTTATTGTTAGACAGTAAGCTTGTTGCAATAGGTTTTAAAATAGAGACTTAAAGAAGGCATAACTTTGCAAAAAGTGCTATATTTATTTGACAGCGTATATGCACGTGTGCATGAAGCTGTTTAAAGACGCGTACAAATAACACTTGTATCATTATTTATTTTGCGTTTTATTTTGGGCAGTGAAAAAGAAGTCGGTCTCAGTAAACCTGACATCTTTACCACAGAAGATAATCTTAAAATTGCTATCCGACCATAAGTCCATTACATCAAAATAAAGTTAAAGTCGGCCAAAATTAAAAAAAAAAAAATGTAAGTAAAAAGTCATCTATGCAACAAAAGCCTTTTAGGAACCTATCGAAATATAACTTAATACAAAGGAGAGCAACTGAAAAATGTGTATCTCTGTTTCTTTTTTTTTTTTTTTTATTGATTTTCCTTCGTGAAGCATACTCTTCTTACAAAAATAGTAGACATAAAATATTTTTAGTCAAAAATGCGACTTTTGATAAGGTTGGATGAATCAAATAATAATTCCAACATTCAACTCATACTGCAGTGTTCTGATACAACAGGTTAGTTCTTTAATTTTAAAAGCATATGATATGAATTTTACTATTTTATAATTAATTATTTTAGTTCCTATGCGGAACATACATTGAAACATCCAAAGAATATTGCTGTTGTCTCATTTTGTTTGGTTTTATGTTTCAGTAACAGTATCGAGATTTGCCCTTGTATACTGAACAAAATAATTAAATTTTTAACGGGTTTTACGTGTGAATTTAGCTTAAAATTATAATAAAGGTGTATTCATATACTTGGAATATTTCTTTAACTGAACGTAATTTTTTAAATATTTTCGTTTTCCTTTAAATTATTATTATTTTGTATGAAAACAAAGCTTTACACATATCAAAATTCTAAAATTCCTATCCGTTCGTCATTTAGACAAAAAACTGATTTTTAATTGATTAATATGCTGAGTTGTAACAAGAAAAAATACTTACCCTGTATTAATGTGTTTATGCCGATATATTGGAAGTCTGTTGACTTATTATTCGAACCGGGTAAATAAGTTAATCTAAAAAAATAATTTAAAAATGTATTATTAGTTTTTAATATATTTTTAATTTATAAAGTTCATAATATATAGAAAAAAATAAGTGAAAACAAACAGAGAAACAACTTATTCCATTTGCCCATTCTAATAAATAATCAATGAGGAAATAAATTCAATTCTGGAAACTGATACATATAATATTAAAGATTTTTTATCTATAAATCTAAACTTCCAACTTTTACTATGACTTTTAAGATTCGATGACTTTTGTTATTCTAGACAGAATCCAAAAGAAGGGAGCAAATAACATTAAAAAAATTTTTTTCAACTTGTATAAAATTTAAGACTTAAATTACACATTTATTATCATTCAATATTTAAACCAAACAGTTTAGTCATTATGAATTGTTACTCTACATTACAAAACGTGCAAAAAAGTCAAGAACTAATTTTTATTTATTTTTTAGTTATTAGTTATTATTTAGTTATTAAATTATACTTTTAGTTAATTCAATACTTTGGAAGTATATAGGAATCGTTTGATAAATATGCAAAAGAAGTCAAAAATACAGATGCAATTTTAAATCAAGCTTGAGTTCGTTTTTATTCTCTCTAAGAGAGAATAAATTAAATTACAAATAAGTTGATATTATTAAAGAAAAATTGGGAAAATTTAATTTTCAGACACCAGCAGAGCGGAATGCACATTTTCTAGACAGCTACGTCCGACATCAGCACTCTTCGTATCTAGCTACTGTAAGCAGCATCTATTTAACCAACCAAACTCGGATAAAGGAATACGAGAAAACTGTATTCAATCATCAATCGTCAGTTGGTGAGAACGAAGTTTGTAGTTGCTTCAGTATGAGTGTCCTTTCCGATGGTAGTAAAATATGACCTATCCACAAATAATTTAAAAATTTATGGCCAACTAAAAACAGAAAAAAGACAAGCGGTTTTAATCATCTGATGTTTTGTATACTAATTTTATTTTATATGTTCAATTTATTCTCTTGGTGGATAATAAATAATTTTTTTGTAAGACAGTATAGCCTTCCCTCCGCTCTAATTTGACTAATTTCATAAAAAGCGGTTTAGCCGTATATTGTCCGTTTTTATTTTTTTCGCCCGTTTGGGATCACATTTTGGAAACATTTTCATATAGAATTTTTTTACATTTAAAGTTTTTATAAAATCTGTTTAGCCGAATAAAACTCCCTTTTTCACTCTAGGTATAAGCTTTGAATTTAGATATAGCTTGTTTCACCTTCTAAACTGATATACATATGTACATATATGTATGTATATCTGTTTCAAATTTCATTAAAACAATAACAAACATAGACTAGACCTATATAAATAGATAAACATCTGTTGATGTTTGGAATATTTTTAAAATCGGTTCAACAAAATCAGTTGTCCATCTTTTTCCTCTTCCCGCTCCTCTTACTTAATATTTTTGTGTAACTACATACTTTAGATTCAAAGCGAATCGCATCAAATTTTTATACTGGATTTTATTATTTTCCAGATATAGAATAATTAATAATTTGTATGTTGGTCCGTACACCTTTTTTAACGAGGAAAAAATCAAATAGCATACTTAAATTTTCCGATTGTCAGTCAGACGGTTCTTAAAACTCAAAACGATAATCAATCGTTTTACCGTGTGGCTGTAAGAGCAGCTCCTGATATCAAAAATTGTTCCCCCAAAGAAATAAATTTGACATAAATATTTTTTTTAAATCTGTTTTACTCAATCAGTTGGACCACCTCTTTAAGGTGTTTTGTTAACATCGATATCTTGTTAAATCTTAGGGTGCTATTTTTAGAAATGTTTACTATTTTTTAATATTCTTTATTATATCGGTTATTGTTATTCAGGAATTTGTTTTTGTAATATATATTTTATTTTTTTATATTATTAAATTTGAAATTAAAATTTGAAAAAAAACACTGTTGATGCAGCTGTTGTTGTCTATGATCCAATTGTCGTGAAAACATAAAGATGCTCCAATTTATTTTTTGCTTAAATTCGGCTTTCTCATTAACAGACTGAGAAATTGCACACTTGGATTCTCTTTTCTTAATTAGAACGAAGTCTAAACCTGCCTACTGTTAGTTGGTAGAAGCAAAAATAAATATAGGTGGTAATCAGGGTTGTCAGATTTATTTTCACCTATTTCGCCAAAATCGATGTGAAAAATCGCCAAAATCGCTAAAAAAGTTTTTTGTAAAAATGTTCCTCTAATATATACAATATTTTTTAATTTCAAAAACTTTTTTAAATAATATCAAAAAAAAAATTCGCCAAAAATAGATAAAAAGTCGTCTAAAAAGGTTTGTGAACACGAGAAAGGTAAAATTTTTACTTAAAAATAATAAAAAAATAGTGGTTATTACAGTCGAATTCGGTTAATTACACGCCGGTTAAATAAAAAAATCGCTTCATTGAAATTAAAAATTCTTAACTTTTAATTCCGTTGAATTTTTAAGCCTTTTAGTTCGCTTAAAGGAAAATTTGCTTAACTGAAAAAACGATTTAATGACACAAAATTTGTTTGCAAGGGTACACATTTAAATCAAGCGAGCACCGCTTAAAACACAAATTCATTTTATATGTAACGGCGATAAAAACCAATATAAATAGCTAATAAAATATTATAGTTAATAATATTAACCTAAAGTGAAATTTAATATACGAGTTTTTTTTAATATCAAGTGCTTAATAAACCCGTTTTCATTTATGCGTAGTCCTTATAATTGAAAATTCCGGATAAGTGAAAAATAAATCGTGTAATTTTTCATTTGCGCATAACCGAATTCGACTGCATAATAAACATATCCATCTATAAGGTATTTGTCACCGTGTTCTTATTTAGAATATGTTTTATAGGAATTAAATTTATTTAACATTACTAAAGATCAACAGATAGATGAGTGTTACATGCCATATTTCAATTCACACGATTTATAGCATGTGTTTCGAAATCGATCTTATCCAGCATATAAATTTTAAAAAAAACCAATTTTTCTTCAAAATTAAATTTCTCTTGAATATCCATAAAGATCTAAACTTGCCATCAGTTAAAGCAGAAATAGCGAAACTTGCCATAAGGTATTTAAAGAAGCTTGAAACTCATCCGAATCCACTGGCTCGTAACATACTAAATGAACCTGGTTACATTCGACTAAGAAGGATGGACACACTCCTTCTCTCATCCGTACATCAGAGGGATAACCCGCAAATTACAGTAACCCTGAAACATACGTTTTTTTTTGTACAGCATTGGTTGGACTTAACAAGTATATTTTTTTTTTAGACTTAAGATCTGAGTAATTATTGATAGTTCAATTATATTGAAGATGCAATAAATAAAAATTGCGAAAAAAAAAATAAATTAAATAAAAAATATTCTTTCAATTTAGAGAGAATAAAACGAACTTAATCCTTACTTCAAAACTTCCTTTGTATGTGAAAAATAAGTATAAAAAATTCATTAAAATTACCACCTAATCAAGTACAAAACAAATGTTAATGTACATAATTAGATAGAATATCATGTTTTTGATAATCTTTCTAAAACAAAAGTTAATATTTACTATTACGGTTGATAAGTATCCAAAATTATGTTAGGATTTTTAAAAATCTTCGAAAACAATAAATTTTGTTGTGATAAAAAATTGCAACATTTTAAAATGAAAAATGTTTGTTGATGGAAAGATGTTCGTGAACTTTAAATTTATATGTTTCGAAAGTTTCCGGTTTCCAGAAGTAAAATCATCACCAATCGCCAACAATATCGCCAATTATTTTAAAAATCGCCAAAAAGTCGCCATGTCGCCTAATCCAAAATTTGATCGCCAAATAAGATTGAAAATCGGCACGTTTGGCGAGAAATCGCCATATCTGACAACCCTGGTGGTAATAGATAACAAAAAAAGAGAAACGCTTTAGGTAACAGGTAGACTTCGATTTACAGTGCTCTTTTAAAAACTATTACTACTATTAAAGATGTTAGTTGTTATATTTTATTGTGTATATGACAACTATTATATTAATTTAGAAATAAATGTTTTTTATAAAACCTAGATGAAACCTACAAATGTTTTTACAATAACAACAATTATTATTCGTGAATAGCACTGCTAATCATCTCACAATAGATGATAAATAGTGTTGAATTTAATTAATTCTATTCATAAAATTTATAACAAGTGTCTACATTAAAATTGTTCCGATTTTTTTCTTCTTTTTTTTAAATTAATCATATTACGAACTCGATCCAAACATATTGTTAATTTAAATGTAATAAAATAGTTCGACAAAATATGTATAAAGGAGGTATTAATTTTTAAGCATCGAGAATCGTTATATTTTCAACTATGGTTTCGTATTTTGTGTATCTAGTTAACAATAGCCTCAACAATATTCATAGTTATATTATATAGGTTAATCTAGGAATCTGAATTTGCCCATTATAAAGGCGAATTCAAAATCGCGCTAAAAGAAAATGAATACGAAATTAAACGATTGCAATTGAAAAAAGATATAATGAAGATTAAAAAAATTGGACGAGGTTCAAAAATGATGTTATGTAACAGTTAACGAAATTTAGAAAATAAGAGTTCTATGAATGATCAGGAAAATAAAAATAAAGAATTATATACAACGATTGAGGGAAGGCATATTAAACAGGTAGCCTCACTACTGAGGGGAAATAATAATTTTTTTATATGGATTTTCACAGTTAAACTTACAATTTTTCCCCTTAAATGGAAGTTGAACTATCAAACTCCATATAAAAAAAAATTAAAAAATTTTCGTCTTAATATTTCCCCTTCGTTGTGAGGTTACCTGATGAATGTGCCTTGGATTGAGGAAAAAAAAAACAAAAAGATGTGCAATGAAATAAAAAATAAAATAATTGAAAAAACAAATTTTCTTCTTGTATCAATGTGCACATTCCGACTTAATATAATTTTCTGTTTGTCGTTAATGTTGTTTTAATGCTTATAGCACAGCAAATAGGATTTGCACGTTTGATCAACAGATGGCGTTTGTTAAAAGTCAAACTTTCATACTAAAAACAACATTCGATGGGAGACATCGATGTGCGAACAAATGTTCAAACAATGCTGTTTGAACAAGAACAAGAACATGACATCGACAACGACAGGTTTTAATGTTCGCACATGAAATTGTTCAATGGTTGAACAAATCAATGACTCGCCAAGCTGTAATGTTATGAACTTCCTTCCAGCAGGTACTTCAAACTCCACTAAAGTAACCGGATCTTAATTTGATTTTTTTTAAGAATAATTGATGAGTCGTCTAATTACCAAAAAAGACAATTTCAATCACTAGAAAAAATAGAATACCGAATACTGCCGGCAACGAATTGAGGCGGTGCAAAAACATTTGAATGCTGTAGTTCAACAAAAAGGTCTTGCAAACTAAATCACCTGTTACTTAGACATAAAATGGCTATCAAAGTAAATAATAAAAACCCTGAACATAAATCAAGAATGTTGCAATTTAGTTCTAGACAGGGTTAAAAAACTATGAAATTAGAAACGTTTTTTATTGTAAGAAAAAGTACAAAAAATATTGATTAAATATAATTTTTTTTTTTATAAGTTTAATGAAATTGTACCAAAAAAGCATGAAGTTTACCAGTGTATAACTCATGTGCCGATTGTACCAAATACTAACACTGATTCAGCTCAATCAAAAGTCAATACAGTGAAGCCAGATATAAATAAACAAAACCTGTTAATTATTAAGCCTAAAGAAAAGCAAAATATTTTTAAAACTAAAGAAGACCTAAATAAAAATATTAACCCTACCAAATTTAAAATCGTTGATGTACAAAACACAATAAGAAATGTATATGTTAATAGAATAATATTACAAAATATTAAGGCTTCAACAAAACACTAACAAACAAACTACGTTTTTACTTTTCCTTGCTGTCCTTCTACAATTGGATGGTTTTTTATTACTTATAGAGTATTTTTGGCTTCTCTAAAATTAGGAAAAAGTTTTCCCGATGATCTGGCCTTAGCAACCAGTGAAAACGTATAGGAACTGATCTTTTCCCCAACAAATAAATTGCATTTTTATTATGACGTTATGGGTAATTAGCATAATATTAAATAATTAATATTTAAATTCCCAAAAAGTTTATAAATAATAATAGACTATGTTGTCACAAATAATCAAAATATTTCGTTTAACATAAATAGTGAAAATAAAATTTCAAATCATGAAGCAATTGACCTAATAATAAATAATGTTACACAAAGTCCGAACCATACCATATTTACACAGCTTCTGTAGAATTATACCCCTTCGATAGTTTCAGAAGCTCTTTTAAAATCGACAGAGAGTGCCACTATTTTTTGTTCTTTTAAATTTTTTTCCTTAAACCAGATTGATACTTTGTCAGCAGTTTATTTTTTTCCAAATATTCTTCGAACAATAGGATTTATCCTATTTATTTAACAGAACACAAGTTACAAAAGTAAACAATACGAAATCCGAAATAGTTAACAACGGTTATGGACTACCACAAGGGTCGATCTTAGGTGCTCTATTGTTTATTATATATATTAACGATTTGACAAACGTAGTGGAAAAATGCGCAATCACCTCATACGATGACACAGATGACACGCTTATATTTACAGAAGCAGATTCAATTGAACAATGCTACGACAGTATAAACCATGATATGAAAAAATTTATCATAGGACTGAATATGAATAAAGTTAAATGAATCTAAAACGAAAATAATGGAAATAAACGCTAATACCAACAATATATTTAAAATAAACAATGAATTAATAGAAAAAGTGAACCAAACTAAGTATTTAGATTTCATTATTGATAAAGTTGTATGCCTAAATTCATAGAAATTAATTTTTATTTTATTTTATATTGCATCGCAAACTAAATAGAAAAACTACAAAAGTTGCAAAACAAAGCAATGCGAATAATATTAAAACTTAATAGAAATATTTCAATAAAATTTATGCTAGAAACATAAAAATGGCTTAATAAAAAAGCAAAGGCTTGAACTAAACTGAAATTAACTTCATTTGGAAAATCAAAAGAAGAGAAGCGCTAGAATATTTTATTTATTTTATTTATTTATTTAATCAAGCCCACAGGGCCATATATGATTAATATAATCAAACAGATAATTTAGAGAAAAAGTACAAAATAATATAATAATATAAGATTTAATATTATACTAAAACTTATTATTTACAATATTATAATTTATAATATGAAACTTTAGGGAAAAATCTTGGTAAAATTTAATCAATTGTAATAGTTTATTAATTTGTGTTGAAAACTTAAAACGGAACAATTAAAACATTTGAGATCAATTGCGAGACCGTTGTAAAGTCTACACGCTCGTATAAGAAATGATCTTTCAAAGGAAGAGTAGTTTATCTTTGGGATAATTAACTGTGGATTACGAGTGGACCTTGCAAATATGAATAAATCTTTTAATATCAAACTAGAATTAGAGGTAATAATACTATACAGTGTTACTAAGGTTTTTATTTTAACGAAACCAATAAATGAACATTTTAAAAATATTTTGACATAATCTGAAACATGATCGTAAAATCTCAGGTTAAAAACAAATCTTATTATGCGATTAACTATTAGTTTAATCCTATTTAAAATTGAAGCATTACATCAACTATAAACTTCCAAACAATATGAAATATGAAATATAAGTCATAAGCAGGGAATGTGCCAAATTAAATTTTATTCTTAAGGGTAAGTAACAATTAAAGGCATAAAGAGATCTCAATATATTATTAATCTTAGCAGATACGTTAGAGATATGATATTCAAAAGACAAGTTACTATTGAGCGTTAGACCCAGACATTTCATACTGTCAACAAAAGATATAGAAACTCCTTCAAAAACCGTTCTGATAGATACGTGCTCATCATGCTTTCGTTTTGGAAGGATTGAAACACAATTTAATAAGAGCTGTCCAATTTGAGACAATTAAAGAACGTAATTGATTGAAGCTTCATGGCAGTCTATGAATTGAGATTCACCAGAGAACAGGAGATTAATATCATCCGCAAAAGGAAAAATATTACATTGAGATGAACCAAAAAAACTCACGATATCATTAACATAAATAAGAAACAATAGAGGGCACAGAATTGATCCTTGCGGAACACCGCTCGAGCATGGTAAAATTGAAGACTTTTTATTTTCCTCGACCACAAATTGATTCCTATTAATTAAATATGAATATAATAACTTACAAGACAAAGCAGAAAACTTGAATTCAGAAGAAAGTTTGCTTATCAGGGACTGAATAATTTACGGTATCAAATGCCTTACTTAGATCAAGCGATATTAACGTGGAAATTTTCCTATTGTTATTATTTCTCCTTATGCATTCGGTTAGGTTTAATAACAAAGATGATGTACTAACCCGAAGTGTCGGTTCGAAACCCCAAGTGTCGATCGCTAAGTAATTTGTTAAGGTTTAGGTAATCCAAAACTTGATCTTTTAATACCATTTCAAAAATCTTAGATACACTTGGTGGAATACTAACAGGTCTATAGTTTTATACACTTTTACATATACCTTTTTCAACATAGGAAGTATTCTAGCAGTCTTTCAAATATTGGGGTAACTGGAGGTCATAATAATTGTATTAAAAATGTGCAAAATATATTTACCAAGATAAGGAAATATAGCTTTAATAAATTTTATCGGAATATCATCTGATCCTATTGCATTTGATTTTATCTTTTTCAGCGCAAGAATAAGATCATTTTCATTAATGCATCGAAAGTTAAACCCTTCATCTTTAGTGAAAATAGAATTAGGATAAGTTTGATGAAAATCAGACTGAGTAGAAGTGAAATACTGGTTAAAAGCATCCGGATTAAGAGATTCGGAACCATTTGAATAGATCCTCTTCTGTTGATTAATAATGTTCCTTTATTGCTGCAATTATTAAACTTAGTTTCCGAGAATTGGATTTGGATTTTTGCCTTCTTAAAACACTTTTAACTTTGTTCCTGTATCTGCAGTAAATTTTCCAGTTTGTTTCATTGCTATTTTCCCTATAAGCTTTGAAAGCTAAATCTCTCATGTTCCTAGCAACTACAACTTCCTTAATATCTAACAAACTTTTAAGAGAGTATTTGCGGATTCTTTTAAAAGGAACAGTTGCAAGTAATTCATTGAGAAGGTGATAAAATATATCAAGCGGGTTATTAACATTATTGATATTAAAAATATAATTCCAAATACTCTTAGCGATCATTTCGTCAACAACATCCCACTGAATAGCATTATAGTCTCTGTATTCCACGAACTTAACTGATAATTCCATTGGTAAATTAGTGCAGATATAAATAAAAGCGTGATGGGAAAGAGATAGTACAAAAAACTGACCAGAAAATTTTAATACAGTTAAGTTACTGGCAAAACAGTAATCTATTAACGAGCTTGAGAGATGAGTTGGAAAACTATTAAGGATATATGATAAATTATTGCAACGACATAGCTCCCGTACTTACGTTGCTTTAGACGTATTAAAAAGATTATTATTATTAAAGTCACTTAAAAAGCAGGTGTACTCATATCTGCAACACACATCACCAATGAAATCACTAAGTCCAACAAGATTTCCATGAGGAGCGTAAATAACTCCGATTAAAACTTTTGATCCAAGACCAAATAGTTCAATGAATATACATTCAAAGCTTGGTGGGTCTGATTTTTTTGCTACAATCCGTTCAGATAAATTATCCCGAACATAAAATGCTACTCCACCACCTCTCATGCCTTCACGATCATTTCTTATACTATAATAATTAGGGATACTTACAGACCCATCTGAAATGTATGGACCGAGGAGAAAAAAGATCCCCTTAGAATAACTAAATTAAATCTCTGAAAAATTAAATTTTTTTAGTTTTCCCATACTTTTGTCTAGTAAATACAACTTGGTTGCAAAACGATTTTTTTTGGGCTCCCTAGGGTAAACGGGGCTTCTTGGAAATGTAATAAATAGTTTAGTTTTAACTCAAATTTAAAGATTTTTGTTGAGGGTTATTTATCTCTTTTGTACTGATCGGATTATTATTTTAAGACATTGGCTATATTCTTGATAAAATTTAGAATAAAATAGTTTCAAGTTTTGTTCTAGTAGCACTTTTCGTTAAAAAAAAAACTACAAGTCTCTGAATTGGGAAAAAGGAAAGCTGCTAATATAGTCTTTCACACATCTTTATTCGTTTAGCCGCAAAAAATATATTGTAAACCTGTCAAAATCGTATTAAGTAAAAAAACCTATGCGATTATTCCTATTATTATTATTATATTTAACAGTGCCCCAAAACGACAAGTCTTAAGCAAAGCCTTGAAAATTCATTATACGATTCAGAATTTCGTTGTCTGTCGATTTTTACATTTCTCAAAAATAAGTTTTGGCCTAATGTCCGGATAGATTCGTCCCGTCACCATCGACTCCTATAGAGGATGATTATCAACTTCATTGGCTTGAATTGGAGGATATGGACACCAGCGGTATGTGATTTCAACTTGACTTTGCTTAAAATAATACAATTTACTAAGTGAGACAGGAAAAGAGAAGTATAATGAGACTACACTTCTTTCCCTCCCTTCAAAATCCGACTTGCGGCAGGAAAATTAGTCCTGTGGAATTAATGACATCATACAAATGTGGTACAACTAGAAGAAAGTAATTTTCACTTGTGAAACTTATTGCTAGATATTCCAAAAATCTCCTCACGGAGATTAATTGGTCAATTGTGAGTTTCTTCTGAGTTTCCCGAAAGAACACCCGGATATTATTTTTAGATGGGCTTTAATAGTTTACATTTGGTCAACCAATTTACAATATTAAACTAACATATCCAAGCATGTATTCTGCTATAACGACTAAACCATCATGGAATCTTTCGCCCAGCAACGTTATCCTTGGCCTTGCATTCTATGACAATAACGGACAATTTTCTCCACACTAACTTGCAATCATAATCTCGTATTCTGCAAAATTCGGAGTGACTTATTACCGTAAACTGGTCCGTGGGCCCATTGTAATAAGTACAATAACCGTAAGAACTTTTTTGCCTAAATCTAGAATTAAGATTCTTAGTAATATCCAGTTTACTTCTCAGGACCTAAAATTATTCTATTGATTTTCCTCTAATTGTGATTCGATTGCTGGGCTGGTTGCAGCGATTTCTCTGTCATCTCAGAGGTCTTAGAGAAGTGAATATTGCTAGTTCAGCTGTGATTTAATTTCCATTCCCATTAAGGAGCATAACCTTGAATTATGCTTGTCCACTATTGTAAGAGCGATTTAGCACTTACCAACTAGCTTGGAATTGATACTGCGACTCTTCAACTTTTTCAGCAATAACCCGAGGTGAAAGTAATAGTCATATCGTCACAACCAGTCACGTGCTCAGACCCAACCAAAAATCTATACGACTCCTCTTAAGAAAATTTTTATCAAAGGATATTTTTTTAATTTTCAGCAAATATCTTTTATCAGTCACATACATAAATGGGGTTTACTACTTGTTATAAATTGCATAATTATTCATCCTCTATGGCTGCTGCGTCGTTTTTTGTGGCCAAGAAAGCTTGCTGCATAATTTAATTAAATAGAGTATAAAAAATTACTACTGATAGAATTTCTCGTATTCTATTTATCTAAAAAGTCGTTTAAATACAATTACATTTGAATTACCTTGTATATAAGTAGATGGGAAGAAATCTAAAGAAGGAAGTAGCGAGCCGGGAAATGCATTACAATCTTATAGTATCTACTTTTTATCCCTTTATAACAATGAATTTAAGCCTGAAAAAGTAACTACATATTATTGAAAATTTATTTATGTAAACTACGAAATAACTAAAAAACTACATAACAAATTGGCGTCTATATATGTATGTATGTTTGCAAATAAGTAAGCATGTATGATTGGATGTGTTTAAAATTATCGATAAAACATTTGGGAAAGTTTGGCATTAAATACACGTGTCTGAAAGGAACAAGTCATTTCAAATTCCCTAAAAGTAAAACAATAGCTAAATAATAATTAAGACTTAATTTTTCAGCCACATCGCGGAATGGAAAGAGGGACAGCGATAGGACAGCAGTGATCAAATGAAAATCGAAAAATTTTATTATTTTTTAGTTTAATTTGATATCATAGCAATATTACTTCGTATTTTTTTGTTTTATATCTTGTCACCAATTCAACTACTCACCAAAAATTATTGTTTTTTTAACATTTTCTTTGTTAATTTTTCGATTTTTTTCGAATTTAGTACGTTTTACAAATTAAACACAGAAAGAAAATGTATAATAGGGTTTCTTTATGCTTTTTTACTTTTCCTTATGTGGACTTTTAACAGACCATTGATTTTGGGAGCTTTTAGCAAAAGTTGTTCCTACTTTGCAATTTAATTGCTTATTTAATTTTTATTTAAAGTGATTATTGATTTTTCTGTAATTCTCATATATATATATATAACACACGTTTTTAAAATACTTTTATTACAAAGCACGATTTCACAAAATTTTCGTATTGGAAAATTTTTCAGCAGCACAGCAGAAAAAAATTCTTTATTCACTCATAAGAGTTGTAAATTAAAGTAGTAGAAATGAACTTTTTCCCGTGTGTCAAATATAAGCTTCAGCGTGTGTTCAAAAGATGGCGCTGTATTGCATAATTTAAGAGTTTTTTGTTCCACAGAGTGATTAAGAAATTAATAAATAAAACTGACTAAATAGCTGGTATTTACATTACCCCCGTCTACAATAATTATTAACATCTCACAACAAAAGTGAAACTTCATATACGTATACTTATATCATAAATTTTTAAAATGTCAATTTTGTTAATAAAATAATTAATATTTTAATTTAAAGACTTTTATTCTTGGAGTTTTTCTAAATGTCATTAATAAAGCTTTTATTTTTCTAAAATTCTTTTTTTAATCCAAAAATACATTTGTCGATAACATCGTTGGCTATCAAAATCAACTGGTCTATCTGTCTGTCCGTTCAAGATTGTAGACCTTTTTTGTGGTAGAGATAAAAGATGTAAAATAAGTTTGTACTCCTCACTGTTTCATATAAATTATTCGATTTCAGGTTCTTAAAAGTAATATCGTTATATTTTTGGGAAAACATTGTCATTAAAGTCGTCATAAAAACGTCGAATTAGAAAAAAAAAACTGTGAAATCAACAAATCTTAGAGCATTATTATAAATACAGAGATCAAACACATTAATTAGAATTCACAACAACATCACATGTGAATAGAATGCACATTTTTCAATACTTTTAAATTAAAAAATAAAATCCTCTAGATTGTTTAACTTTAAATAATCTTTTGTATATAATTTTGTTTCCAAAGACAACTTATTTAATGAATTTCTAATGACTAAATACTCTTTCCTAATTTTGTGAAGAATGACGTAAAGCAGGGATTTTAGTAATAAATTAGGTCAAAACGGGAAACGAAAGACTATAATCCATCGCTTGCATCTCAAAACCAATACGTACGTTTTTAGCATGATAAGTATCTTTTAGGTATAATAATTTTAATCGCCTGAACTCAGTTTCTAGCTCTTATCTTTCACTTTCTTTAACAAACTAGAAAAGATCTTTTGTAACTTCAGAAAATTAACTTTTTTTATCATTAATAATATTATAAGAAATCTTTATAATATCTGATCACAAAGCTCTAAATAAAATTAACACAAATTTAAATATTATCGCATTTTTTTGCATCCATTTGTACTTCTGAAAATACGTCTCTGGTATATTCCTAAATAAATGTCTTCATAATCTAAAAAATATGTTTTTGAATTAATAATCAATTAAATAAAAGTCTTCAGTTTTAAGCAAACTAGTTTTTAAAGATTTTTTTATTAAAATTTTTAGCATTTTATTATACTTATAAATTTTTCTGTACCCTCGCTTTGAAACATTTTATTTATGTTGTAATAATTAATTGAATATATTTTAGAAATTACTTGAAATCAACTTATCGGTGTCAATTTTATCACTGTTTGCAGCAAATGAATAAATATCTTTAATGGTTACTACATCTCTAAAGTTCTAATAACAACAGCTTCTAGGAATAACCAATTTGTTAATAATAAAATGTGTCTGTCAATGTTGCTTTAAACTTTTTTTTACACGGCGTGTGTTTGTCATATGACTTGTCAGTTTGATAACACATATGTAATTCCATGTGTTTTTCAAAATAGACATTTTACATACGGTTTATAATTTTTGCTTTCAAACGTACATGTGTAATTACATCTGACATAATCTATAATATATAATTTTTCCGCCACACAGTTTTGTATTGCCAACTACAGATGATGCAAATGTGCAAACGTAGAGCTTTTGCCACGCTTTTTGTGATTTTGTTACCACAAAAAACCTAAAATAGCAAAATATCAAGTTGGCATTACAGGATGTCAGATGCTTTGTCACATCAAAATAGAACACGTTCTAAATGAAAAATGTCATATGTATTGTACACATGGAAAATGCACATGTTATGTTTGAAAGGGTTTACACGACGTGTATAGAATTTACACATGGAAAAGTGACAAGTCATATGACAAATACACGCCGTGTAAAAGCACTTTTAACAGCACAAATAAATGATGCAAACTAGAATGATTTAAAATCGTCAAAATTATGGTACAAATCATCTCATCGTCATCATGTCAAAATCGTCAAAATGACGATAAATCGTCAAATATGGCAGCTATGGTTGCATATCGTAGTTAAAAACCAAACACCGCACAGAGGTCAATTTCGCGAGATAGCGGTCAAAACTCTATAACTTTTGACCGGATTGGTATTTTTTTACGCAATTTCTTTTGTTCAATAGGAGGGACTTTAAGCTTCAATTTGCGTGTTCAAACGTAAAAATCGACTGATAGGAACGTAAGTAATGTGGGAGTTAAAAATGCATTTTAATTTTTTGTTGATTTTCCATGTAAAAGTTGAATATTTTGACATTTTAAATAGGTATTTTTTTATAATTTCTTATTTTCTTCAATCGTATTTTACAACCAATACTTATTTATTATTCCTAAACTTAATTTTGGTCAGAAAATGCCAACATTTGGCCCCTGACATTTATTTAGTCTCAATATTCACAGGGGCCAAAGGTTGGTTTTTTTGGAAGAAAGCTAATTTTTGTGAGGATTAAACTAAAAAATAACACTGAAATTCCCAACAATATCAATACCATTTGGATATATTATATACAGAACACAACATCGATAAAATTTTAAGTAAACTTTTACTATTGATTTAAAGTGCACATATATTTTATTTAAATGTAATAATAAAAATTTATACTAAAATTAGAAACAAATTATAATCTTTAAACTAGTATTAATTAAACAATATTAGTAAAAAATTTCTTCCAAATAGCTTTGATTTTCATTTTGCAGTAGTTGTTTAGCTTCTTCATCTAACTCTAATGAGGTTGATTTTCATTTTTGTCGAATACTGGACATATATGGGTCTGATGTGCACAACAAAATATTAATAAGATCTTCATTAGTACAATATCTGGAAATTTTTCTTGTATTGTGCTCGCGAAAGAATCTGTAGTCTTTGTTCCTTTTTTCTTGCGCTTCTTCTGAGAGATCTCCAATTGGAAGCATATTGTGCTGAATTATTTGTTCCCCATGGAACAAAATTTTGTGAACTGTGGTTGGCATATGTCTCCAAGAATATTATTGATTATAAAGGGTTGCTGTCTCATTAGCATACTGACCTAATTTTTTTGCATCTAGCTTTTTGCTACATGCTATAACTTCTAATATGATTTGGAATCGTCGTATTAAATCATAATCTACTCCAGTTATAGAAGCTGCAGTTTCTGGATGGGAAAAATTCTGCTTGCTGTGTTTCCATCATTAGAATTTCCTTCTCCTTACTTTGGCTGGTCAATTATAAGGCCTATCTCACGGTATTTTTCTTGAATATCTTTTTTTTTCTTTTTTCCAAATTTTCTTTGTTGTTTCTCACTGTTTCGCCTAACGGGCCAAATTCCAAATCGTATCCCAATTTAAGAATATGCTCCATAAAACGAATTCTAGCATGAAGAGGTGACATTCCAAATTCATATGCTTCATTAAAACTATCGTCTTGTGTTAGTGGTTAGCTCAATTGACTTGATGGTTTTTGGCATATGGTGCAGCTTGACGAAGACTTTGTTGCTTGTGCAACTTTTCCATCGATCATTGTAATGACATTTTAAAGTTAACTTCGATGCACTGGTCATTAAATTCAAATATCACTGGTTGAAGTTCTTTAATTTCATCTGTTATTTCGCCAACTTCTTTAGTTATGACATCTTTAGTTTCTTTTTTGTAAGCAAACTTTATTGGTCTACAAAATTTTATTGACGAGGGAATTTCATTCTTCCATACATCTATCTCTGCAGCTCTACTAGTTGACGGCTCTGAACCAATATAAGTTTTTGTTAAACGTAATGGAACGAAAGAAATCATGAATAAATTGGCATCTGATGAATTTTCCGCATTACATTGCTTGTATTGTTTCTGGCCAGAGGACCCATCACATCCCCATTTAGAAATTAAAGTCATGCTGCAATTTTTAAACTTCTTTAAATAGTCAGCATCAAATGTCTTTAATAATCGTTCTGCAGTGTGTTCAAGAAGATCCTGCAATTTTATTTCTGCTGAACTTGAAGTTACACTAATAGCAGTTGGTGAAGGTTGAATTTGATGCAGAAATGAATCCTTTATGATGCTACAAGAAACTTCTTAATTGATATGTTAAGCTTGCGTCTTCGTTATCTTTCAATACAATTATCAATTGGCTTTGCTGGTGGACCACCTTTTCCAGTTTCCGTGGTAGTTACTGATGGCTTTTTAAAAATAAGTTTATTTCTTAGCCATTCTTGGTTGCGTGAGTAAAACAATTTCTTGTTTCTGGAACATTGATTGTACCGTTTTCTTAAAGTATTTAAAAAGTTTTTTTATTTTTAAGTTATGAATTTTAATTTCTTGTTTGTCGCATATTTTGAAGAATGGATTATTCATTATATGTAAAATAATGTCGTTTTCATCTTTCCGTTCAAAATATATATCAGATAGAACACTATAACTGAATTTAGCCATTGTTTAAACAATAATGAAGAAAAAAATGAATGCATGGATTAATATACTATTGCTCGAAGTTTCAACATGATCTTTTTTACCTCTGAAACATAATATAACAGGTACTTGGTTTTACCAGTTATTTCCATTGGTTTTAAATTTATTTGCAATTTTCAGGTATTTAAGTTATGTAATATTAGATGGCAATAAAATCATCTTTTACCTTTTCCAAATGAATTGCTAGATACCACATAATTTGAGAGTTAACAGGTACTGGTAATAATATAACAGGTACTTGGTTTTACCAGTTATTTCCATTGGTTTTAAATTTATTTGCAATTTTCAGGTATTTAAGTTGTGTAATATTAGATGGCAATAAAATCATTTTTTACCTTTTCCAAATGAATTGCCAGATACAACATAATTTGAGAGTTCTATTGTCATTTTTGTCAAAAATTTGATACACCCTTCTATGTGGACTAGGTCCAAATATGGGCCAACTTCTCCTAATTTCAACGGAATTATTTTTTGGGTCAATAAGAACTCTTGTACAAAATTTCATCAAAATATATGCATAATAGCCACTTTCTCATACAAATAACTTCTCAAAAAATATGACGTGCATTTGTACCGAATATCTTACCTTGGGTCAGATAGCTCAAAAAGTGCAGTCCCAATGCATGGACATGTATATATAGGAATGTAGGGGAGAGTTAGGACTACAAAATAGTAAATTTGTGTTTTGACTCAGCTTGACTCACAGGAGTTGTGCTCTATGAAGTAGGAAATTTCCGAGAAATTTGACCTTTTTAAAAAAAAAATATTTAAATTGTTCTGAAAATAGTAGAGCTTCAATTTTTTACCAGTAATAGGAAATAAGTTAAGTTACAACACAAAATTTATTTCGTCCAAAAATCTTGAAAAACAAAAAAGTTATGATCATTTAAACTTTAAAAATTAACTAAAAATATCATAAATTTACTAAATTCTGAAAAAGCCCATTTTGGACCACCCTGTTCTCAGTGAAATAGTTGAAATAGAGTTCTAATTTTTTGGCTCCCGAGGTTTACTACTGTCTACTTTCATATGAGTGTAATAACTTTAAAATCGGAGAACAAAAACCAAAAGGAGTTTTGGCCGCTATCTCAAAATATTGACCATAGTGATCGAAAATTTAAAATCAGTGGCATCCTATTGCAAGTATTGCTAATTACATCATATACAAACGGATTAACAAAAATTCTCACAGATGACTCTGCCTATCTATGTATGTTTTGTGTGAAGTTGCTCCACCTATTGCGCAGTAGTAGTAATCATACTACCTTTTTATACAACCTACGAAGCAAATAACAAAATAAAAAAATAGAAAAAAATAATCATTGGAAGAATACAAACACTAAAAAATTAATATTTTTACGCTTTTCCAACATTTCTAGTTTTAAATACACTTTTTTGTCATCTTGAACAAAATCTCAATAAATGTTAAAAATTTAAACCAAGAGAACATAAATAGTTTGCAAACATTTTCAATTAGAATCTTTTCCCTGTTTACTTGCTTCAAGGACGCCAACTAAATTGAAAACAAAATTTATTCAGATCAGAAAGCCTCAAAGCAAAACATTACGAAAATTGTTTATTCCTTCTTTGTGATAATTTAAAAAGGAGGTTTCAATAAAGTGCAATGGCCACTGAGGATGACTTGCCCGAAGAACTGGATAAATTGGAAATTGCACCGATTTTACCACACATTAAATTATTGGATAGTAATTTGCCTTTACAGTTAAATCCCTTTTTCGAGAATGATCTAAAAGATGCAGCCACAGATAGTAAAGTCGAACAAA
The DNA here is from genome assembly GCA_949628195.1 of Phasia obesa. Classification (NCBI taxonomy): domain Eukaryota; kingdom Metazoa; phylum Arthropoda; class Insecta; order Diptera; family Tachinidae; genus Phasia; species Phasia obesa. Next base: position 114,805,511 of record OX451216.1, read on the forward strand.
TTATAAACGCAACATTAATAAAACCGTTTCAGTCTTTAAACGCCAAACATGGTGCCAACCAAAGTTGTCGCCGATGTCGCTATCGGCGTGCATCGGAAAGTGTTTTGGACGAATTGAAACATACGTCATCAAACGCCAAATCAGATTCAGCCGAGTGTATACGAACGCCACCCAGCGGTTTACTCAAACAAACATTAAAAAAGACAACATCGTCTTCGGCAGGTGGATCGGGAAATCGTAAAGTTTTACTGCGAGAGCCAGTTCTAAAAGCTCTACAGACCTGTTTACATCCACACAGTAATGTACGAAGAAAATTATTGGCTTCTGCTGGCACCACTAAAGGAACAGCTGGCAACGATGGTCCATTGATCAGCAAAGGTATGTCGGATTTTCGCGATTTAATTGATGAGTGCCGTAATCTGTTGTCCGAAGATGTTGACTTTAGTGGTAGACTTAATCAGTTGAGTTTAAGCAATCGAAATTCAAAGAATTTTACAACAATGCAATCACCCAAAATACAAAGTAATAATAAATCGCGTAACAGTAAAAGACCAGTTCTTAATGCGGCTACATTGCCAATGGCATCACAAGAAGCAACAGCAATTAATGATCATCACCAAAATGCTCATACCATGCCTTTGCTCCAGTCACCACTATTAGGTTCCAGTATTTCCAGTGCAAACATACAGCAACGTAACTTAAGCAATTTATCACCGGAGCAAGGTACAAGTCATGCTCGCTACAACACAACCTGTTCTCAACAGGCTGGAAATTCAGCTTCTGCTGCCGCCGGTGATGATGTAACCATTGACGAACTGGCTAGCTATTTTGATACCCTCGTACACATCCCCAAAAAGATGTCCACAATGGCTGAAATGATGTATATATAAGAAAATAGAAAAATGTATGTGCATGTTTGTTGTTTTTATGTCAAGAGTGTGATTATTTTATTTTGTGCCAGAAAAGTAAAAACATGCAATTCTATTGTATTATCCGAGATAGATGTATCTACCTTGGTATTATCAATCAACAATTCTTCTTTCTTAAGAAATAAATACAACATTTATTTACTTCAAATCGTAACAAAATATTAAAGCAAATATAATATTTAGCCGGAAAAGGTGTGAATATCAACAGATAATGAAAACAAATTTCTTCAAAATAAAACTTTCTCAGACTTTCTCCTGTTGGACAAATCTTAATCTTATTAATTTAAAAATTTTTACTAATTGGAATAATACACAAAATATTTTGTGTAATGCAGCTCGAAAACATAAAACTATTTAGAGGGTAGAAAATGTAATTACAAAATAAAAAAATTAATTGTTACTTTTAAATTTTTTGTAAATTTAGCTTGTATTCGAAATACCATAGGGGAGAATATACTTTTGCACGATCGAAACCGAGAAAGCGAAGATGATGTTCGAAATACTATAAAAAGAAACACTGCCCGAACGAATGCCTAGGCAGACGTAATTTTTAACCTTCAACGGGTTAAAATTTTAATGGTTTTGAATGTTGTCCAAAAGAAAGTTTCATAAGCTTTTATATGATACGTATTTTGTTCAATTTGGGGCAAAATATACTGCAACCCATTACTTGCGATAAGTTATGGATTGCAGCTGGTTTTGTACTTAATATTTTTTAGCTGTTGAAATTTATATTTTCTATTGCCCAAAAAACTTGGTTTTTGTTTTGGAGCTGCCCCAAACGAAATTTGTTACAATTTTATAACGAAAAGCGAATTTTAGAACAATTAATCATAAGTTCTCACAGATATTAAAGACTAGCACAAATTAGTTAAATATTAGAAATTCTGCAAAAATCAATTGAAATTAAAAAAAGATATTTACATCTGTCGATGTTTTGTAAATTGAGCGATTTATTTTATTCCAAATTAAGTTCGAACAAAATATAAAAGAGAAATGTTGAATTAGCAAATAATAATTGCATTCAATTTACTTTTGACATGGTTCATACACTCGAAAGTAAAAGTGACGTGATTTTAATTTACGGAAAACAAAAAATCGAATTCCCTTTTGATTTGGAAAAAGTTTCTCGGATCAGAATGAAATATGAACGCGAATAAGGGAGTTCAAACTACTTTATAAATTTAGAAGTGTATAACACTGTTGTGTAAACCGAATCCGACTAACTTTTGCGACTTCAAAACAAGTCTGTTTTCTGTTATCAAAATCTCGTTATTTTACTTTTGGGGTTATGAACCTTGTCGAAAATAAGTTGAGTACAATTTGTATTTGTTTCATGTTAAATTCGTAATAAAAAAATAGTATGGTGAATGTAGAACTACATAATTTTGATTTTTTTATTTCTATTTTACAATTTTACCTGTTTTCAATTCAATCAGAATATAGAACAGGGACGATAGTATGTGTTTTTAAGTTTTGGTACTTTTTCAATAGAACTTTGTTGAAGTTATCATTTCCTTTTACCATTTGCATCTACTTTCATTTGAGGAATGTTTTTCATACGTACATACACACATACAAAAAAGCATGAATACATTATCGCACTATCCGCTATCCATAATCATTTTTTATAAATATTAACTGATATCTACTAATATTAATCATTATTTTTAGTTTTAATAATCATTTTATACATGTATCAGTTTTTAAGATGATGTTCATTATATTGAAAAACTTTATAACATAAATTTATATAGATATAAAATGCTGTGTATCAAATTAATGTTTTCTATGATGAATGAATTTTATTGTTTTAAAATAAATGTGTTAAGAATTATAACATGCCTTATTGCTTATTGATCATAAAATGCACGCATAACGCGTGTTTTGCATTCATCTGGGTTGATACTTAGTTGCCAGAAAACTTTGTTTTGCATATTTAAAATTTAAGAATCGCAATTGTTTTAAAATTACCACTAAGAATCAATTGAAACATTTCGAAAAAGATAGAAGTCACACTTTACCTATAATATAAGACTCGGCAACGCATCGTTTGTTTTAAAAAAAATAAATTTTTGAAAAAAAGGGAGGAAGCAAACTCTAGTCAATTTTTTGTTCTACACTAAGAAGTGGGTTTCTCGTTAAAAATTTATAGTGCCTAATATAGTTGTCAACTTTCACTATGGTAAACATTCATTTAATCGGATTTTGATTTTATACGGGAAAATAATTAATCGATTTTTGAATTTACTTCGATTAATCGATTAAGATTTTTATATAACTCGAATTAATCGCGCATATTTAAAAAAAAAATTGTGTACAATGAGAAAAGACAACCATACAAAATTGATTAACAATATATGTATTTTATTATTGACAACTTGTAGATGATTTTTTTAAATGTTTTATTGATTGGTTTATTTCAGTTAGCAAATTATTTTCATTGCAGAAAAATATTTCAGCATAAATAATATAAATTGATTTCATAGCTTTTTGGTAATATAAAATATGAATTAGGTACCCCAGGCTAGTAGGTAGTACGTTAGCCTTTGAGTGTGGGAGTAGTGTAAGTATGTTAATATTTTTTATTACGATGTTCATAAACTGAATGAAAAAAGTTTGGGTAAAATACATGGGGTATATATTATTTTTCCTCGTATGTATACTCAATACGTCTAGATCGAAATTATTCTTAAACGAACAAATAAGAAGTAAAAAATTAAAGATCTTAATAGAAATCAATTTTAGTCGATTTGTCGATTAATCGATATACAGGTATGTTCTGTAATCCGAAACCGAGTGAAATTGAATGCGAATGAAATTTTAAATTATCATAACTTTTAAATCTTACAACATTTTGATATTATTTTTTATACATTTGATTAAAGACCATTCACATAACTTCCTTGATTGCTAATGTTTTAAAATAATAGGCGCAACTAAGTTATATTTTTCTTTAAAAATTTATTCGATTTCAATTTTACTCGGTTTGTGCCGATTTACATTATGCAACTTTTGTCGCTGCAATTCCTCATTAGTAGGCGAGAGGGGAGAGAGGAGTTGAAAAGGGTACACATAATAGATAACACATAGATAGTCAACTGAAACGTCAAAAACCTAAGTGTCAAAAAACCTAAGTCTAAGAATGTATTGGTAGGCAAAATTGTATAAGTGTTGGTTTTAAAAAAAATTTCCCACAGCACCTAAACTGCACATAGTTGTATAAAATATTTGTAGGATAAGCCGAATAAAACGTCTTTTCGGTTTCACAATCAATTTATTAATAATAATCCTCTTAGAACTAAAAGCTTAAAGACCTGCTTTGTATATTCTTACTTATGTTAAGTTACATTGGTAAAAAAGAGATAGATATAATTGTAAAGAATTATCTAGAAAATATACATACATATAAATAATAAAAACCGTTATCTAACGCTACAAAATAAGAAAATGAATAGAATGAAGAATAGATAATAAAGACCGCATTGCCAACTATACTAAAGATAAAACCTAAATGTCAACACTGGCCACTAAGATATCGCCTACAACTCGGCCATCCTGACCATGAGATCACCTGATCTCACTCCGTGGTTTTCGACCCGTCACGCCCCCTAAGCCACGGGCGCATATTTGATGCAGACCATACCCCCCTATAGGGTACACGAGATTGCTGAAACCCGTCTACATCCTCAAGGAGATATCGATCATTGTGAAGAACCCTCGATATTTTATAGGGACCCCTAAAACTCGGTGTTAGCTTCCGAGATACACCTGCCGTTGAATCAAAGTTCCTCACCATCCTCTGTCTCTCCAGTGCTACCTGTCTGATCGTTTCAATATTACCTCGTTGAAACTTATTTACCTCGTCCAAGCATTCCCTCAATGTGTCGACAACTTCCCCTCTTTGTTCCGTCCCAAAAAGCATCTCGCTCGGACGTTGTCCGATAGACCTGTGAATTGTATTGTTAAGACTATACTCAACCCGTTCCAGTACAGTGTCCCAAAAAATTCCGTTTCCAGGATCGACTAGTTTTGCCAACATTGGACCTATAGACCTATTTACCCTCTCTACCTGCCCATTAGCCTGAGGCGAACCGGTAGCTATTAATATGTGAGAAATGTTCCTAGTCGACAAGAAGTCTGCGAAATCCTTAGAAGTAAAGCATGCACCTCTATCACTTATTATAGACCTAGGTCGGCTATAGGATCTGAAATAATCACTCAGGGCTGAAATGACTTCCTTGGCGTTCGTTGTCCTTGTTGGATACAGTCTTACAAATTTCGTACAGGCATCTATTACGACGAGAATGTGTTTCAACGATCGACCATTGTCTACTGGTCCGTAATGATCAATGTGTATGACATCAAATGGCTTATCTGATTTCGGTATACTGTGCAAAAGCCCCTCCTTTCTCCCATTCTTAGGAGAGTAGACTATACAATCCAGACAATTTCGTATGTGGCATGCAGCCTTCGCCCTAATTTTGGGGAACCAATAAGTTTTCAAAATTAAATCAGACATCTTATCAATGCCGACATGGCCCATTTCGTTATGGTACTTGTACAAAATTTGGCCCTCCATTTCCTCCGGTACGTAAAATAACAGATTACTACCATTTTTCCTATACAGTACTCCATTCCTCATCTCGTACAAAGCATGCTCAGTTTCCTGAAGACTGTCCTTTAACTCCTTAATTTTCTCGTCCCTGTTCTGACATATCACCAGATTCTCCTCAAATGTATTCGACTCGATTACCATAATACTACTACACATACTTAGTGCATCGACATGCTGCATCCTACTTCCTGACCTATGCTCTAATTCATAATCGTAATTCTGAAGCTCAAGAGCCCAGCGTGCTATTCGTGGATTTAGCTCCTTTCTACTCAGCGTCATGGTCAAAGAATTACAATCAGTGACAATCTTAAACTTCCGTCCCTGCAAGTATATCCGAAAACGTTTCAACGCATATATTATGGCCAATGTCTCGAGCTCAAAGCTATGATATTTAGATTCAGTGTCAGTCGTCCTTTTTGAAAAATAAAAAATCGGATGGAATTTGCCATCACTCTTCCTCTGTAACAGGACTGCTCCAAAACCAATAGAACCTGCATCGCAGTGAAGTTCAGTCTCATCCCTGGGATCTAGAAGGGCGCTTCCATCATTTTCTCTTTCAGCAATTCAAAAGCCCTCAACTCTGTTTCCCCAAATACAAACTTCCTATCCTTTTTCGTCAAATCATGTAGAGGTTTCGCAATAATCGAAAAATCTTTCACAAACCTACGAAAATACGAACATAAACCTAGAAAACTCTGCACTGAATGTTGTTTATCCGGCACTGGAAAATTCCTTATCGAAAGGACCCCTTTATCATCAGCCCTAATTCCATTCCCATCAATCGTATACCCCAAATACTTTACCGTTGTCTGAAAAAATTCACACTTATCGCTCCTAAGTTCCAAATTGTTCTCGACCAACCGCACAAAAACTTCCTCTAAAATTCTGAAATGCTCATCTAAGCCAGTTGTGGCTATCATTATATCATCCAAATAAATTATGACCCTATCATCCTTAACCATATCCGCAAAAACTTTATTTACAAACCTTTGGAAAACAGAAGGTGCGTTCCTCAGGCCAAATGGCATCCGCAAAAATTCGAATTGCCCTAAAGGTGTAATAAACGACGTATACTTCACCGAATCTGGGTGCACAAAAACATGCAAAAATCCATTCTTCAAGTCTAGCTTTGTAAAAAACTGTTTACCAGAAAGCCTATCCAACAGGTCGTCTATTAAAGAAATCGGATAGCTGTCCTTCAGCGTCATTTTATTCAAAACTCTATAGTCAAAACACAATCGTAAATCTCCTGTCTTCTTCCTAACTAATACTATTGGTGACACGAACTCCGACTCACTCGGCCTTATGTATCCCTTTTCCAAATTTTCATCCAACAACTTTTGCAACTCTGCCCTTTCCGCATACGACAACCTCCTTGGGGTGCAACTAAAAACCTTCTCATCGTTCAATTTCAGCCTTATTTCGCTATACACCTTTGCTCTTGTGGGGCGCTCAGGTCGAATGTAATAATCTCTATACATGTCAATTAATCTATGCCTACAAGTGAGTCCAAGGCTATCCCCTACAGTCAGATAAAATTCTTCCTCGACCCCAACGTCAATATTCATTATAGCTCTTTTAAATTCCTCCTCCGTCTGTAGTACACCACCACTAGCAGGCAATGTCAACTTAAACCCTGCTTTGTCCAAAAAATTTCTACCAAGTACACAATCATATGACATCGTCCTGTCTGATACTACTAACATTTCAAAATCAATGTTGACGATAGGGTACGTCAACAAGCGCATAACACACAAATTTTCCAACAATATCTAGTTTAGATTCATTTATTCCAAAAAATTCACTAAAAGAAAACAAAAGTTCATCAAAATTAATAAATTCAAAAATACTCGATCGCCTCACAAAACTTACAGCACTACCTGAGTCCATTAAGCACTCTAAAGAAAATATATGATTAAAATTAGAACTAATAGAAAACTTAAAATACCTTACATATTTATTTTCATCCACCATTTGAACGGTTCCTTTTCTTTCTGGGCAGCTTGCAACAAGATGGTCTTTACTGCCGCATCCAAAGCAGGCTCCTAGCTCTCGTTTTGGCTTTTGACACTCGGAGGCAAAATGCCCAATGGAGTTGCAATTGTAGCACCTGAACTTGTTTTCTGCATTGTTCTCGTACTTGCCCTGAAATTGCTGCCTAGGACGTCTTAGCTCCACCTTTGAGAACGCGTTGAGTAAGCGTGATTTGTCTGTGAAGCACTGTAGGCTTGCTTGGACCCTGAGTTGTGCATCAGGAATGCCCTCTATGATGTAGTCGATGAGTTCATCTTCATCAATCCCAACTTTGTTGGACAGGATAATCTTTTCGTTGTAGTAGTTGGTAAAAGACTCACCATATCTCCACTTTCGGTTCTCAAAGTTTTTACGCAACACGAGCTTGTTTTCTTTAACGGCAAACATCCTATTCGTTTCGTCCAAAATTCTACTTATATCCTCGAAGACAAAATTTTGGTTCGAGTGTAACCAGGCTTGAGCTCTTCCGCGCAACTTACACATCAAAAGAGCCTTCACAGAACTTTCGTTCACTTGATATAAACCGCAAATATTTTTAAACTGATTGACCCAAATGTCTGGGAAAATTTCTCCGTCGTACTCGGGGATCATCTCCTTTATGGTGTTAAATGGGAGAACCATTGTACCTGTTCCGTCGTTTTCACTTTCATTTGTTTTAGATCTCTCTCTATCATTTTCAGTAATATTTTCTAGACCCTTTTCTTTTTCAGCTATCATTTTCAATAAGTCACGCTCCCTCTTCAGCAACTCTTTCTCACGTACGACTAGCTCCATTTCTTTTTTTAACAGTTCATTTAATAAAACACTGACACTTGTCTGTTGCTTTCTGTTTGACACACTCTCATTTGTTTGTTGTTTTACTCTTTCACACTCATTTGTTGTTAAAATCATTCCACCGCTTGCATCTTCGCACTCATTTTCACTCGACAGCTCTTCCGTTTCTATGGGACATTCGCCTCTTCTCTCGTGTGGTAACTCGTTTAATCTTACAATTGGCACTCTTTGTACCCGAAGAAGGCAGGTTGAGACGCTGTAGCCATAACCTCAACTGGGCAACTGTATAGTCTTCACCACACACTGACTCCATGCTAACTTTCAATTTTAACTTTTCTATTTCAGTTTTAACTTTTCACTTTTTCCTTTTATAAAATAGTTTCTCTCACAGCAATTACAGCAACGTAAAAAATATGGTTTTCTTTATTTTTCTTAGAAACTTATTTTATTCAGTTTAAATTTTTACTTTTCTTTTCCTTTTAGTAATTACAGCGAAACAACAAAAAAAATTGTCCTTTTTTCCAACGTTTTCTTTAATAAAAATCTCTTTTACTTTTATAAATTTAAACTTTAAAATTTTCCTCGAATCCCACTTCTGATTTGTAGGATAAGCCGAATAAAACGTCTTTTCGGTTTCACAATCAATTTATTAATAATAATCCTCTTACAACTAAAAGCTTAAAGACCTGCTTTGTATATTCTTACTTATGTTAAGTTACATTGGTAAAAAAGAGATAGATATAATTGTAAAGAATGATCTAGAAAATATACATACATATAAATAATAAAAACCGTTATCTAACGCTACAAAATAAGAAAATGAATAGAATGAAGAATAGATAATAAAGACCGCATTGCCAACTATACTAAAGATAAAACCTAAATGTCAACACTGGCCACTAAGATATCGCCTACATATTTTGTAAAAACAGAATATATGAATTTATGAATATATGAATTTTGTATTTTTTGCTAATATAGTTATGTGCGAAAAACGTTAGATTGAATGCTAATTTTAAATATTGTTTATATTGATTTGAAAATTTTCCTCCCCTAAAACACAAAAAATGCAATACTGTGTAGAAATAAATTTCACTAAAGAAATGTCAACAAAATTAAATTTATTTTATATTAAAAATTTAAAATACGATAAATTGTTAAATAATTTTTTGTGCAAAAATTCAAAATTGTTTAAATACTTGTAAAGTGAAATGGAATAACGCGTAATAGTGCCTAAATGAGAATAAAAATTTTACTCCCCTAAGTGTGTTGAATCCACACCATACACGTACAGTGGATCAATAAAGTTTAGGCACATCATGATTTTCAAGAGTGTTCTGTTAATAACTTTGCATCTGGTTCACTTAATAAAATAATTTTGATATCGTTTTAAAGATTGAGAGTTATATTGACCATTTAAAACAAAAAATATTTTATGTCTTATTGTTTCTAATATACAAACTAAAACTTTAAAAACTAAAAAACAAGCTATGTCTATCTAAAAAAAGTTTAGGCACTTACTGCATTAATACCCTTTAATCCCTTGTATAACGGTAAATTTTCACTTTTTTATTCCAACTCATGTTTATGCACATGTTAAATCCTCAGTAGGTGAGGGTTTTAAATGTAAAAAATATTCTTGGTATTTAATTCGTGACGAAAACAGCAAAATGAGCAATCGTTCAGAAATTTCCGTAGATGTCCGTAAATTTATAATAAATCTTCATGCACAGGGAAAATCCTATCGCGAAATTGGTGTGATTGTACAGAGGCCCTATACCAGTGTAAGAAACATCATAAAACATTATGAAAAAACCAACAAATTAGAGCGTGAGAGGAGAAGAGGACGTCCAAAAAAATTTACATCTCGTCAGGAGCGTATCATTGTTGCTGCAGTGGCTGAAAATCCAAAGATTTCAGCTGTAGAATTGTGTCGGGAAATGAAGATAAGTTTTGGTGAAGACCTTAATCCACAAACATTAAGAAATAGCTCGCACAGAGCTGGATATCATCGAAGAGTTCCCCGTCGAACTTGTCTTTATAGACGACAAAATGGACAAGCACTCTTATTTAAATATTTTAAAAGAAAACTTATCTTCAAGTGTTGCGAAGCTGGGCTTAAATGGGAAATTCTTGTTCCAACAAGATAATGACCCAAAACATTCTTCAAATCTTGTGCAGGAATGGCTTATATACCACTGCAAATAGTTAAAAACCCTTCCGCAATCGCCAGACACGAATCCTATAGAGCAAAAACCCCGAATATACCGAAAATTTTCACATGTGTGCCTAAACTTTTTTTACATAGACTTACCTTATTTTTTAGTTTAAAAGCCATTGTATATTAGAAATAATAAGATATGAATTATTTTTCGTGTTAAATGGTCAATAAACCTATCAATCTTGAAAATAGCATGAAAATAATTTTATCAAGTTATGCAGATGCAAACTTACTGGCGAAAATCATGTTGTGCCTAGACTTTATTGATCCACTGTATGTGTGATGTAGCCACGTTTTTGACATTTGGAGAGTTGACCATCTATTAGCTAAATTACACGATGACATTTTTCATGAAATCAGTTGCATGAAACCGGTTTTGTGATGGCAAGAGGTGTAGAGAGGCAAGGAAAAACAAGAAATTTCAAAAGAGAATTGAAGAAATTTCATGAAACGATTTCATGGTGTAAGTTAGGTATATGTGTTTTATCTATGGTACACATCATAGATTACACATAGATAGTCAACTGAAACGTCAAAAACCTAAGTCTCTTGTCAAAAAACCTAAGTCTAAGAATGTATTGGTAGGCAAAATTGTATAAGTGTTGGTTTTTTTTTTAATTCCCCACAGCACCTAAACTCCCCATAGTTGTATAAAATATATGGTAAAAACAGAATATTTTTTTACGTTCAATTTTAGATGTTAAAATTAAATAATTCTTTTGATTTTTAATAAAATCATGAATTTTGTATTTTCCTTATTTATTTATGTGCGAAAAACTTAAGATTGAATGCTAATTTGAAATATTTGCTATATTGATTTGAAAATGTTCATCCCCTAAAAGACAAAAAAATACAATACTGTGTACAAATAAATTTCACCAAACAAATGTCAATAAAATTAAATTTATTATTTATTAAAAAATTTTAAAAACAATAAATTGTTAAATAATTTTCTGTGCAAAAACTCAAAATTATTTAAATAATTGGAAAGTGCAATGGAATATCGCGTAATAGAGCCTAAATGTGAATACAAATTTTACTCCCCTAAGTGAGTTGAATTCACACCGTACCCGTATGTGAAAAGACATTTGAAGCCACGTTTTTGACATTTGGAGAGTTGGCCATCTATGGTACACATATGCATGTACTCTTGAAATTCGTTTTGTACTCTCATTCGTAGTTTTAATTTTGAAGTTTAAAATGTATACATCCATACAAGTTGCTGCAATAAAAATTGCACGATATAAACACAAATGCAACATTAAAGAAGAAACGAGAAAGATTGCAGCGACAAAAGTTGCATAATGTAATTCACGTCATTCGGATTACAGAACATACCCGAAAATTTCTCCGAGTCATTTTTCATTTAAATTTTTTTTTTTCAATTTTTCTTATTTATTGCGATGATTGATCGAGTGGATACTTTAATATTTACTTTGTTTTGGAGGTACCACACCTACTGTTTTATTCCAACTAGTTTACCGCTCAACTATGCACATTTTAAAAAATCGAAATATTCTACCAAATATAGTTCCCTAGATAGACGATAATAATTTTTCACTTTGTATAGGAGGTACCAAGGCGAATATATACAGGTGATTGCAGGGCTACAACAAGTACAACAATAAAAAAACAACAGGCAATTTGTTTTTACAAAATATATGCCACTTGTCAAAAACATTCGTAGAAACAAAAAAGAAAAAATAAGTAAACAAAAATAATAAAAATTTTTCGGGCTGCAATAATTAACATACCAAGGAAGTTATTTTAAATCGTCAAATTGCACTCACGTATCTCTGTTGGCACCATCTTTGAGAAAAAGCAAATGCGTTATAATTATTATAGCTTTTTTCAATTTCAACAAAAAATTTTGGAATTTGGTTGTTGAATTTAACAAACAAGCTATTATTTTTTACACTTTAACTTTTGCAATACCGTTTGCATGAAACACCGAACTCCGCTTATTAATATTGTTGTAGCACTTTCTTAATTTTTTTTACATTATTTCTATTTTTTTTAAACATCCACACAATAAACAATTAAAAGAAAAATTTTAAATTTAATTTCAAAATTATTTTTGTTTTTATTGAATTTTTTGACATTTCTAAATTAAACAGATGATGAGAATTTTCGCCCGTGCAATCACCTGTTTAAATTCGCCTTGGGAGGTACTATGCCGTGTTTCAAACTAGCCATTTTTTCCACTACTCATTTAATACGAGGGTTTCCAGTACAAAATTTTATAGTTCTCAAGGTACACGAAAATAATTTTTCACTTTATATGAGAGGTACCTCGTCCACTGTTCTGATCCAGTCAGTTCTTTTCTCGACTTCAAATTAATTAGTTGGTTATTTCGAAAAAAATATCAATACTCCCTATATAGTGTTTCACCTTATATGGGGTTCCAATTCAAAACTAAAAATCTAAGAAATAATTTTTAAGAATTAGATTTAAACCAAATTAAAGATGAGCCAAATTAGCGGGAAAAAGTAAAGACTATGTGAATGTCAAGCATTTCCTTATAACTGTTCAAAAGTTTAGCTATTTTCACCAGCATCCGCCTGTTATGGGGACACCATCCAAGCCTCTGTCTATAACGGTTTCAAAGATATAGATCAAATAACATCATCTATTGGGTCACCCTTTAATTTACAATTTTAAATTTAAGACCTATTGTTATAGAGGACTTGGCCACAAAGATTCTTTGTAAATTTCAACTGTCTGTCTATAACGGCCATATACATAATATTACATGAACTATTGGGACACCCTTTAATTTATAGTTCCAAATATTTATAGTGTTATTGTACCAGACAAACTAGTGGACATTCTGCCTAATTTTCAAGTGTTTGTCTATAACGGTTCAAAAGATAGGGCCATAAAGTTACTTTTAAATTACATCATTTATGGGGACACCCTTTAATTTCTAAATTAAAATTGTATACTTGTTATAGTGGACTTTGCAATAAAGGTTTCTTGTAAATTTCAGCTGTCTGTCTATAACAGTTCAAAAGTTTAGCCACATACATAGAAATACATTAACTATTGGGACACCATTTAATTTCCAAATTCAAATTTTATACTTTTTATTATAGTGGGCTTAGCAATATAGGTTCTTTGTAAATTTCAACGGTCTGTGTACAACTGTTAAAAAGTACATCAAATTAAATGAACTATTGGAGCACCCTTTAGTAGCTCTGGGTCGGGGAACACGTGCGTGCGTGCGTCATTGTCATTATCGCTTAAAGTCAAGCAGGCCGTCCTTGTTGCTCGTCCTTCGAGTGGTTTGCGTCTCGTTCTCACACTGGCTGATTGGCGTCCGCGAATAGCTGTACTGCGGTTCTGTTATTGGTAGTTGTTTAATCAGCCACGTGTAATCGTTTGGTTATCGTTTATAACCTATAAATTTTAATTTCAATAAGTCTGACATTGGTGGAGCACCATTTTAAAAAAACTCAACTGTTAACTGGAGGAGCACCATTAAACTCAATTTTTAACTGGAGGAGTACCAATAAACTCAAGATTTTCACTGGAGGAGCACCATTAAACTCTTATTAATTTTTACTTAGCTGAATTTGGAGTCGCACTTCCTATACGAAGGTATAGGTCGCTTTACAGATTTTGGAGGAAGCTAAGACAATCACACCCTGACGCTTTGGGTTCGTACCTTTGCCATTTACCAATTTTTTTTGGGCAGAATCCAAAAAACAAACAAGATAAAAAAGGAAAAATGTGCTGCGCATGAATTTTAGACGCAAGTTGCGATACTTGCAGTACGATATTTACAGCACAAAGTCAAAATTAAAAATGTATGCCTTACGAGTCATCCTGCATGTGTACATCAAAGGATCTAGCACACATACACGATTTTGACATCCAGCATTTTGATCATGTCTAGGTCGCATAAAAACAACAAAATACAAACCGGACTTACTCAAAATTTCTAAGGAGATACAAGCACATTATTTTATTTAGTGCACTAAAAGTTTACTAAACATGCAGTTTTTTTAATTGTTGTAATGTTCATACATATTAGGCTCTTTGGCTAATAAGTTTGCCGACCACTGTTATAGAAGATATATTATTATATTATCGGGAATAATCTCGAAAAAATTTCTATCCTAATTGAACTTTATAATTAAAAAGTAAGTGTAGTTAAGTTCAATAAGTTTATCACATTTTATTATAAGAAAACTAAAAAAATAAAAAGTTAAGAATACTTATATTTAAAACTGTTTGTTGTTTTTGATTTATCACACTTTTCATAAAAAATTAATTACTTAAATTTTTTTGCACAAATCCCTTTAAATTTTGTGGCGGAACTATTCCCAAAATGTTTCATCATATTCACCATTTAATTTCCATTCTTAATACAGACTTTTTCCAATTTTCGAAGTTCATTTAGAATAATAGAAAAGGGAATGAGAAAAATTTCCATGGGAAATTTGTTTAAAAATAAGGGTACAGAAAATAGGGAGAAAATTCACAGGGAATTTCTATTCAGAATTAGATTAACTTTCATGTTGTAGGCTTGTTTTAGAAGCGGCGCAAGCAACTCATTTGATTTTCATTGTCGAAATCAACACGTATGTGTAGTGTATGTGTGACGTTGCGCCAGCAGAAATGTTTGTACCATCATATCAGAAAGAGCGCACCACTGTTATATACTGGGAACAAAACTGTTACGAACGACAAATTTCGCTGTGTAAATTGGTCATATGAAGCACAATAACGACGAAAAATAACAGCTGTTATAATTGGTAAAATTACTTATAGAGTGATCATACAAATTAATAATTCTTATAAAATGAAACAGTTACAAAAACACAGCTAAAAACAAATTTAATAGTTAACTACTATTTTGTACACTTATTTTAAAAGCTATAAAAATAAATTAATTATACAGATAAAAAAATTATTTACTAAAATATTTGAAACTAAAACCGAACATGGTCACATTGTACATTGTGTTCGCCGTACGCCGGCGTAAGAAATAGAAATAAATCTAATTCAGAGTTTGCCGCCTATGACGAATTGCGATCGACGTCTAGAGCTGCAAAACAAATGATAGTCTTTTAATATCGATACTATCGTCAAATTTTAAATGGAAATACGAAGTTGATTAAGTGTATTCAACGTCACATTTGTAGCAACTTATTCGACTCAGATTGTAATGTACAAATACAAATAAAGTAAATCGTACTTTAAGTCATTTCAAAAAAAGAGTGCCACATTATTTAACTGATATGCTTTGGTAATAATTATTAGTAAACTTAAGCTATCTAAATCCGGCGGCTCTGCCAAGTACTGACTGTATCCTAAGCTCATTCGAGCTTTAATTTTTTACGTTGAAAAATAAATGTTTTAGATAGGTTATGTTAGGAAATAATTAATTAATTTTTTGATATTGATAACTGTTATTTACGGTCGCTGCATTGTGTGTATGTATTTTCTTCATATCTTAAGTCAAGAGCACCCACGGAAACTCCTATGGGTCTGTGACCTCAACCAGAATCTCACAAAGAGAACAAAACATGTAAAAATGTTATATCAGTAGCATACCAGCTTTCAACAAGGTAAGTTTGTGTCACTTTGCTAAATATTTCGCAAAGAGTAATGCATTTTCATTTTAACCACTTTTTTGGTTGGGGGCCTTTGCTTAAGTATAAAATAAAATAAAAAAAATATATATATATACTTTTACGTCCAGCCAGTGCTATACAAAAATAATGTTTGTTTCACGGTTGTTGCAATCATTTGCGGGTCATTCCTCTGATGTACGGCGAAGAAAAGCAGTAACTCTTCTTTTTAGTCGAATGTAACCAGTAGCGCAATTCACTAACTTTTAACGATCTAACACTTGTTAAATATATCAACATGTTTTTTGCTTGCACCAACGCATTTGCGATTCACTAACCTATGGTTAACTAATGAAAAATACAAACAAAAATAAATGGCAAAATGGCAAAATAGCGGAAAGAATTTACACCCATATTAAAAAAAAATAAAACTTATTTGAAATGTATTTTAAAATAACTTTTGTATGAAAAATTAGTTCTAAAATATGTAGATTTCAAATATATTTTATTTTTTATAAATATGGGAGTTAACATTTTACATTATACATCTAATGGCCGACTTTATCTTTTGATATTTTGATAAAGTAAACGACGCAAAAATAGTTGCAGTTAAATTAACAATACTCGACTTGTTAAGAAAAACAGCTGATTTAAAACAACATCAAATGTTATTAAAAACATTTCTGAATAGCTAAGTCTTTCGTTTTGTTGTTAAATTTTTTTTAACGAGTCAAGAATCGTTAAAATTGAATAGTGAATCGCACTACAGGTTCATTTAGAATGTTACGCGCCAAAGGGTTTGGATGAGATTCAAGCTTCTTTAGATACGTTTGTTTCGCTATTTCTGCTTTGACTGGCATGTTTAGATCTTCGATGTTCGAGTTTTTTATATACCAGGGAGCAACTGAAATCATGCGTAGAATCTTATTTTGGCGCCTTTAAATTTTTTCTACATTGCTAGCTGAGGCAGTGTCCCAAAATTGAATCCTATAAAACCAAATTGGTTTGAGGATCAACTTGTACTTTAGAAGTTTACAATCTAAGCTCAGGGTAAAGTTTCTGCCAATAAGCCAACTTAGTTGTACTGCTTTTAATTTCATTTGTGTTAACTTGAAATCAATGTGGCTTTTCCAGGTAAGGCGACGGTCAAGATTTATACCCAGGTATTTAACGTCTGAAAGCTGTATCATTTGGTTATTTATGCGAATAGGAGGGCATGAGTTCCTACGCAGTGTGAAAATTATATGAGTACATTTTTGTTCATTCACCATTTCTTCAACCATTTTCCCAAATTGTGTATGTGGTCTTGTAAATTTGAGCGCTTTTATAAATACTTCAAAAAGCTGTGTCAGTAGCAAATGTTGATGTGTGGACTCGGGTCCTAATTGACATATCAGATGTGTACAGTAAATATAAAATGGGTCACAAAATACTACCTTGGGGAACTCCAGCTTCAATGAGCTGAGGCGAGTTAAAAAAACTCCTTCTTTTAGTAAAAACTTTCGATCCGTTAAATAATTTTTGAGGTGCTTGTAGAAGTTTTCGGGCAAGTTCAGCTTTAACTTACAAGTATATTAGGCCTTCGTGCCAAACCTTATCGAATGCTTGAGAAACGTCGATAAAAAGCGCAGAACTGTATTTTCTTTCTTCAAAGGTCTTTTGAATTACATTTACTAATATGTGTGGTTGTTGGATCATACTACAGTGAACTCGCACTAACGTGAACATCCAGTAACATGAACATCCAGAAACATGAACATTCATTTTTTACATTTACTACTCTAAAACGTGAACAAAGAAGCTCGAAGGCTCTAAAACGTAAACATTTTTTTATTTATTATTTAAATTATTGTATATTTTATAAGTTCTAGGAAACCCCTTATAAGCAATTATAGATTTAATTGGCGTAGCATTAACCAAAAATAGTTAAAACTTCACTTTATATGAAAAAAACACAATCTGAAACGTGAACAAACTCGAAAACGTGAACACCCATGGTAAAAATTAGTTCACGTTTCTGCGAGTTCACTGTATGTTGTTTTCTGAAGCCGAATTGATGGTTCGCAATACATCCTTTCGCGCTAAATATACACAAATGTGTTTTATTTTTGGCAACGAATATTCCTAACAATAAACTGATAAAGAAATAGTTGGCAACAAGAAATGGGTTGGGTAACAGCTGAGGAACGAGGAATTTTTGTTATTTGACAAATTTACGGTTCTATTTATATTCCGGTTGGGGAACGATGCCAGACTTATAATTTGAAAGCCTTTTGAAAGCTAACATTTCAGAATAATCTACCAAGATTGAAGTAAAAAATTAAAACGACGCCGTAGAACGAGGACAAATGTGGTTCAACTCGAAAGCTTGTCATTTGATCCATGTAATTTTTTCAACTTAATGTCATAAACTTTACATCTTCTTTTCGCGATAACAGAGCTAAATTTTTTATTTTTAACAAAATGGTAGACAATTTACAATATGAGCTGACATTACTTTTACACCCCCTGTTACTGCGGTGAACAGAAAATATGGCATTCAGCCTCAGGCTTAATGACTTTTAAGAAGTTTATTATTAAAAAAAGAGCAGTTTAATTTTTTCAAGTATTTTGTTTTATTTTTTAAGGTGAAATATAACATGATCGAAGAAATTTATATTAAAAATACAATAATGTTAGTAGTATAATTTTCATAAACTATTTAGTTAATAATTATGGAAAGAAAAATGATGTATAATTTTTAAAATACATATCCATACATAAACATACATACATATGTAAAATTTTAATTAATTTAATAAATATTCCTACAACAGTGTTTTATTTTTATTTTTCATATATTTAATTATGACGACAACGATACAATAAAAAAAATATTTTTAATAATTTAATACATATCAATTATAATAAAGTCAACTGAACACTGTTTTGAAATTTAAAATATTTTGAAAGAAAAACTAAAAACTTATATTCAAGTTAAGAAATCAAGTACCAGAAAGTTGCATTCTTTTTAATCTTATCGTATAAAACAAAATGGAAAATCATGATCCAATAGCCACTACAGGATACTTTTGAGATGTTTAATAGTCGCTTAATTTTAAAATAAATATAAAGTTTTTTAATTTTTAAAGTGAAATTAAACGATTTTTGCTTAACTATATTTTACCTTAGCAAAAAAAATAATAAATCAGTCAAGTGCGAGTTAGATTCACATACGTAGGGTTCCGTACTATATTTAGAACAACTTTCAAAATTCAAGTTTTTAATTTTTTCATGCCTTATGGGGTACCATTTAATTTTAAAATTAAAGTCATATTCACGAAAATTGCAACACTATTGGAACACCCTTAAAATTTTAACAATTGTTGTAATAGCGGCCGTTTAAAGTTTACTCCTTTTTCAATGCTTTTTACGAGTGTTAATGAATACCTGTTACGACTCCGAAATTAACGACTACGACCGACCGGTAAACATCGTTAAGACCATTACACACTGAAAAACTAATTTTTTGAGGCCTGAAACCCTTGGCGGGTCTGGGACCACTTCCATTTGATTTCTCACTAATTAAAAGTAAAAATCCTTTAAAACGGAAAAAATTGTATTATTTTTTTCTGTATTATTTTTTCCTCGACTTACATGAAAAAAAACTAATTTTACATACGAATTCAGCTTAGGCGAGGTCCAGTACCACTCCCATTAGATTCTCCAGTAAATTTTACCGCCATTAAAAAAAATTCGATCAATCTACCCTTAGTTCCCTTTCCCTGTGCGCGGTCACAAGTGGACACATGTGACATAAGAATTATAAAGTTAATTTTTTAATGTAAAATGTAATAAATCAGTCAAGTGCGAGTTAGTCTCACACATATAGGGTTCCATACTATGTTTAGCACGACTTTAAAAATTCAAGTTGTTAATTTCTTCATGTTTTATGGGGTACCCTTCAATTTTAAAATTAAAGTCATATTGACGAAAGTTGCAACACTATTGGAACACCCTTTAAATTTTAGTAATTGTTGCAATAACGGCCATGGTAATACGCTTTCTATAAAAATATCAGGTGCCTACCTATTGCGGTTCAAAAAATAGGTAATATACAGTGGTGTTTCATAAAATAGAGCCACCCTTTACTACATATTTCGAAAAAGAAAAAAACATACTTAATCTTCACAACAAATTTTAAGCTTTACATTTTTGTTAGACCGAACAATGACCAACTAAACTACTATAGACCTGTTTTAATAAAAAACTTAAAATGAAATAAATACGTAAAAACATTCGAAATTCAAGATTTTAGGTGTGAAAATAGAGCCATTCACTTCAATTATCTTCAACTTCAATTATCACATCACGTAAAAACTACTAGATGGATTTTAACAAAATTTTGTGAGGTCCCAATATAGGATACCTTTTCCGCAAACATATCTTAGAAATTGGAGAAAAAGCAGTGAAAGTATGCAGTTGAACTAACCGGATATGAATAATTTACTTTTTATAAAGTAAAAAAATACATCAACTGATACGTAGCATGTCTTAAGGCGGAACTAAAATCGCTATGGCTATGCTAGCTTAAAACTCAATTCGCCTAAAGAACACCAGAAGCGCTTGCGAAGCTTTACTATCGCACTAACCGTCTGTCTTAACTACTATCCCTTTCTAAAGGAAGTAACACAGTTAATATAGGCATTAATTGCCTGAGTGTTACTTCTCGTAAAAAAAAAACTAAAAACGTAAGGGTGTTTGGTGTGGATTGCTTTCAAAGCAAGTCGAACTAAATATTGAAGGACGCTGACGAAGTGGCGGGCACACCTAGTTTTGCACCAACAACCTAGTGTTGCACCAACAAGACCATTTGAACAGCATTCTGTCAGATTTTTTTGCCGAAAGATAGGTGCCGAGTTTATTAACATTTACCAATACGTAGGAGACAAAGATTATATAAAAATGACTGCACTACGAAAAATTAAAATACAATTTAAGCAAGTGAAATACCTATTTGGTTTTTCCGAACTACAATAATACAGTTTCTATATCTAAGTATGTACATATATGCATGCAATAGTTTTTTGTCATGTATTCCCCGTAAGCAACTCAACTAACTTTTAATGCAACCAGTAGTGATACTGGGATTATTTTTATCAAAAATAATTGACTTTTTTACCATTGTGATGTGCTAGGGTGAAGTCAGTTGTCTTACTGACTACTTAGAACTTAGCTTAAAGATAGTCAATTTGTAGTTAACACATAAAATGCTCAATGGTCAGTAAGATATGTATGTATATGCTACCAAATAACATTATGACACAATCTTAATTTGAAAACACAAAAGAACGCAACGGATTTGACTCAAATTTTCATTTTATAATTTAAAAAAAGAAATGAAAAATATTTTAAACAAAGTTGTCAAAAATAATTTTATTTGTAAGTTGTAGTGAGCTTATAGTTAGGTCATAAACAAAGACCCCCAACCAAAAAAAGTGGTTAAAATGAAAATGCATTGGTTTGCTAAATATTTAGCAAAGTGACACAAACCTACCTTGTTGAAAGCTGGTATGTTACTGATTTAAAATTTTTACATGTTTTGTTCTCTTTGTGAGATACTCGTTGAGATTGTGTATGTGCTTACAGACCCTTAGGAGCTTGCGTGGGGGCTCTTGGTCATAAAAGTTAACTTAAAGTCTGTTATTTTCGTTTTGGACTACCATTTTGCTTGTAGGGAAATAATGAAATATATGTACATACACTAAAAGAAAAAGATGCGGGCTAAAATTAAGCTATATCGGGCTTGTTTTTAGAATGGCCTAATTCTGTTTAAATGAAGTCTGCGTAAAACTAAAAGAAACCTAAAAGTAAGAACGGCAATCTTAAAACAAGATAAAAAGCTTAAAACAAGAAAAAAATCTGAACTTAAGAATGAAATTCTTGATTTTAGATTAGATCAAGAATGGAATTCTTGCTTCAAAAGGATGCTTCCGAAAGGATTTTAAAACAAGAAAATCATTCTTCGTTTGTGGAGATTTATTTTAGTTTTTCTTCTAGCCCATTCAGGCTGCCAAGAAATTAAGTCATTTCGTGATTTCGGTCGAATCAACTTGAAATTACGTAAAATATATACATAATATACATAATTGTACATGAATTTTGTTGTAGTGTTCTTTTTAATATTCGTGTATATTTTAAATCAATACGAAAGTGTTGTGCGAAAGCTTTTTGCTAAATAATTAAATTATACAAATGTAACTAAACGTGATCAGCTGTTTGCGAAATTAACTCAAATGTCAAAAAGACCAGTATGAACACTTTAGATTTCGTTCGTAATTTCAGCTCGAAATTACTTAATTTCGTGGCAGCCTGAACGGGCTGGGCTATTCGGCGTGTGTACTGTGTATTGTGAAAAATATTTTAACTGTGTTTAATCGAAAATTGTGAAGTAATTAATATTGATGAAAGTTCCGCAAATAATTGGATGACTGTAGCAATTGAAGCAGTTGTTCCAGCGGAAGAAAACAGTTTGCAAGTTTCGGGGGAAGAAACAATAGAAAGCGGATCATGCTTTGCTCTACAAACTTTTCAAAAGGAAATATGTGGTATGCCTTTAGAAAATTCAATTATTATTAATTATTTCTTAGCTGTTAAGAAAGCCACACTTGATCTCTTTGAAATAAAAGCTTTTTTGCATCAAAATGAACATAAGTATTTATGTTGTGTGTTACCGAATTAATATAAATTAATATTTCACAATCATTATCACTCATATGAAATTGAACCTAGACTTAGTTCAAAAACAGAAAATGTCAACATTATCAAGCATTTAAATATATCTAATAAGAAATATATTAATTAATTTGTATAATATAATTGTATATTGAATAAAACTGAACTAAACTAAAAACTCTGTTAATTATCTTTTATTTTGTTTGCTGGGTTGGTGGGATAAAGTACATTCGAATTTCCAAAAGCATTAAATTAAGAACAAACATTCTAGAAATAAGAATAAATATTCTTAAATTAAGCCTGAAGTAGACTTGAAACAAGCTTACATGAAGCTTGTTTCAAGAATGCAAAACTTCTAAAATAAGATTTGTATTCTTAAAAGCCGAATGAGGAAACTTAAAAATTATCGTTCTTAAATCAAGAATATCGTCTTTATTTTAGCATTTTCGAGCTTAACAGGCTTTTATGACGTTTTCGGCTTGTTTTAAGCCCGTTTAGCTTAAATTTAGCTTGTTTTTTTCTCTGAGTGTATGTATTTATAAGAAAGCATTTTTTTGTATATTTCAATGGCTTTATAAATATACAGTCAGAGACTAGAGTTTAAATTCACCTCAAATTTGTACGTTTAAAGAAAATTAAGCGTTTCAGCAAAACTCAAAGTATGCAGTTTTACTTGTCCTAATAAATAAAAAAAAACAATAACAAAAAATATAACTACAAACATAACAGTAATTCTTAAAAATACGATAAAAATCACTGGACAAAACTTTAAATACAACCATATTTACATCTTTGAATGTTATTACATTTTTTAAATAATTTAAAAAAAGGAAAACATTTCAATGCTTTGTTGGACCGCTATGGCTATCGGTAACTGCCTGCAAGCGGCGTGGCATAGAAAATACAAAGCTTTCTGTTTCAGAAAGCGATATTTCTGACCAGATTTTTTTAAATAATTCCTTTAGCGACTCTTTGCTTGTTATTGAAGTTTTTTTGCTAATTTCCGCTTCATTAAATCCCAAACGTGCTCAATTGGGTTTAAGACTGGTAATTAAGGTTGGCTATGGAGCTCTTTATTAAATAAAAGCGGTGTGTTTTGGATCACTATCCCGTTGAAAGATCCAACGGGGTCCAAGGCCCCCATGTTGACTCATTATGTCATCACTAAACCCCGGCGGCTCCAATCGTTCCGAAACCATCACATTGCCACCTCCATGTTTTACCGTAGAAACCAAATTTTGTGTTCGAAGGGCAGTGTTTGGTTTGCGCCAGACTTTTGCACGTCCATCGCTTCTAAATAAGTTAATTTTGCTCTTGTCTGCAAAAAGAACTGTTCTCCAAAACTCAGCGTCTTTGTTTTTATACTTATTTACAAACTCTTGTCTAAGTCTTATGTTTTTTTCCACTTTTCAGTGGCTTCTTTCGAGGAACTCTGGTTTTATATCCATTTTCTCAAAATGCTCTTTGTACAGTTCTTGGATGTACATACTTGTTGCAGTCATTAGCGACATCTACTGCGAGTTTTGGGGTACTTTTTCTTGGATTCTCTTTCACTTCTCTTACGATGTGGTTAATATCACGATTGGAAAGTTTTTTTAGTCGGCCGCTTCTTGGCATATTTTTTACTGAATCAGTTTGCTTATATTTTCTAATTATATTTTGAATACTAGAAAAGGGTACATTTAACAGAGCTGTAAACGAATCATTCATTTTTGAATTAAAATGAGTTGCAATTCATTTTTCAATTCAAATGAATCTAAAAAATGAATTGCAATTCATTTCCAATTCAAATGAATTTGTTAAATTGAATTGCAATTCCTTTTACAATTCATTTGAATTGATTTTGAGTTAATTCAAATGAATTAGAACAATGAATTGCAATTCAATGAATGAAATCAAAAATGAGTTGCAATCAATCAAATTCAAAATCTAAAATATTTTATATGTTTACAAAATAATGAAATTAAAAAGCAAAGGTATATTTAATATTTTATGTTTTAACAGACAAACCCTCTATGTTGATTTATGTAAATGAAGTAACAAGCAAACTTGATTACATTAAGAAGATCTCCTTAATAAGAAAATTACGAATATGATTTACTCATGATCATATAGGAACCTAATAAAATCAATAAGAAATACCTTTTTAAAAAAGAATGATTCATTTACAGCTCTGACATTTAATAATTTTTCTATTTATCGATAGGAGTTCCTTCTTTAAAATGTTTTAATATTAAATGTTCAACGCTGGACACAGTTTCTTACCTTTGCCCATAATTTTCAATAGAACTTCCAATGCTGGCAATGAGAACGCTACTAATAACAAGTAATGGCTTGTAAGAAAATAATTTGATCAAAACATAAAATATAACTGTACTTTGTTTTTGAGAAATGAAAGGGAGTTTTTTTTGTTTTGCAGGATGTATTTAAAAACTTTTGCCCGCAGTATTTTGTTGTTATTGTGGGATTTACGGTTACGATTGCAATGTACAAAGAAATTTTAGTTTTTATTCTGTTATTTATGAAGACAAATAAAATTTATAGGTTAAAGTTTTTCGGAAATGTTTACTTTTTATTAAACAAACAATTTTTGAGATGTATGTATTAAAACTTTAGTCTCGGACTGTAGATTACTTACATGGATCATTTGGGAGTAATAATAATATCTACTTTAAACTCCATGTGAGTCTGAGAGATATATTGCAAATTACGACTGAGATCTTAAATTTTTTAGAAATAATGTATGCTTTTTCGAATAGGTAAAACGGGAATGGCGAATTGGTTTCTTCCCCAACGGAATGTGTTAACTCGTCCACAGTTTGAATGAATGGATTTTAGAATTTTATATAAAGACTATGTTGCAACGTCTCGGGTTATTTACTCAGGATGTTGAAACCAAGGGATGGGTACCTCTATATAAAGTAAAAACATAAACCAAAAAATGCTGGTGCCGAAATCATAAATGTGTGCTGGATGCTTTGATGTACACATGCTGGATGACTCATCAGTGTTTCATTTTAAATTTGATTTTGTGCTGTCAACATCGTGCTGCAAGTATCGCAACTTACGTCTAAAATTCATGCGCACCACATTTGTTCCTTTTTAATCTTGGAGATTTCCATCCTGATGTTGTTTTTATTTCATTACAAAAAAATGACACATTGTTGATCATTTATATTACGGTCACTTAAATAAATTGTTCGATTTCTTTTTCTTCTGACATTTTTGGCAACCGCTCAACTTGAAATGTCATTTAAAATTTAAATTTGTGCGTGGTTGAAGAAATGTGGCATGCACATTAGACTTCGTGGATCCTGACGCGCTAGTTTTGTAAAATTTTGTCCACTAGATTTTTAAGTCCAAAATGTCTTAAATTTTGACTATTAATACGGGAAACTTTTGATATGCGTTTTTTTGATAGGATTTAAAATAAATTTTAAATCCTATCTCAAATAACCATACTAATATTATTTCTATGTGTTTTAATTATAAAGTCCTAAAAAATTACCACATCGCAATTTTTATCCCCCAAATATTGAAATGAAGAAAAAGTACCAGACACAAGTTTGATAATTTTACTATCTCAAAAGAATGCCATGCTAAACCTATTTATATGTGTTTCAGTAAAAAAGTTCCCAAAAAGTCTTACATATGTCCAAATTAATAAAAGAAAGAAATAATTTTTATTTTTAAGGAAAAAATAAAACTCAAGTAATAATTTTTATTTTCTAAGCGAAATATAAAACTTGGAAAATAATCCTTATTTTCTTAGTGAAATATAAAACTCAGAAAGTAATTTTTATTCTTCAATCAGAAAATAAAACTTAAACATCAATCATTAAATGGCGAGCAAAGAATAAAACTCAGACAATAATTTCTATTCTCTGAGCAGAAAATAAAACTCAGAGAATAATTTTTATTTTGCAAGCGAAAAATAAAACTCAACAACTAAACATTGATGTCCGAGGAAAAATTAGAACTCGAAAAATAATTTTTATTTTTGATTTTTTTCAATAAAACTTAAAAAATAAAAATCATTGGAGGAACGGACAGTCCTCTTAAAGACGATTGCAATGGTGTACTCCTTGTACATGTAGCATATCCCTAACATAATGATTTTTTTCTTTTAAAATGTGATGGATAATCATTATTTGCGATCCCTGATAAAAATTAATTTTTATGGGCAAAACGTTCCTGTGAAAAAAAAAATTTTTTAATTTTTTTGCCAATTTCCTAAAAATATTGATTTTTAAGCTTTCCAATGCCTCCCCAAGAATATTATTATAAAGATATTTTTGTAATTTGTTACTTTATAGTATTTTATTTATCTGAAAATAATTAATTTATTCATAGTTATAACTTATTTATGATTGTAACGGTAAATTTTATTTAAAATTATAACAATTAATTTATTTAAAACAACTTCTCCTTTGCACTAAGATGATGATGAGTGCCGTGGTTCTTCTTCGTCTGATTCTTCAAAGACCTCTTCCGAATCCGCGGTGGGTAAAAATCTGTTATTAGTTACTGACATAATTGATCACATATGTATTTATAAAGTTTTTTTCAACTTCTGTTGTAACAGTGTTATTCTGAATAATATTCCGAAAATAAATACATATGTAGTACAATTTTTTTTTAATTCTCCGGAGCGGGCAACAGCAACGTTAGAGGAGTTTTCCGTGGAAAATCACTTCATGGTTTCCAATCTACAGCTTTTTTTGTGACGAATTCCTGATGCAATACTAAATACCGTGCATTTATTTTTATCAATACCAGATCAACTTGACGCTTACATTTCCCTTTTTCCAGAGTTTTAATAATGACAATATTTCCATCAGCTAAAAACTATATTATGGATGGCAACGTTAGTTTCCAAATAGTAATGATATTGGCAACCGTGCTTTTCTGGTTGCTTAAAGTAGCTCTGGGTTGGGGACCACGTGCGCGCGTCATTGTTGCTCGGCCTTCGAGTGATTTGCGTTTCACTCACACTGGCTGATTGGCTTCCTCGAATAGCTGTACTGTTGTACTGTATATAACCTAGAAATTTTAATTTCAATAAGTCGGACATTGGTGGAGCACAATTTTAAAAACTTAAATTGTAACTGGACGACCACTATTAAACTCAATTTTTAACTGGAGGAGAACCAATAGATTGCAAAATGGTAAAAATCACCATCAGACAACAGTTTGAGCTATAAACACAAGAAATAGAAAATAACCCACATATTGATCGTGGTCTACAAACTTGGCAACCTTACATTGGCCGAAAAACGTCATCTAACGGGAAAACATGAACATGGCGTAATCTTGCCTTCTATCATTCTTGATTAGTAGTGTCATGTGTTCTTATTGCCAGCATTGGAAGTTCTATTTAAAATTATGGGCAAAGGTAAAGAAATTGAGTCCACCGATAAACATTTAATAGCACTGGTCTGCAAAAAAATTGCTCCCTGAACATAAATATGTGGAGTTCAACTCGTTAAACTCAAATCCGCATTCAGTTTTCGCGTATCACGTACACATTTTTTTGGACATGGCTAATATTTTCCCCTAAACAAGGCGACCCGCTAACTTATTTCTAAATAACTCTTTAACGGATTGTTCGACTTCAATAATTGAAACACCAATTATGTAAGTCAACTTTACGTAATATTTTTTCGTTTTCAACTGTTTTGGAGTTATTCAGAAATTGGTGACAAAAAAAAAACATTATTAATGAAAAAATATTTTTTTTGTTTTCAAAAAAACTTAAATCGGCAAATATTTTACATTTTTGTCCTTATTCGGAAAGCTAGGTAGGTATACTAGGAATAAAATAAGACATACATAAATGATGAAAATCGATACACAAATGTCACAATTAAGTGCAGGTACCTACTTTGACAAATTATGTAACATATTAAGATTATTAAATATTTTAATATCAGTATTTGATTTAAATAAGAATATTTCAAAAACTAGACGTGATCTGTAAACAGATTTGGATTCAGCACATAAAAGTACATTAAAATCACATAACAAGGTTCAAGCACCCTACTTTTTTGACGACCATTGTTATCACAATAACTACATATCTTTTTCCTTTTTCCTTTTCTATTATGAATAAATATGTTCCCTCTTTTTGAACTGTGGGAAGAGCAAAAAAATTCATCAATTAAAAAAAGGGAAAAAACTTTCTTATTTACCAAGTTATTTTTTCACTGCTATATTGAAGGGAATTTTCACAAAAATGTAAGTAATGTTTTCTTTTTAAATTAAAATAAAGTTTTAAAATGCACTTTATAGATGAGAAAACATAAATAAGTAACAAATGCAGAACTTGCTTACATTAATGGAAGGTAAAAAGGTGCTTATAACTAAAAGGCAAGCGGAATTTCCCGTTTTTCTTCCGCTGTTTTTGGTACATTAATTCAAATTGCACCTTTGTGCAATGGTACTAAAGGAAATTGTAAATTGTAAAAAGTTGGGTTTCATAATTTCCTTTAGTACCATACTAAAGGTAGACTGTGCTAATTGGACGTCGCAATCCTTTCCAATACCAGTTTGATATGCTTTGTAAGTTTGAGAATGCTTTGTAAGCACTTCCAACCAGTAACTAAAAGCTGCTTTATTTACCCGGTAGTATTTTTGAGACCTTTCAGTAAAAAAAAGGAAAACATAATTTAAAACTAGAAAAATGTTTCTGCATATTTACAAGGATTGTGGCAATTCAATTGGATTAGACACATCGCATAAATGCCTTCTTTCAATCTCTCGATTTCTCAGTTGTCGCTCATTTTCCTTAACTAGCATACTTTCCGCAAACATCCGAAAAGCAATACTATTCATTTTATATAATGTTATTTTTTATGTTTTCCCCTTTTAATTAATAAAAAACAAATTCGCTGATAAATTACTAAAAAATTAAATGACGCTAAGCAAAACCGCATATTTCGAAAATTCTATTTTCCCTCTCCCGTATTTTTCATTCCCGCGGAATTTATGATTTTCCTTGGGAATTAAATTAATTGGGCTGTTTATTTAAATAAGAATATCTCGAAAACTAGACGTGATATAAAAAATCTATAAACAGATTTGCATTTAGCCCACAAAAGTCAATTTAAATCCCATAACAAAGTTCTTGCTCCCAACTTTGTGTTTTTGACGATCATTGTTATCATAACAAATACGTATTTAATGTTCCCATATCAGTATTTAAAAATAAGAATATCTCGAAAACTACACGTGATAGAAAATCTGTGAACAGATTTGAATTCGGCACATAAAGGTCACATAACAAGGTTCAAGCTTCCTCCTTTTTTATTTTTTGCCGACCAGTGTAATATTAAAACATTTTAAAGAAGGAAAGTCCTATCGAGAAATAGAAAAACTATTAAATGTAGCCTTTTCTAACGAGTGATTTTTTAAGAGCTTGAGAACTTTTTTTTAAAAAAAACGCATAAAATTTGCAAAATCTCATCGGTTCTTTATTTGAAACGTTAGATTGGTCCATGACATTTACTTTTTGAAGATAATTTCATTTAAATGTTGACCGCGGCTGCGTCTTAGGTGGTCCATTCGGAAAGTCCAATTTTGCGCAACTTTTTCGAGCATTTCGGCCGGAATAGCCCGAATTTCTTCGGAAATGTTGTCTTCCAAAGCTGGAATAGTTGCTGGCTTATTTCTGTAGACTTTAGACTTGACGTAGCCCCACAAAAAATAGTCTAAAGGCGTCAAATCGCATGATCTTGGTGGCCAACTTACCGGTCCATTTCTTGAGATGAATTGTTCTCCGAAGTTTTCCCTCAAAATGGCCATAGAATCGCGAGCTGTGTGGCATGTAGCGCCATCTTGTTGAAACCACATGTCAACCAAGTTCAGTTGTTCCATTTTTGGCAACAAAAAGTTTGTTAGCATCGAACGATAGCGATCGCCATTCACCGTAACGTTGCGTCCAACAGCATCTTTGAAAAAATACGGTCCAATGATTCCACCAGCGTACAAACCACACCAAACAGTGCATTTTTCGGGATGCATGGACAGTTCTTGAACGGCTTCTGGTTGCTCTTCACTCCAAATGCGGCAATTTTGCTTATTTACGTAGCCATTCAACCAGAAATGAGCCTCATCGCTGAACAAAATTTGTCGATAAAACACATTTCGAACCGAACACTGATTTTGGTAATAAAATTCAATGATTTGCAAGCGTTGCTCGTTAGTAAGTCTATTCATGATGAAATGTCAAAGCATACTGAGCATCTTTCTCTTTGGCACCATGTCTGAAATCTCACGTGATCTGTCAAATACTAATGCATGAAAATCCTAACCTCAAAAAATCACCCATTAGTATTCAAAATATAATTAGAAAATATAAGCAAACTGATTCAGTAGAAAATATGCCAACAAGCGGCCGACTAAAAAAAACTTACCAAAAAGAATCCAATAATAAGTACCCCAAAACTTGCAGATGATATCGCTAATAACTACAACAAGTATGTAAATTAACTTATTTGGAAGCGATGGACGTGCAAAAGTCTGGCACAAACCAAACACAAAACATAGAGGTGGCAATGTGATGGTTTGGGGAGCGATTGGAGTAGCCGGGGTTAGGAATTTGGAATTTATTGATGACATAATGAATAAACATATTTACAAGAGTATATTGGAAAGAAATTTGCAAGCATCTGTCCACATCTTGGGCCTTGGATCACGTTGGATCTTTCAACAGGATAACGATCCCAAGCACACCGCACTTTCTGTTTAAGAATGATTGCTTTATTATGCTCCCAGGCAGCTCCATAGCCCACCTTAATCACCAAACTTAAACCCAATTGAGCACGTTTGGAATTTAATTAAGCGGAAATGAGTAAAAACTTCAAGAACGAGCAAAGAGTTGCTAAAAGAAGCTCTTAAAAAAATTCTGGTCAGAAATATTGCCTTCTAAAACAGAAAGCTTGCAGGCAGTAATCGATAGCCTAGCGGTCAAACAAAGTATTGAAATGTTTTTCTTTTTTAAATTACTTCAAAAATGTAATAACATGCAAAGATGTTAAATATGGTTGTATTTAAACTTTTTCCCAGTGAATTTGATCGTATTTTCATAAATTACCGTAATGTTTGTAGTGAAGTCTATATTTTTTATATGTTTTTGTTATTTTTTAGGACATACATACTTTAAGTTTTTATGAAACGCTTACTTTTCTTTAAACACAACTTTTGAGGTGTATTTAAACTTTATATATTCTGGATCCTTATACATACAAGTAGAAAAGTTGAATAACCGCTTTCCATCTGTCCGTGTTCGGGTGGTAATGTCATTTCCCAAGGCGCCAGACGAGATACAGAAGATTTATCCCACCAATCTGCCAGGCACAGTTTCGAAAATTTTGGAATTGGAATTCATCAACATCAGATCATTCCCTTGGAGGCTGGGGGCAAAAAACCACACCCACCTATAGATTTTCACTTTTTTAAAAATTTTTTCGGTGTTAATGATTTGCTTTTTTTTGTTAAATAAATATTAGACCACGACAGGTACATCGCAAGGAGTGCATACAGACCTCAGGGGATCAATAACCCCCTTCAAGGGCGGAATTTGTGTTTATTTTTAGGTTGGTAAGGTTTTTCTGCATTGATTTGTATTAAAGGCCTTAATAGAAAGCAATACATATAGAGGTAGCCAATAGACCCACAATATGAGGAAACTTTTTTTAAGGATTTTTTTGCTTTAGTCTGACTATTCTAACGCAATATAGATTGAAGGAAGTTCCAATTTTTTGCAACAAGATTTTCTAAAAAATATATTCATAAAACTTAACAAAAATATTTTTAAAGAAACATAAGAGGTTAACACAATATCTAGCATTACAATGGTGAAGGGTATATGAGATTCGGCAAGGCCGATATCGTACACCACCATATAAATACATATAATAGGGCATTTACACTACGCCGAAGTCTAGTAGATTTCGTTTAAAACTTTTTTAAAATGCAGATCGTTTACACTTCATATTTTTGACAGTAGCAAGATTTCATTAGCCGTATTATATTAACTTTTTCCAATTATTTCAATTTTCCTTGTAATGTTTTATTTTTTTTTTTTATTATTTTTTTATATTCTTTAATTAAAATGTAACTTTTTGTTACATTTTGATACAATGTCATGTTGATACAATGACACAAAGATTGGAAAAAGCATTCAAAGCAATCTGTTCCTGGGGGGATCAGAACGGGCTGGGTGTGAATCCATCTAAAACGGAGCTTGTATTATTCTCAAGGAAATACAAGGTTCCAACCTTCAGACTACCTATACTAAATGGGGTAACATTAAATCTATCTGATAGCGCGAAATATCTAGGCATAATATTAGATAGTAAACTTTCCTGGAAAATGAATGTTCAGGCTAGAGCGTCCAAAGCTATGACGGCAATATATGTATGTAAGAAAGCCATTGGCACGACCTGGGGAATGAACCCAAGGAATGTAAATTGGCTGCTTGAAGCAGTAATCAAGCCAATATTATTTTATGGTGCAACTGTCTGGTGGAGAGCACTAGATTTTAGGATAAACGTCTCTATTATAGAAAGGGTGTTGCGCACTATGGCGATCCTTATAACTGGAGCCATCAAGTCAACACCAACGAAGGCACTTTTTGCAATACTTAACTGGTTACCGGTAGATCTACTAGCCAGGTATGTGGCATTAAGGACAGCTGTTAGACTAAATGTTGTAGGTGCATGGAACCATAGATCATGGGGACATGCCAATCTTCTAGGAACAACGAATGTTATTCCTGAGCTCTTAGACTACTGCACCCCGTCACCCTTCTTCACACGAAGATTCCACTTTGATTTGACGGAGGGTTACTCTCTAACTCCCCGAACTTTACTGGTTTACACAGATGGTTCCAAAAAGGGAACGAGAGTGGGAGGTGGAGTCTATATAGAGGAGTTTGGAATTAGGATATGTTTCAGACTTCCGAATGACTGCAATGTCATACAAGCAGAAATATCTGCTATTAAAAAGGCGGCTAACTGGCTAAAGTACCACAGGATATCAGACAGAGATATCTGGATTTGTACTGATAGTAAAGCCGCTATCATGTCCCTTATAGGTGTGTATAGCACATCAAATCTTGTCCTTGAATGCCGGACATCCTTAAATGAGATGGCGGATAATTCGACAGTCACCCTTAAATGGGTGAGGGGACATGGGACTAATCAAGGCAACTGTGCTGCCGATGAACTAGCCAAGAAGGGAACACTATTGCACGATGATGCCATAGACATCTATTGTGGCATTTCCCTCTCAGCCTGTTTACACCGCATCAACTTTGCCCTTCACAACACAGCTCAGGCCAGATGGTCCAATGAGTCGACTTGCTCGATCGCAAGGACAATCTGGCCCTCGATGGACCAAAAGAAAACGGTCTCGCTATTTCGGCTGCAGAAAACGCAGATACGCGACTTAATAGCAATAATCACTGGGCATTGCTTATTTGGAGCCCATGCAAGCAGGATGGGTATCCCTTATAATGACTTCTGTAGAAGTTGCCAGGATGAAGAAGAGGAGGAAACGGTTGAACACCTTCTCTGTCATTGCCCTGCATTAGAACTCTGTCGCCTACAATACCTGGGACGACGATGTTTTGAAAGCCTCTCATGTGTTTCATCTCTGGAAGCAATCAGGATTAACTCCTTTTTAAGGAACTGTGGATGGTTTTCCAACCCTCTCCAAAACTGAAGTGACATAGTTGCTCATCGACATATGTCACGTCCAATAGTGCCTTCACGGCTAGCACCTTCCCACTTTCTACCCACTTCTTTCTCTAACTTCTCACTTTTTTTACTTCTTTTACTTCTTTCTCTAATTTCTCAGTCTAATTTTGTTTTCTATTTTCTCTGTCTATCCCTCCTCTTATCTGCAGGTATCACAAAGGGACCAACATAATGGACCCAAGTGAGCTATCTTATTCGTTTTCTTCCCTCTATACAAGCTGCCTGCTTAACCTAACCTAACCTAACTTTTTGTTGCAAAGCGTACAATTAGTACAATTTGGGCAAAATCATAGTAGCATCATTAAGTACTACTAGATTTTGAGTAAATTGCGTTAAAATCTAGTGACGAAGTAGATTTTTATTTGTATGAGAAATCTAGTAAAAAACAACTAGATTTTGATCAATTGTAAATGCACTATAATAGAAATTGAATTTGATCTTTACAAAGTGAAAAATTTTATAAAATAGAATTTGATGTTTATAAAATTGGATTTGAAGTTTATAAAATTGAATTTGAAGTAAAAAACCTATATCTAAAAATATAACTGTGAATCCTTTTACAGATAAAAAAGGTAAATATAAAGAAATACTTCAATAACTTCAAAATTTTAATTTTTGGAATTTAGGGAGCGATATTCAAAATTTAAAATTCTCGTAGAAAATTTATGTAAATTGACTTAAATAATTGAAAAAATATTTAGATATATTTAACAAAGTGAAAATTTACATAGGTAGGTATTCGAAACTAAAAAGTTTAAAATATTTATATTGTAAAAATTAAGCAATTCGGGTATGCTGTTATAAAATTAAAAAATAAATAACAATTGTTCCTTTGAAATGCGTTCAACATTTAACCCAACAAGTTAACTGGATCAATACTTTAAATTAATTAAATGTGTGATTTAAAATTGTCTTTTTTATTATTATCATTTTTCCAACAATCTAATCTAGAGAAAGGAAGAGAGCGAGCTAGAGCTAGAGAGTAGACAAATTAAAAATAATAAAATGTAAATGTGTTTGTTTAATATCTGAAAGGTATATTAATATAGTAAAATGTATAATATTTATGCTTTTTTGTTTTCAATTCATTAAAAACAATTCATTTTCTTTGCCATACTTTTAATATTATATGTAATATATTTTTTGTTTTATGATTTAAAATTTAAAAATACAAATAAATCGCGTGCACTTTTCATCTTTGTTTTGAATAGGTTTTAGTTTCGATATTTTTGTTTTTTTATATATATGAAGACAATAATTACAATTATTAAAAAATTTACTTTTTTATATTTATCTACACTGAGAAAATCGTTGAACATTAAACCAATATAAAGGGAAAGAGAAATACGTTTTATAACTTATTGTTAGGTTAAAATAAATCTAATGTGTGAACTGGAATAGAGAAATGGACCGTCTGTACGAATTGAGCTGTTAAATAAAGTAAAAATACTTCACAACAACAAAATTAAGAAAAACCTGGAAAATCAATTGTCACAGGGTACCTTTTTTTATTCCAGGTCACATATAAGAATACAAATTAAACAAAAATTAATAATCAGCCTTATTATTGACGTATGGGTAGCTAATCCTCTCATTAATTTTAAATTTTGGTCTTTGAAATGTGACAAAATTACACTAAGATATAAAAAATTACAAATAAACGAAATCTTCCAGGTGGTCTACGATTGACACGCATAATAAAGCTGAATACAATAAAGTAAAAATTAAGTTTTAATAAAAAGTAAGAAATACGTACATTTGAATACATTGGAAATAAATAGAGAAAGTTAAATTAAATATATTTAATGTATTTATGTGTGTATGTTGGTTGGTTTGTTTGTTTTGTATATGTTTAAGATCACAATGATGGTGAAGCACTAAATATTTTAAAACACTTTCAGTAGCAGCAGCACCAACAGCAATTGGAGCACTTAAGCGGTAGCATCAATTCTCATTCACACCATCATCTTCATCATCATCATCAACATAATCGTTATCATTATCATTCTTTATGTAAGAACAGTGTCAAATATTAATGAATTTAATATTTGAAGTTACATTTTTTTTATTTGAATGTGAACGATAGATACAATTAGATGTGATGGATGAAAATTGCAAACACCATGTAGAACAAAGAACAAAGTGTGTAATGTTTTTTGTATATAAATAAAAATGCAGGTTACGTTGTTTTTTCTTTCTTGTTTGTTGGTTTTGTGTTGTTTCTTGTTTTACTAACTTTATACTTGGCTCCTTAATTAAGTTTTGCACGGGAGAACTTTATACTGTTTGTTGGTCTGGTTGTCGCTCTTTGAACTTAAGAGTTTCTTCGAAAATTAAAGTTTTTAATGTTTCTCTTGGAAGATCGTCGAGTTCCATGCCAATCCGGAAAGGTACTTCAGCAACGGGCTATAGAAAATATGAGAAAAAATAAGTCGATAAGGGTTT